>CM065593.1:157646217-158216332 GCA_033119425.1 Bufotes viridis | reverse complement strand
GCCCGACACGTGCTGGATGTAAGCCCGGAGCCTGGCACAGTGGATTATGATTTATTCTGCCCGGACACTTATCATTCAGGTACAGTACCCTCTGCTGACTGTGTGGTGGGCCTGGTGTGTTAACCCCTCGTGGCCACAGGAGCAGGTCTCCATCCTAACGCTAGGTGCCTCTGGCTGCAGTCCTGTGCGGCAGTGAATGGGTGCCCTGGTGTGTGCCATGCATTACCCTGCCAGGCATGAAATGTACAATGCGGCTGTATCCCACTGCATGGAGCAGTACAAACCCATTACAGGCTGCTTTACCCCCTCCTCCCTGACATGGGCTGCTGTGTCGCTATAGGCAGAATGGCCTCACTATACATTGGCAAGGGCTCCCTATGGGTGCTGGCTTTAAACAAAGAGAAGCTGAATGCAGGCTGTATTGGTGGCAGATGTGTCCTAGCATGTGACACAAGTGGGGACCTATAGCTGCTGACTGCCTTGTGATGCCATATGCAGCAGACTTGTATGCTGGGAATGTGCTATTGCAGGTGCTGCTGGGTGCACTGAGGTGACTGGATGCAGATGGACAGGTTCAGCACTGGACAGCTCCCCTGGAGGAGCAGTTCCCCTCCCAAGTCTGGGGGTCTTGATGTGAATTGTCCCATGGCTTGGATGCAGAGGGGCACAAGTCTAGCTAACCTTGTGTAATGTATAGAGTAATGTATAGCAGACAGCTTCTCCTGCACAAGCGTCATGCAGAGGATGGGACAGAAATCTGCAGTGAATGAAAGCCTGCCTCACAGAACTGCTTGCTGATATGTGTGTGTGTATATATATATATATATATATATATATATATATATATATATGGAAACGGAGGTAGCCAGGTCAAAATGGAAAAGCTTTAGTTGGTACAATAAATCAATGCCAAATATACAGACCCTTACTTTATTACATACACTGGATGATCTATACATTGCAACCCTAGACTAGAATCAGCTATACATACCCAACCAGTACATTAAGTTTCCTATGTGTATGCCATCCATAGAGGACCTTATGTATAAGTCTGGTATTTAGTACATATTTTAGCCTTCATGGGCCTATGTGTGCCTGTCCTTTCCATAGAGCAGCTTATAGTCTATGAAACGTTTGCATCCACTTTGCCGCTGATATGATCCCATATTGTCCATAGATCAATTGACAGGTACCTGTACAGTACATATCATTTCCAATATCTTTTATGTACCTATTGCTTTCATAGAGCAGGCAAATACCTATCATATATGAAGCGTCTTGTGTGTACATAGCACCAAAGATAAGCATATAGGTGCATATAGGACGGCAAGAAGGGTCTATATGTATGTCTAACGTTGGAGAGAGGCCTATAAAGGAATATTTCATCCGCCGAGCAGCCTATGTGTTCTACCACAGAGCTTTAAAAAACAAAATTGGCCTTTGCTCATTTCTTTCCACAGTCACAAAAATTGTACAGTCTGGCTTTATGAGTATAACATAGCACTATTATACGGCATATACTGGGGACCAACATGGTTGGTGGCAAGAGCTGTGGCAAGTAATTTATGTACTAATTTTTTTTATTTTTTTATTACAACTTGAAGTTGTAATATTTTAGATTTTTCGGTATCTTTTGAATTGAGGGGCAGCTCATTCCTAGTGAAGTGTTGAGTGAATTAAGTTAGCAAATAATACAATTGGTTAAGATTATACTCATTAAATACATTCATTTATGGCTGAAAATTGGAGCCTCCCTGAGATAACATCTGTGTCCATTCATTACCATCTGACGCTACATGGGTCACAGACCATAGGCTAATGGGGCATCAATTATTAGATATGTTTGTATCCTTCTTATTCACGATGTCCCTAGCAGGTGGCTGGCTCTAATCTGTGAAAATGACCCCAGATTACAGTTGTCCCTGCAGAGGCCTCACTTAAAACTTTAAGCTTTTCTATGAAATCAGGCGATTGTTCTGTTATTCCAGGTTTACAACGGGCAGGAGTCGGTGAATCACAGTAGTCACACGTACTGAGACATTGTAGCTGTCTTCACAGCATATATCTTGTTATAGGCAGAGGAGGAATATTTCATCAATGAATAAAAACGAATAGACCCAAGGCCATGCACGGAGACATGCTGGAGTTTAGTTTAGAATGTGCCATCATCTGCATTCATTGACTACGATGGCATCAACGGGCATTTGTAGAATAGTGGTGTGTGCAGTTGTATGAACAGCGGGTACCCACAAAATCCCATAGAACGCAGTCTGTGTCCCCTGCTTGATAATATATAGTGACGAAGGTAAAACTGTTGCTACAGTAGATAAAATGGATTTTTAATACATGAAAATCATGAATATCACTTCTTCAGTTGGTAGCATAAATCTTGCCATTGAATTTCGCTGATGGAACTGAACTTTCACGCAAAATATGGAGGACGATAATTGTAGTGATGGAAACATCCATCCGATGGTCATTAAACTAAATGTCCATCAGTAGATTTAAGGCATTGTCACCCAGCGGTACCTGTGAAGAGATCTATACTTACCTGCTCCCCACCTTTCTCTTACAGCTCTATGGCTCCTGCACGTTCAGTCCCTATCTGTCCACTCCTGCAGTGACGGGTAGTGTGCACTGCTGCAGCCAATGGCCTCAACTGGCCTCAGTGTTGATGTGTCCCCGAGTTGCACTACTTGAGGACACGTCACTGCTGAGGCCAGTCAATGACTGCAGCAGCCCACTTGATCCATCCATGTGGAAGTTAGCAGGCAGGGACTGTATCGGCCCACCGGATCCATGGCCAATCCGCCCCTGGCTGAAGACATCTGTGTTGGTCCCATGTTCATATGTGCCCGCATTGCTGAGAAAAAAAAATTAAATTTTAATATATGCAAATGAGCCTCTAAGAGCAATGTGGGCGTTGCCTTTACACCTAGAGGCTCTGCACTCTCTGCAACTGCCGCGCCCTCTGCACCTTGATTGAGAGGGCCAGACGTTACAGTGTTATCACTGCCTGGTCCTGTCAATCAAAGTGCAGAGGGCACGGCAGTTGCAGAGAGAGAAGAGTCTCTAGGTGTAATGGTAACACCCTCGTTGCTCCTAGAGGCTCATTTGCCTATATTCAAACATCATTTTTCTCAGCAATGCGGGCACATATGTACATGGGACCAACACTGATGCCTTCACCTGCCAAGCGCCCATGTAACAGCTTATCCAGTCTTATAGGTACAAATCTGCTGACTTTTACGCCTTTTAAGAAAAAACTATTCTGGACAACCCCTTTAAGCCCATAGAGAATTATGTAATCTCATTATCTTTAAGCTACAAGACTTGCAAAAGTGCTGCAGTAGTATTGTAACTATGCCCCTAAAGGAACATTGAGCCTGAAATGTGACCTACCACCCCACCCCAGGGTCCAGGACTCCCTTCTACTGTCAGCCATATACTAGGGATTTTGGTCATCTGTAATGACAGATATGGAATATGTCTTACGATCGGTTGCCCTTGTTCATGATAAAAATGTCCGATACCTAGTAAGGATTAATATCTGTTTGAACTTGATTGAAGATGTTGGATATTTTTCATTGATGCATAAGCGAAGTCATACAGTAAGAGATTCCAGATCAGTGTCAACAAGCATGGACTACTGATGTCATCACCTTATCAATATTCACTCATTCTGCCTATTCACAGACCTATGCAGAGATCTATCTGCGTTTTGTCATTGTAATGAATAGCATTGCCATCTTTAATGACAAACTAACCAGATCGACGCTTTCCCAACCATAAATCAAGTGTGGTTGTTTAGGTGCTTGTTTGTGTGTCTGCTTGTTGTTCCCTAAGGCACCTTTTACACGGGACGATAATTGGGACAGAATATTCAAATGAACGTGTTTGCAGATCATTGCCCCATGTAAACATGTCGCCGATCACCCAACAATCAACCAAACATTTGATGGGTGATCATTGAATTTCATTGGTTGTGGGCTCACAACACCCTACAATCACTGCAAACAGTGCTGGAGCTGTATGTAATGACTCCATGTAAATAGAGCTAAACATGCATCAATCGGCTTGACTTATCATGGATCGGGCCATGTAAAGTGACCCTTAGTCTTCGGACCATCTACAGTTCACCGTATATTACAGTACACTAGTTTTAAGTCCAATATGCTAGTGTTCAAGAATCTTTCGCTGCTCATTTACAATATCAATGTAGATAAGATGGAGAAAGTGTTGATAGTTGGAGAACAAAGTTGCACTTTAAAGGGGTATTCCAGCAGCATTAAAACAATCCTCTGTGGCTTGCACCTGGTTTAACCCCTTAGTGACCAGCCTGTTTTGGGCCTTAGTAACCAAACAATTTCTTTTTAATTTTTTTCATTGTCGCATTCCAAGAGCTATAACTTTTTTATTTTTCCATCAATCCAGCCATATGAGGGCTTGTTTTTTTTGTGGGACAAGTTGTAGTTTTGGGGTACACATAACTTACTGATTAACTTTTATTAGCTTTTTCTGGTGGGATGACATTTGGGGTATATAACACTTTTTAATTGCTTTTTATTCCATTTTTGGTCGCAATAATGAAACAGCAACTCTGGCATTGTTTTTTTTCACCTTTTTTGGGGATAAATAACTTGATAATTGTGTAGTGCAGTTGGTTAGAGATGCGGCATTACCAAATATGTGGTGGGGATTCAATTTTGGCTATTTTGTTCATTGAAAACTATTTTCAAGTGTATTTTTTAAAGTGGATATTTAAAAAACAACAACTTTTTTTCTCTTTTATTAGGGGACTTCTAATTGCTTCTATAATAGACAGTACTGCTTATGGTTTATAGTGTATTATACTGTCAGTATTATAGAGGGACACAGCCTGACAGGTATACACTGAAGGCAGCCCTGGGGACATTTATTAGGCCCTCGGCTACCATACGTAGACATCAGTACCCCACCATCACATTTGTGGTGATGCAGATGACTGAGAGAGGGAGTACTCTCTCTCTAAGCACTTAGATGCCACGGTCGCTATAAATCATGTCATCTAAGAGTTTAAACTGCCTGGATCAGCACTTCTGCTGATCTGCGCCGTTAGAGCAGGAGCCCAGATATCATGAGACAGGCGAGCTTTTGATCTTCACTGCATGGGAGACCCATGTAGTTCTTAGACTAGGCCATTGTAAAAATGCAGCAGCCTTGCCTACGGCTTGTAAATGACCACCGTAAAAAAGACATATGAGTATAATACTCACAATCCTCTGCTGCTACCATTCTGATGGTGACCAAGTCCCCATAGTGCTCCGCTTCCAGCTCCTGTACCAGCAGGAAATGGCTGGGAATGCTGCTCAACCAATCACTGGTTGCAGTGATGACCCGCCTCAGTCAGTGATTGGCTGAGTGGCATTCCCAGTCGTTTCCTTGCATGTGAAGAACAGTAGTAGGAAGTGGAGCAAAGTGGGGACCTGGGCACGTTTGGAAGGGCAGCAGCAGGGGGTTGGCTGGGTGAGTATAAGACCATTTATTCTTTTAACTATTTGCAGGCCATGGATTATTGTTTACATTTTGCTGGAGTATCCTTTTAAATCCATGATTATAACCAATGAAAACTTATTGTTGAAAATTGATATGATGCATTGGTCGTGGTGGCTCAATGATTAGCAATAGTGACCAAGGATAACATCTGCATAGAGTTTGTATTTTCTCCCCATGTTACTGCAAGAACATACTGATAGGTTAAATTGACAATCTGTGTACAGCAGCGCAGAATATGTTGGCATTAGTAAAATAAAGAATGTTTGCAGTCTATAGTCCTATAGCTACATATGTGGTTGACTACAACTATATATACTGTATGTACCACCGTGCATTTCCATAAAAAAAAATAACACATACGAGATTTATGGGTAAATACAGATGAGATTTATGGCTAAAGCAGTGTCAACATTCAGTCAATGACGAGTATACTTGAGTCAAATGCATAAAACAGTGACAATTTTCATGGTGCCTTATGCATAGTGTATGTGACTTTTAAAGGGGTTTTCTGGGACTTTGATATTGATGGCCTATCGTCAGAATAGATCATCAGTATCAGATCGGTGGCTGTCCAACTCCAGGCACCCTTGCAAATCAGCTGTTTGAGTAGGCTGTAACAGTCTCGTGAGCGCTGCACCCTACTCACAGAATACCAAGCACAGTGCTGTACATTGTATAGTGGCTGTGCTTGGTATTGCAGCTCGGTCCCATTCACTTGAGTGACTGATGAACATGAATGATGTAACTGGCCTAGGGAGAGGTCGCAGCACTCACTGGAGTGCCATGGCCTCTCCAAACAGCTCTTCGGCTGGGGATCGTTCCCCCACTGATCAAATATTGATTACCGATGATAATAGGTCATCAATAGAGTTGAGTGCTTGAGTGAATCAACCTTTGGATCATAGACCCGAAGTCGATTCATTTAAAAACTTTGTTTTCAGTGCTGATTCCGTTTAGCATTAAACTTAAACTTCGCGCGAGACTTTGGTGAATTACTACTGTATTCATATCTGCGTATTTAAAAACATTTTAAAATTGGAATCTGAAGTGTGCCAAACTTTTCTTAAGATGAAAACCCAAACTTCATTGAAAAAGGGTCTTCTAGAGGCACAGTCCTCTCAAGGAAGATGATCAGTGAAAATCTGTCACAGGACATCTGGACTAGACAAAGGGGCCTCCTTACAGAGAAGCCTTGGAGAGGCTTTATTGTACCCATTGTTTTGTTCTCTTTATCATTCCTTTCACAGTCTTGAGATAACATAGGTTCTAGCTCCCACACCTAGAGGCAGAGCTCATGAGCGGTGATGACACTGATCACAAACATTTAACCTCATGGTCAATTGCTACCATGGCATCTGAGTGGTCTTTTCCCATATTAATAAAATATAAAAATATTTATCTTGTATGTTACACAAAATGGCCGATTCATCATTTTTTGGTCACTTCACATCCCCCAAAAATTGAATAAAGTGTTAAAAAAGTCATACTGACTCCAAAATGGTATCAATAAAAAATAAAGATTGTCCTGCAAAAAATGAGCCTGCATCAGCTGTGTAGACATACATATAAAAAAGGTTTGGGGGATGTGAGAATATGGCAATGAAAAGAAAACAGAAGAAAAAATATAAAAGTAGTAATCGTAATCGTACCAACCTTGAGAGTGAAGGTAACAGGCTAGTTTTACTGCATACAGATTGCAATAAAAACGAAACCCAAAAAATCTACCCCATTCCAATTCCACCACATTAGGAATTTTTTTTCCAGCTACCAACTACATTGTATGCATAAAATGGTGCCATTAAAAAGTACAGCTTGTCCCGCAAAAAACAAGCCCTCATACGGCTATGTGAATGGAAAAATAAAAAATCATTGTAAGTTCAGTTATGAAGCTTCTACTGGTTGTCTCCACTTACCTGCTATTATAATTGTTATTGTTGTCCATTTGGTTTTTAGATGTTTTTTGTTAGGCCACAGCTCTGCCTACAGATGGTAACACATTAAATACACAGGAGCAGCAAACCTTCAACATACACTCAAGTGTAAGTGTCAAGTTAACACATGCTACATCTGTAGACTGAGATTGGGCCCCTTTATAAGCCAGAGCACAGGGTTCTCTTGCTGTGGTCCAATACATGGACATCCAGTGATTGCAGTGACTGCCATATGACGCTGTACAGGAAATTATTGTATAAATGCCACTTCCCTGGCAAAACAGCTGATCACCATGAAAAGGAAATCTCTCCATCCCGAGTCACAAAACAGATGCTGCTCAATATAAGCAGTCATTTAACTATGTTTGACATCCTGGTAGGAGTTGAGTTTGACACAGTGTTTTATCTGGTATAACACAAGACTTTTTATCTTCAGTAAGTTATCTTGGGGCAGAAAAATATATAGTTTACTAGCTTAGGGCCTAAAGTCCATTGTGGGGACATAATGAGGCTCAATGAGCGAAATAACAATGTGCTCAGTGCTCATTTTAAGAGCCGTCACACTAGCCGATGGACGCTGTATTGGGGATGAATGATTGTTGTTACACAGGAAGACACAGCAAGATCTGCTTCCAACCAGCAACCATTTCTATTCTTGCATAAAAGAGGAGTGTTTGCTGGTTAGTTCTCTGCTTCTTGCTCTGTGTCCATGGGGCAGCACTGAGTCTCTCCGCTGCTATTGCACTGCCCAATGTTCACACAGTGTGGGCGCCGATGGATGAGAACACATCCATCAGCGCTCGTTTGCACCGGCCTGATTACACGGGCTGATGCAAACAGGATGCTGAAGGAACGATTCTGTCCTCCTTCATTCTCTTCTGTTCGTTATTGGCAGCACATCCCTGATTAAGGACCTATTAGACTGCACGATTATCAGCAAATTATCAGGAACAAGCGATCATAGGAACGCTCATTCGAGATAACTGGCTCATATAATTGATCAGCCAATAACTTTCATCCTGATGAAGGATGTCCGGCACCCAATAAACGACCATTTGCTTGTTCATTAGCTGTTCGGCTGCTCGATTATGCAAGCGAATTATCCCAAACAAGCATTCCTATGAACGCTTGTTCCCGATCTGCTCATCCTGTTTAGATAGTTCAAGTCGCCTTAAGGGTGTATTGCACCTGCCGATTTTTCGATCACTATCGTTCATAGTGACGCTCGTTAGCAATCATTGGGCAGTGTAATACTGCCGCCGATTCCAAATCTTTTGACAGGTTAAATAATCATCATTTGCAGGCAGCAGCTCCTGGTGTCTAATAACGATCTGCTGCCAGCAAACAATGATTCAGCATGGGGAAGAGTGATCGTATAACGATCGCTCTTCCCTATATTGAGGAGGAGACCGCTGCATGTAATAGCAGCGGTCTCCTCCTCTAGTGAGCAGACATTTGCTGGAAAGGAACGCTTCCTTCCCAACAATCGCCTGTTAAATCAGGCTGTCTAATACACCCGTTACTCTTCTGGTATACTGTAGGGCTGGAGTCACCTTCCTAAAAATGAATCAATCAATGCAAAATTGGATATTATATTAACTTAAAGGAACAGACCAGTCATATTATTTATATACTGTGTTATGCCCAGTACAGGGTCTGAAGGGACTGTGCATGACACATGGATTGTCTCTCATCCACTGCCCCTAGGTCCCTGCAATAGGTAGAAAGTGCTTAACGTTGTCTAGAGTTTCCCCTCAACATCATGCAGCCCTTAAAAACAACCCTAAGGCTATATGCACATGAACGTACTTTGTTTCCATGTCCGTACCATTTTTTTTTGCGGATAGGATGCGGACCAATTCATTTCAATGGGTCCCCAAAAAATGCTGACAGCACACTGTGTACTATCCGCATCCGTATGTCTGTTCCATACCCCAGCAAACAAAATAGAACATGTCCTATTCTTGTCCTTTTTGCAGACAAGGATAGGCGTTATTACAATGGATCCGCAAAAAACGTATGGCCGCAAAACACATACGGTCGTGTGCAGGTAGCCTAATAGTGAGAAGAGATAATGTAGGATCATATGCAAAATCCTCTCAAGGATAATTAAAGCCTCAAATATAGTTGCGGGTTCAGTTAGGAGAAACATGTTCAGATGTTTGGCTTTCAAGTATCACCTTAAATTAGTTGAACTGACTGTTAATATGCTGACTTATCCATCATGTGCTAAGTAGACTATATTAGGGAATTACGTATAAGAAGTTGGGAAATTCCCTTTCTGTCACGGAAGTGGATTTTGATCCGCTATGCCACTAAGCAGATTTGACTTAGGGCTACTCCTAAGGACATTATCTAAGTGGCCCACTTGGTCTTCATCCTTTAACCTGCATACTGAGATCTGAACTCCGCCGAAGGGGAACTACCAGGTTACTACCTCTTGGAGTAGTATTTGTTTAGTGGCTGCTGACTGACAGGGGACAAGAGACACCATTGCAGAGCACCGATGGAACAAACAAAACCCTAGTCAGGAAAAAAGCTGAGGTCAGACAGGCAGCGGATGCGCAATCCAGGAAACAGTCCAAAGATCAGGGCTGGAAGCACAGGATCAGAACAAGGAATAGGAAGAGGTCAGGCAGCAAAGGGTCAAATCCAGAAACAGGCTGAGTTCAGTACACTACACCGTCAGTTAAAAAAGACTATAGCTCACCATTGCAGGAAGGTAGCTAACTAGACCCTATTTTTCCTTGACCCTGCCATAGGGATAGGTGCCTAAAATACCCTATGGTGGGTAGCCATATGCTGGTCAAGATTAAAGTGCACACACTGGCTCTTCAAGAGTCTCACCATTTTTTTTTGCGGATAGGATGCGGACCAATTCATTTCAATGGGTCCCCAAAAAATGCTGACAGCACACTGTGTACTATCCGCATCCGTATGTCTGTTCCATACCCCAGCAAACAAAATAGAGCATGTCCTATTCTTGTCCTTTTTGCAGACAAGGATAGGCGTTATTACAATGGATCCGCAAAAAACGGATGGCCGCAAAACACATACGGTCGTGTGCATGTAGCCTAATAGTGAGAAGACATAATGTAGGATCATATGCAAAATCCTCTCAAGGATAATGAAAGCCTCAAATATAGTTGCGGGTTCAGTTAGGAGTGTACACGGGAATCAGTCTTTGTGGAGTGGGCAGAGTAGCTCTGTTTCGATGCCTTGGGCTGCGGCGGGGAGGGAGAATCCCTTGGGCTGCTAGTATAATACTTTCCTTGCTTCTCTATGTTCAAAAGACACAAAGTGATATACAAAAACCTATATAAAAGTGATATACAAAACAGTATCTCATTGTCTCACAGTACAGGCTACCATAAACAGTAACCTGCATCCTGCTAATGGATTTGGTTGATAACATCAGACTCATTTATGGTAGACCCGAGTCTGAGATGCTCTACCGGCTGTGGTTAGCAGTTCTAATTAATGTAAGTGCTTGTCAATGATGCTGAAACAAGGGTAAATGCAGAATCAGGTTTTTTCCACTATTTCTGGAGTGCTGCCCTTATTCTGTTGCTTTGGATTATTGGTAAAACATGGGATCAAGGTGTTGTGGGCGTGCAGTGAATAACATAGCCGGCTACAGTATTCAGCACAGTAACGGGAGCAATAGATGAAAAGATGGATAGAAACATTTACTATTTTTGCATGGTATATACTGAGAGAAACTGCATCTCCAGAATAAACAGACCCGTTGCAATAAAACATAAGCTGAAATGCATACAATGATATATTCTTTCCAGATGTATAATGTAGAGCTTTAAAGGGGTTGTGCAAGAATGGGGGGGCTGGGGGGGGACCCCCATTCTGCCGGACTTACAAAGGGAAGATGACTTACCTGCTTCCTGGTGTCGATTCCTCCTCAACTGCAGGACTGCGATGCCCTACTGGGCTCCATCGATGTCAACATCCGGTTTGACATTGCTTTAGCCAATCACAGGCCGCGGTGGTGTCTGGCTCCCCTTGCACCATGACAAATGGTCACATGATGCAAGGGGAGCTGGACACCGACATTGATGGAGCCCAGTGGAGCATCACAGACCTGCAGGAGAAGGAGCGTGGAGCCAGCAGTGGAAAGTAGGTACAGTAAGTCATCTTTTCTTTGCACCCACCTACTTTTGCACAACTCCTTCTTTACCTTTTTTAACTGATGATCTATCCTTTGGAAAGGTCATCAGAATCTGATTGGCCTTTCAGGCCCAGACCACGTGATATAATCATTACGTCACTGGCCTGCACGAAGCTGCGAGAATGCTGTGGCGCTACTCCAGGCGCTGCTGACTTCTCAAACAGCTGATCGGCAGGGGTCCCAAGTGTCGGACCCTCGCCGATCAGATGATGATGACCTATTCAAAGGACAGATCATCAGTAAGAAAAAGGTAAAGAACCCCTTTAAGCTGTCTGTATACATTAATGTCACCAGAACCCGCTAGTTTCAGTGGGAATGGTTGATTATCTAAGTTGCATTCCGACTTTCCTTCAACGGCAGATGGTGGGGGAGAAAAGCATCTGGCAGTTGGATCTCAACATGCCTGATCTTTCTTTTTTCAAGGGAGATAAACATCTCTCCAGGCAGAACACATGTACCCTCAATCAAAACTAGCATGCATGTTCATGGGGGGAGGGGGTCAGGAGAAATATCTGCCAAATGAGCTTTCAGCCCACAGCTATCAGAAATGTACGGACATCTTGAGGCTCATGCATTCGAATGTATCCATTTTCAGTCCACAGACATGTAAAATATGGATGCAGTCCTTGGGCCATCCACTTTTTTTTTTTAACTTTAATGGGTCCATGCTCTGCATTTTCTGGACATCTTTTTGCGGAACAAACATATGGATGCGGAAACTAGAAGAGACTTGGCTTCCTCCAGCAACCCCCTCATCCCTTCACTCCTGTGGCTAGTCAAGATAGCTCTCTCAGACCAGGCAAGGCAGCCGCTCCGTCCATTTCCTACATGTATATACTGTATGTTATCTCACTGTATATACTGTCACTGTATTATACTGTTGAGGTGGCCTTGACAAATAAAATCTTTGTCCTCCTCTCAGGTGGGTTCCTTCTAAGTTCGGGCCCTTTAGTAGCTGCTTCCACTATAGCTTCTCCCCTGAGAACACGGATGATCCATGTGCTTTCTGCAACCGTATGTTCATTCCACAAAAGGATAAAACATGTCCTATACTTGGCTGCAAAATGTGAACCACAGACCCACTGAAGTCAGTGGTTCTGCAAAAAATGTGTATGCAACACGGACAGTATCTACATTTTCCAGATCTGCAGTTTGTGGACTGCAGACTACATAGCTGTTGACCATGCGTTATCTCTCTCAACCTACCCTCTTTTGGCCAAACCTTCATGCCTATTTCATTGGGGAGAGGAAGACAAACCCCTGACGTCTCCTAATACTTTTGCCAGTGACTTATCTCCCAGCTGCACAAAAGTATCATAAATGGTGAAATGTACATTTCCTATCCTCGTTCCCCTCAACATCTGCATTGGGGACAATTAGGATGCCCCCATGCACCTTGTCCCTATATCTAACTGATATGGGCAGCTTTACTCATGATTCTTGGTTGATAACTGATCAGTTCACATTCATGATTCTAAGTCCTTATATTCAAAGATTTTTTTTGTCCTTTCATATAAATTTAGAAAGGCCATGAAAAGAACATGGCACTGCATCTCGCGCATAGGAAAGCAGATATAATTATGGAGCAGACCGTGTGACAATGTGGACAGTGTGCAGGGGTCAGACAATGCATGTTACTTATAGGGGTAGGGTGAGGAGGCCATTCCAGCAGCTCTCATAAATCATCTCTTTCACTTCCTTCTCAATGGAAACTATGTTTGCGTGGCATTTTGACTGATTGGTAACAGTCAGAGGGTGTCATTATCAGGAACAGCGCAGCAGGCTGCCTGAAATCTTTCAGACCATAGTAAAGATTTAATTGTATACTAGCAAACAAGGATACATTAAAGAGATGCAAATGCATTTTTTCTTTTGTATATAATTATGCGTTTGAAAAATTAATTTCACTTTGAAAGTGATGATTAAAACGTTATAAACAACTGTATTATTACTAGTATTAATGCAAGATTTTAAAGGCAAGTACCAATTGTTTTCTACTCTTTTTATACGGCATCTATTAAATACTTACCGTTGCATCTCAATAAATTAGAATATCAAAAGTTAATTTATTTCAGTCATTGAATTCAAAAAGTGAACCTCATATATTATATAGATTCATTACATACAGAGTGATTTATTTCAAGCGTTTATTTCTTTTAATGTCCATGAATATGGCTTACAGATAACGAAAACCCAAAAGTATCTCAGAAAATTAGAATGTTATGAAGGAGTTCAATATTGTAGACTCATGGTGTCACATTCTAGTCATCTAATCAGCACAAAACACTTGCAAAGGTTTCCTAAACCTTTAAATAGTCCCTGAGTCTGGTTAAATAGTCTACACAATCATGGGGAAGACTGCTGACTTGACAGTTGTCCAGAAGACAGTCATTGACACTCTCCACAAAGATGGTAAGCTTCAAAAAGCTGTTCACAGAGTGCTATATCCAAGCATATTAATGAAAAGTTGACTGGAAGGAAAAATTGTGGTAGAAAAAGGTGCACAAGCAACAGGGATAACTGCAGCCTTGAAAGAATTGTAAGAAAATCCCATTTCAAAATTTGGGTGAGATTTCCAGGGAGTGGACAAAATGTCATGCCATGTCATCTGCTGGCGTTGATCCACTATGTTATATCAACCCCAAAGTCAGTGAAGCTGTCTACCAAGTAATTTTAGAGCATCTCATACTTCCCTCTGTGGACAAGCTTTATGGAGATGGTAACAAATGGAGATTAGTGGTAACAAATCAATTCAAAGTAGTGGTTTTTATGGAGATGCTGATTTCATTTTCCAGCAGGACTTGGCACTTGCCCACACTGCCAACAGTAGCAATACCTATTTTATTACCCATGGTATCATTGTGCTATATTGGAAAGCAAACCAGTCTGACCTAAAGACCATAGAGAACTTATAGGGAATTGTCAAGAAAAGTGTTGAGTGAATAGAATTATCTGAAGTGGACTTCTATCTGAATTTCTGGAAAAATTTGATTCGCCACAAAGTTGGATTTTCTTGCGCTTAGTGGTAACAAATCAATTCAAAGTAGTGGTAAAAACAAAATAAATACATACTCACCTCATCCATTTGCAGGTGAAGAGGCCGCGGCGGCCGTCTTGATTGAAGATACCGCACAAAATCCAGTGTGCGGTGAAGTATGATGTCACCACGTCGGCCAACGTGATGACGTCATAACACTGCTGAGTGAGATTTAGCGCACTGTCTTCAATCAAGATGGCCATGACAGCCTCTATGTGATCAAATGGATAAGATGAATATTTTTATTTTTTTACTGGATTAACCATTGAAAGCTCTTAATGTTAATCTGAGATGCCGCCCCTTTAGCAGTGACCTCCACAGTGAATGCCTCTTTAACAGTGACCTCAACAGCAGCCTGCCCCTTTAATAGTGGCCCCTGCCACATTAACAATGACCTCCACAGAAGCTGCCCCTTTAATTGTGGCCCCTGCCAACTTAACAGTGTCCTACACAGCACCAAGCCCCTTTAATAGTGGCCCCACCCCATTAACAGTAACCTCCACAGCGCCCTGCCCCTGTAAGGCTAGGGCTACATGATGACATGTGTCGCACAACATTTTGTCGTACCAATGTCACACAACAATTTTTATGATAGGCTATGGTGTCGCACTGCGACATGCTGCGACTACGACACGTGCGACATGCTGCGACTACGACACGACAGTCACAAAAAATCCATCCAAGTTGGATGCATGTAGCAGTGTAGTTGTGCCCTATGTGTCGTGCAGCCCTAGCCTAAAGCTGACCTACAGCAGTGAAGAAAAATGGCTGGGTTGTTATGGAAACCTGGAGTAAATCTGTGTGTATGTGGAGACTAAGGGCCTGCGAGCTTCTATTGGCTAAAAAGGGGCATGTGACCGTGTGTATGGCAGTTGGGATATGAAGAGAATGACTTGCAGGCTTGTATTGGCTAATGCAGGTCATTTTTTGGCACTATCTCAGGAACGGTATGTCCTAGAGAGCTGAGACCCCCACAAGATTTTTTTCCAGGTAGCAAGGGATGTGTATACCAAGTTTCGTTGAAATCGATGGTTGCGTTTTTGAGTGATCGTGGAACATACATACGTCCTTCTTTATATATATATATATATATATATATTATAATTTTCCGACATACTGACTTCTGGATTTTGATTAGCTGTGAGCCATAATCATTAACATTAAAAGAAATAAACGTTTAAAATAAATCACTCTGTGTGTAATTAATCTATGTAATATATGAGTTTCAATTTTTGAAATAAATTACTGAAATAAATGAACTTTTCTATGATATTCTAATGTATTGAGATGCATCTGCCTGTGACTGCAACAGTGACTTCCATAGGCTAAAAATGGTACTGTTTTTCCATAAAAATGCAAATAGTTATGTCATAAATTAGTATTTTTCTATTTTTTATATTCCAAATGACAATCCTTTAGAGAACATAAAATAAATTAAACAAATGAATATTAAGAATATGCAGTCCAACAGGGCCCATGTTCTTGTTTTTATGTTTGTTATGATCAGTTTTGGTAGGACTCTAGGCTTTTAAAATGGCTTCTGCCGTTTCCTTCTTTCATAATGTCTTATATGCGTTACACTAAATTCTGACCCTATTTGCATGATGCAGCCGATATTGAGATTCCTCATGCTAGACAATGGTTTCCAATGCTCTGCTGCCCAGATTTGGTGAGCCTGTGCCCATTGTGGCCACATTTTCCTGTTGTAGACGGACAGGAGTAGAACCTGGTGTGGTGGTGGTACTCAGTCTTCTTTACGCTACATGGTTATTTGAACTACTATGACTTTTTTGTCGTTTTGAACCAGTTTGTCCTCTTATGACTTTCTTATTAGCAAGGTGTCTTCACCCACAGAGCTGGCTCATTGTGTGAAAATCCAAGTAGTTAATTAACAACAGACCTTGAATGCTTAATGAAACTGATGATGTAAAAAATACTGTTACAAATGAGTCCTTTGGATTAAAGTCAGAAATAGATGTGACTATGATTTGCCTGTTTTTAACCATAACTTCTGAGCTGGGTTCAAGCAGTGCTTTAGATGCAACTCAGTTTGGGGGTAGATACTGGCTCTAAGACATTTCATCCCACTAACAAGTACCCTGCTTTGTACTGACAAGTGGCAAATACCGCAAAACAGCTGTCTACACTATTCTTTGTCTGTTGCCTTTTTGCCAGTGTTAGGATAGTTTCTTGGTGTGAGTGTGTGAAAAGGCTTCATTAGTGTTCAATTAGAATGAGTGAATGCACCATTACACCACCTTCTTACAACCCTGTTTTCTTCTTTAGATGAGTGGACTATATGAATTTATGATAGGTTGGAAGGTTCTGTATTATTAGACTTTTTCTCTAGTAAATCATTTAAAGGGGTTGTCTGGCTTTGCAGCGACAACCCCTATGTTCCCAACCTCTGCCCGGTCCTTCTGCTGCTCTGTTTCTGGCTGCTTCCAGTCCCCACAGGACCAGTACACGGCTTGGTCCTATGACCTTTGCGGCCAGTGTGTGACCACAGAGGCTTGTGATTAGCCACAGTTATTCCTGGTCATATGGGAACAGAAGCGTCCAAGAATGGTGCAGTGGCAGGACTGTGAGTGAGAGGTTTTTTTTTGTTATAAGGGGCACCTGTGAGGACCATATGGGTTGTTGGCTGCAACCCCTTTACGTGAAAGATACTAATATGAAACTTTTTATTATAGTATGATAATAGAAACTGAATATAAAACGATTCTTTAAAATGTTTATAGTATCATGATGATAGCTACCATATCTACAAAACACTGTAGACCTCAAGAGCAAGTTAAATCCTCTCACCCATTTTGTACACTTCCAAGAGCCAGTTTTTTTAGTGGTCCAGGAAAATAACTACTTTAAATATCAAAATAAAAGCAACCCAGAAAGTTAGGAACTGGTAACAATTTTCTGTGCACAGTGGCTACCAACAATAATAGAAACTGTCTCAATATAGCTTAGAGCTTTGCAGGATCCTCTCATTTTTCAGTTAGCCTTCTCCCCAGCATGGTTGACTTAATACAAAAATCATACTCTCCTGGTCCCCACTGCTGAAGTTCTGCAGACTGATGATCTTCCAGTCCCAGGCTTGTTTACTTACGGCCGGACTGTAGAAAGGGGTTACATGCACCACTGCAGTCAATGACTGGCCTCATTAGTAATGTATCCCCAAGCAAAATGTCACTGCTAGGCCTCGTGCTATCAAGCCTGGGAATGGAAGATTGAAGACTGCATCAGGGTGCAGGACTGGAGTGGCAGGGACCAGGTGAGTGTGATTCTTGTATTAGGTCATCCACGCTAGGAGGGGATCTTGGGCAACTCTTTTAGAGAGGTTTTCCACTTTGGACAATCCCTACTTGTTTAGAAAGGTTCCTTGACAATAAGCTGATAAAGTGTCCTCCTGCTGAAACACCCAGCTATAAACTGTTATTGGTGGGGAGACCTGCCAGTAAATGTACATATTCCCTGCACCACCATGTGGGAAATGAAGCATTACCTAATCCCCATTCAGATCAATGGGTTTCTGTGTAATGCAGAATAGAACAGATTGTCCAAAGTCAGAAATGACTTTTGTAATCACTTTCTACTGTCTTTAAGAGTTGATGATCCTGAACAGTGGTCCTCTTCTATGGACCCTCAACAAACAGGGCAACAGTCAGTCAGTTGTAGTACATTGTGACCATTCATAACAGCATTACTACTTGGGAGTAGCTTGTCTCCCTGGCTTATAAAGGGGATCCTGAACGGGGTACTCTACTCTATGATGGGGCAATTCCTCAAATGGGTTTTCCGGCATTTATATATTGATGGCTTATACTCAGGATACTTCATCTATATTGCATGAAAAGGCTGTGGCGCTCCTTGAGCACATAGGCCTCTTCCTAGGCCAAGTGACATCACGTTCATCAGTCACATGGACTAGACGCAGCTCTGTGATACCAAGCACAGCCGTTATCAAATGGTTGTTGCTGTGCTTGGTAAACTGTAAGTGCGCAGCTTCCTCAAACATCTGATCAGTGGGGGTATTGTGAGTCAGGCCCCTGCCAATCTTATATTGATTACTGTATCCTGAAGAAATGTAAATCCCAGAGAACCCCTTTAATATATATATATATATATATATAGAGAGAGAGAGAGAGAGAGAGAGAGAGAGAGAGAAAGAGAGAGAGAAAGAGAGAGAGAGAAAAAGAGAGAGAGAGAGCGAGGGAGAGTTTATTGAATTTGAGAGTTTAGTGGTTCCCTAATAAAAGGTTATTCTTGGATTCACTTCTTTTATCCTTTAAGTATTCCAACAGTAACCCACTGGACTACAAGGATTTTCTTTTTTTTACAACTGACTATGTCTGCAGTTCTCTGTCAGAGATTACAGCATAATTACAACATAAATATGGGGAATATGAAATTATTATAAAACTGGTTCCGCAGCTACAGGTAGTGATTCCGACAATAACATTACATTAGGGATTTTATTTATGCCATTCCTCTGTATAATCTTTAAAGTGTTTGGAAGGTAGAGCTGTGCTTCAGAAGAATAATTCTGCGCTTGCTGGATTAGGACGTCAGGAGCCTATTTTACATCTCTATTTCCTTCCATATTTTAAAGGGTAAATGCAACATTTTCCTATGATGTGTCATAAATGATTGTTAGGCCACCAGTCACTAAAACAATGGATATTATAATGTTTTAGTTTTTTTGGGGTGGCTTAAATCTCCATGCTTTTCTTTTGGGATCTAGTCTCCATTGATTTCAACGGAGCTTTCACATGCTTGCGAAGAGATACCAAATGATGTAGCCAAAATATCGGATAATGTGGCTCATAGGAGTTCGCAGTTGTTCTTGTTACACAGGGCGTACTGCATTCCTCTCCACTGTTACAGAAGAAGAGCTTGTGTTCAGATGGGTGGTTCATGGCCGCCATTGTCCCATGTTGACAGGTGCCAGCTTCCTGTATGTGAATTAGGGCCAATATTCACGTCTATCTGCTCCTTTGGAATACTGCTTCTCTATACTGAATCGTCGTTGGCCGGCAGCAGATCATGCTTAGACACGACGATCTGCTGCCCTGCAAACTATTTCTTAACCTTTCAAAAGATTTGGATTGCCTGATGAACGAAAATTTGCCTTTCTATTAGCAATTGGCTGCAGTATTAGACTGCCAGGTGATAGCTAAAGAGCGTTACTATGAATGCACATTAGCGATCATCTGCCGAAATACAGGCTGTAATACAGGCTTTACCTTCCTCTGACCTTCTACGTGATAGATATGCATTTATCACCATTTTAGGGTCCATTTACACGTCCTCAATTCTGTTCCGCATTTTGCGGAACAGGATTGCGGACCCATTAGTTTCAATGGGGACAGATGATGTCCCGGCCAGGTCCGCAATTGCGGATCCGCACTTCCGGGTCCGCAATCGCTTCCTGAAAAAATAGAACAAGTCCTATTCTTGTCCGCAATTGCGGACAAGAAAATGCATTTTCTTTGAGAGTGCCGGCGATTTGCGGTCCGCAAATTGTGGAACGCACATCGCCGATGTCCGTGTTTTGCAGATCGGATCCGCAAAACACACACGGACGTGTGAATGGACCCTTAGCCTATCAGATGGTGAAATCTGGGCTGGGGAGGAATAATCCAGGGCCATCTGCAGTTGGCTGGACTTATTACCAAGTGCTTTTGTTTTGTGTATGCCTCCTAATGGGTCCTGCAGCTACGAGAGGGCTTTACAGGGATTATATGCTGTATCTCTTTATGTATGAATGACACTCTTAATCTTGAGGGAGCTGAGGGACGGAGGGTTGAGGGTTTATTTTTATATTGTATTATTTACTTAAAAATTGAATAAAAACTATCTGATTAAAAACGTGCACCTTTCCTTTAAAATAAATAAAAAATAAAGTACAATAATACTATAAAATACAAATAAAAATGTGCCTGGATCCTACCAGAAGGAAAACATTCCTAGGAACAGTTATGTCTTCATATTGCCTTCTTCCATCTTTGCATAGACAGATCTGGCCTTCAGTGCGCATGAATATTGCCATGATTGTCATCAGTTTTAGTGGCATAGCCCCTCTACCAGATTTATACATTGAGTATTTCCACCTGAACTTATCATTAATCTAATTTTCTTTACACTGTATGTGTCATTGCAGGGCAATAATTAATCGTAATAGCATATAGGACGTATGTGTAATCTGTTTCACATACTGAGAGAAAATGAGACTGGCTTAGAAAAAGTCAATACTCGTTTGGGTAGCACCAGCAATGTTAAAGATGGAAAATAGCACATATGAATAATGTATGATGTGAAAGAGCCTTTCTTCAGCTGCAGAAGTAAAGACAGCGACGAGAGAAATCTCAGGAGGCTCTGAAGGCTTAAAAAAAAAAAAGCTGAAAATGTTCTCATCTTCACAATGGAGAAATTTGATATCTTTTTAGAGCAGTCTTCCTTCTGGAATCTGCAGCAAAAATTGATATCAGTTTGTTAGCCTGTAGATCTCACGCGAAATAGAGCGAAAATAATGCGAGATCTAATACGTTTTATTAATTTCACTTGTTAGCCACTTTCACCTGTCTTTCACACTGGTGTATTTTTCTTTAGTATTACTTCTAGTTTTTGGTCTGTAATATGGAGCTAATTTTAATCTCAGAGACATATAAAATACACAGATACTTATACATAAATGCAGCATGAACCACTATCATTCGTATTGCAGGATAGAAAACGCCCATTGAAGTTTATAGAGGAAATTCAACATACAGTGGCATCCATAGGTTACTGTATGTCATCCGTATTGCATTTGTATTTTAAAGAGGCTGTCTTATGTATTGAATTTTGTTTGCAGAAGACCACCGCTCAGTACTGCATCCTTATTACAGATCTGTAATACTGACATACTAATTACATTCTGATACAATAGGATTTTAGGGTAGCTCAGCAGTGTTTCAGATCTGCAATGCTAAAGGATAAATCCATGGAAAAATCTTCTACTCCATCTGAACATACTGTGATTGCAGATCCATTAAAATGGTTGTCCGAAATTTTGATATTGATGACCTTTCCTTAGGATAGCGTTATAAAGGTGGAGCACCGCACACCGTTATCGCTGGTGCCAGCAAAGACTTTTAGTCGTAGCCAAATAGTAGAGAATTGCGGCACATAGTCTCCTTCCAGCGCTATTCCTGACAGGCAGCCACATTAAGATAATAGAACACTGAACAAGGCCTTGAAGGGCCGAAACGTCCGGTCGCTATATATATTGAATGTGACCACTTTAAATGTCCTGTAACAGAACTCCATGTCATGTAATACATGTAATAAATATTATTAACTGCAAACATAGGAGACTGTGTGCCGCAATTCTCTACTACTTTCCTTAGGATAGGTCATCAATATCTGATCGGTGGGGTCCATCTCCTGGTGCCCCTACTGATCAGCTGTTTGAAGAGGAACACCATGGCCTATGCATAGTGACTAGGCCCATACTGCAGTACCAAGCACAGCCACTATACAATGTCCAGCATTGTGCTTGGCAAGCTGTGAGGAGACCGTAGCACACACCAGATCATTCGCCCCATGCAGACAGCTGATCGGCAGGTTGCCAGGAGTCAGACCCCCACCAATCAGATATTGATACCTATTTTGAGGATAGGCCATCAATATTAAAATCTCGGACAACCTCTTTAACTACACTCCTGCAAATTGGCTTAATGCTTGTATTTTGCACAGAATCAATTGTGAAAGCTGTTTTTAGAAAAATGTATGTACAATATGTACAATATGGCCAAAATGAATGACCTTGAAAGTAGTTATTAAATGTCCATCCAGTGTAATGTTTGGAAAGGTAGAATTGATTAGTTCAGCAAAATTAAATTGATTTTTATGGAGTATATATTGAAGGCCTATCCTTAGGCCTATTGCACACGTGCGCGCCCACGTGGCTCATAGATTGCGGACCGCATTTGCGGATCCAGCAATACACGGGCACCATTCATCGTAGCCATTCGATCACGGATGACGGACCATTTATTTCAATGGGTCCGCAAATCGGAAGATGCTGAACGATGCAGTGAATGGAATGGCGGAGCGAACACTACGGAAGCACTACTGAGTGCTTCCGCGGGGTTCCGTTCCGTACTTCCGTCCCGCAAAAAGATAGAACATGTCCTATCTTTTTGCGAAACGGGCAGATCGCGGACCCATTCAAGTGAATGGGTCCGGGTCCGCGATCCGCTGCGGCTGCCCCACGGCCGGTTCCCGAGCATTGCGGCCCGCAGCACGGGTTGCACACGTTCGTGTGCAAGAGGCCTTAGGCTCATGCATCCACAGGATCCCCCACTAATCACACATCCACCAATTTTACATTGTGTATTCCGAGAAACCCCTCTAATTTAATTTGTTCTAGAGCCCCCTTCATAACAATGACCGTAATCTTTGTTAATTTTCCGAATGTGTATTTATGCTAAACTGTAGTTGATTCTTAATTCACACACCATACTATTAATGCAATTTGAAATCTTAAAGGGGTTGTGCACCTTTGGGGGGGGGGGGGGGGGTTGGCAACTACCCTCCTGGGCAGACCTGCAAACGTCAAACAGGAAGTTTTCTTGGACTTCCTAGAACAAACAAAAGGCGCTTTATTGTGTATTAAAATAGAAAGTTTTTAATATTTCCTTGATATTGACATAAATACAGGTTGCACACCCACTTTGGCGCAGACCCATGGTTTCACGCTACTTTAATGGTGTAAAAATGATACAAATTATGGTGGATGCCATATTTGTACTACTATTTGAAAGGATAATTTTCAAATATCTCTTCAAAAGTGGCAAAAAAAAGTGGGCATGAGTTTGGTGAAAGGCAGCAGAGCAATTTGAGGCCCAACAGTTTTACTGTATTTACAGTATTCATAGCATACAGCGGTGCTTGAAAGTTTGTGATCCATTCAGAATTTTCTTTATTTCTGCATAAATGTGACCTAAAACGACATCAGATTTTCACACAAGTCTTAAAAGTAGATAAAGATAACCAAATCAAACAAATGAGTCAACATTTTTAGACTTGGTCATTTATTTATTGCTGATGATCCAATATCACATGTCTGGGCAAGGGACAAAAGTATGTGAACCTTTACTTTCAGTGTCTGGTGTGACCATGTTGTACAGCAATAACTGCAAGTAAACACTTTAGTTTAGGTTGAACGCTGTTATGTTGGTAGGTTTCCACCACCCACGAACTACTCGATTCAGGTCCTTTTGCAACATTTCTATTGGATTACGGTCATGAATTTAACATATTTTTCTTTACACAATCTTTGGTAGAACAACTTGTGTGCTTAGAGACCGTGTATTGCTGCATGATCCGTGTTCTGTTGAGATTTAGCTCACAGACAGATGTCCTGACATTTTTACTTTTGAATTTACTGGTAAAATTCAGAATTCATTATTCCATTAATGATGGCAAGTGGTCCTAGCCAAGATGCAGCAAAAGAGGCCCAAATAATGATACTACCACTGCCTCATTTCACAGATGGGATGGGGTTTTTATGCTGAAATTAAGTTTTTCCTTTTTTCCAGACATAAAACTTCTCATTTAAGCCAAACAATTCTGTTTTGATCTGTTGTTCCAATAAATAGCCTTCACATTTCTCCAGGCGACCTTTAGCAAACTGTAGATGGCCAGCAATGTTGTATTTGTACAGCAGCAGCTTTCTCCTTGCAATCCTGCCATGTACACTACAATCATTCAATGTCTTTCTGATGATGGACTCATGGACATTAACATTATCTAATGGGAAAAAAAGCCTGTGCTGGCTTTGAGGTTACCTTGGGTTCCTTAGTGACCTTGTGGACTATTACACATTTTACTAATGGAGTCATCTTTGTTTGACCACTCTGGGTAGGGTAATAATGGTCTTTTTTTAATCTGTTTGGACGTAATCTGTCTGAGTGTGGATTGGTGGAGTCAAAGCTCTTTAGAGAAGGTTTTGTATTCTTTTCCAGCCTAATAAGTGTTAAAAATACTCGTGCCATGATATACTTCCACAAACGTGTTGTGAAGATCAGAATTTGATCCCTGTAAATCAGTGTACATTTGAAATTCTGGTGCACATACTGCCAGATGTGACAAATTTATTAGGAAGCTTAATACATTTTATGTACCTTATTCTAATGGACTTTAGACTAAGGCTACTTTCACACTCACGTTTTGGGCGAATCCGTTGGGATCTGCAAAAACAAATCCTTTACAATAATACAACCGCATGCATCCATCATGAACGGATCAGTTTGTATTATCTGTAACATAGCCAAGAAGGAACAATCATGAACTACATTGAAAGTCAATGGGAGACGGATCCGTTTTCTATTGTACCAGCTTGTGCCAGAGAAAATGGATCCGTCCTGGCAAACAATTTAAGTCAATGGGGACGGATCCGTTTTCTCTGGCACAAGCTGGTCTACCAGTTTCGTCTGCAGGCAGCGTTGTGGTGTCCGCCTCCAGAGCGGAATGTAGACTGAGGCAAACTGATGCATTCTGAGCAGATCCTTTTCTATTCAGAATGCATTAGAGTAAACTGATCCGCTTTGGACCGCTTGTGAGAGCTCATGACAGATCTCACAAAAGGAAAGCCAAAATGTGAGTGTGAAAGTAGCCTAAGTCTGGTGTAAGAAACACCACTCTTTAAATCTGCCACTTTGTGTATACTCAGCGTCCACTTCAAAGTTCATACAAACATAGACACATTTTCCACTATACAGGCTAGGTAAATAGAGATATTGTTGTAGATTTGGAGTCACAGAAGGTCTCCTTGACAATATTTTACCTAACCAAAGAAGACAAAATGCTGTCATCAGTGTTTCTCAGTAGTTTGAAACTGAAATGTTAAACGGTTAAAAAAATATATCCAATGGAATGCATATCATTATTTTTGATCTTTTCTAAGAACCTCTCTAAAGCTCTTGTCTCACCCCTTTATGTGGGTGGTCAGAGCTGGACACATGTGACTATCAAGTACCTGCATCTTCCAGGAGTGCATTTCTGTCAACTGTTGTTAACACCATAATTCCCTGCATAGAAGATAGTTCCACACACATCCCCATCAATTTCATTAGTATATAGCACTATGGTTCACAATCCCCCCTTCCCCCTGTTTCTTTCTTCACTGTTTAAAGAGATATCTAGTTGTATACTTCTGTGAATTTATAAGTAGGGGTGAATGAAAGAAAGGTGTTTGCATGAAGGAGATAGAGGTGGGCCACAATTTTGGCCACGGAAGACAAATCAGGGGGTGCTACCAGAGAGAAAATGTTAGGTACATTAAAAAAATTATAATAACAACATGCCCTATTTATTGAATAGTAATACTTTTCCTACGATAACCCCTTTAAGTAACAATATCTCAGCAAAGAAGTAAGATATCAAAATATTAAAGAAGTGCACTCATTTTAAACACACCTACTTCTACTTAGATGTCTCCCATGCATACTATGTTCCCAAGATAGGTTCTAAGTGATTGAAATTCAACAGGGAGCATACAGTATTAGGAAGACAGAGAATGTCTTGACCTCGACTATTTGAAGAGTATATAGTTCCAGAAATGATGTCCAAACAGAATCTGTTCCTCACAAGAACATAGAAGTGACACTTAACCTGGTGGTCGTTAACTGTCTTCCCTGAAAAACTCTCATCAATTGATGTTTTAACCATTAAGTTCTTCAACCAGATGGCAGCTGTTCCACTCCCAGCTTCATGCACCAGTCATTATTTTCTGAACAAGAAGTTCCTTGGGTTCATCCTGTATGTAACAAGCATTAACCCCCCCCCCTCTCCCCTTCCCCAGCAGAAATCAATTAATGGTCCACTCTTTGTTTTAGAGGGAATGTTAGAGAACATCATGTGAGATCACAGAGGCATGTAGTGCTGATTCCAGGGCATTAAAAATGAATATGAAATTGCTAATAATATATAATCTCTGTTTAAAATTACAAGTGTTTTTCTAGTTAATGCTCCTAAGTAATTAAATGAACCTTAGGCATCTCAGAGCTTGAATTTGACATATGGACCCATTTATCATGTTAACTGGAATATTCTTGTACTTTCTGAAGTCTTGGCAGTGTAGTACAAAGAAAACTGCACTAAATATTACCATAACGATGTCACTGTGGCCAGATTGCCTTCCCACAACAGGTCAGAAGGCTGCCGGATTTAATTAAAAGCCCGGTGAAGCCCTTTAAATTGACAAATGGTGCCACACAATGTCAATGTCATAGAGATGAGTGACTTGATTCCTCTCATCAACCAAAGTTCTACACCTGCGAGAGGATGATTAGTACATCGAGTAGTGTCTCATGAACAGCTGTTGCTCCGGAAGTGGAAACAGACTCTATGCACTTGCGCCACTACTCAGAGCGATGGTGCATGCGCAAGATTGTCAGGACCGGCTGAGATGTCTGGCCCTGTCAAGTAGCGGCATCTTTAGCTGTGGGTACAGCCCCTCACAGGTGAAGAACTTTGCTTGATGAGATAAATAGATTTGTTAGAAAGATAGAAGTTGCAAAACATCTGTAGGCTGTTGTCGCCATAAGATTTGGCCATAGTAACATCATTATGACAACATTTAGTACAGTTTTCTGTGTACTCCACTGCCAAGACTTTAGGAAATACAAGAATCTGCCACATAACATGACACTTAATAAATGGACTTATATGTGAAGTTCAATCTCAGAGATTCCTGTCATTCATTTACTTACTTAGGAATATTAAAAGAAAAAAATGTAATTTTAAACATTTTATGTCCTTATGGCATTACTATATCTTCCTTTTTTTTAAATGGAGTTTGACAACCAATAGATAAGTATGGTTACAATATCTATATAAGGTTTGAAAGTATACCTGAGTTGTGCTTCGTTGTAGAATCATAACTCTGAAGAGACAGGTCTTTTTGGGCTTCCCTAATGTCTTCCTTAGCCGTGCTATTCCCTGTTTCACTTGCACAGCTAGATGTATTTCTCTCACAAGCAGAGGGCATCTCCCTTCTATGTAATCTGCCAGTACTGTATGCAGTGACCTCACTTCCCTTATTTCCTAATATGTATATTTTAGTATAGGGAGCTCAGAAAGCTGATAGGGAGGGAAACATCAGACATACAGACACATAGGAGCTTCTTTGCTCTTCAGAAGCAGTGTAGAAACAGTTCTTCTATCAGGCCCAGCTAGCTCTGACATCTCCTGCATTTCCTTCGAGCCCATCTTCTATGTCTCTGTTACTAGTAACAAATCTAGCCTAACAATAAACAGTGGACTGCAAGTTAGGTGGAAGTGAGACCCCTAGTCGCCAGCTTTTTTCCAGGTGGATGCAGGTAGATTTTTTAATTGAAGTGATTTGAAAATTTGCTAATTACACCCTTCTCTATTAAATTAAATTGTGTCAAAGTATAGTGCATAAAATACCTTTAGTCTTTGATCGAATCACACATGGACGATTATGAGAGAATGGATGAAAATAATCGCAAATTTAGTGATATTTAAAACTGGAATTTATGTGCAACTTTCAAGTGGGACCAGATTATGGCACCACAATAAAGAAAAAGTGACTGTAGAAGTATACAGATACTTTAGCTGTCGATATAATATATTCATGTGCATTATTATTCTTTAGCCAAATAATTATTTATCTCTCACTCTGCCTACCGACTTTCCAGTAATGCTATATTTTGCACAAAAATAACGGAATTCTATATTTTATATTTGCAGCGAGGCAGCTTGGCGGTATGATGTGATTCACGCAAGGTTAAAAGGGCATAGGCAAAAATAGAAATACCATTTAAGGGAATTCAGAATGTCAGCCTTCATTCGGATTTCTCATTTGATTGTCGGGAATAAGGGTTGTTGTGTAAATGTGATTAATACATAGGTCACACATTGCACGACACACTGCTTACTCTGCACATTGTATTGTGCGTAAGACGAGTGGAATAAGGACATTCTGTAGAACGCATCTGATTTTGGTAGCGTGCAAAGCCATTCTTTATTTGTTTTGCTGATCATTATATGGCCTAATGGATACAGAGAACGAAGGAAGGGTAATTAGAATAACTTTTATCCTTGTAGATTTCAATGTAACATTTTGTGGTTGGGATTATTTTGGATTCTTATAAAAGATTTACACACGAGGAGTTTATTGGGTCTAGAGGTAAATATATGTACATAATGCATCATTTTAGATACAGTATCTCACAAAAGTCAGTACACCCCTCACGTTTTTGTAAATATTTTATCATATCTTTTCATGGGACAACACTGAGTATATGACACTTTGATACCATGTAAAGTAGTCAGTGTACGGCTTGTATAACAGTGTCAATTTGGTGTGCCCTCGAAATAACTCAACACACAGCCATTAATGTCTAAACCATGGCAACAAAAGTGAGTGCACCCCTAAGTGAAAATGGCCAAATTGTGCCCAATTAGCTATTTTCCTTTCCCGGTGTCATGTGACTCGTTAGTGTTACAAGGTCTCAGGTGTGAATGGGGAGCAGGTGTATTGCATTTGGTGTTATCACTCTCACACTCTCTCATACTGGTCACTGGAGGGTCAACATGGCACCTCAAAGAACAAAGTTCTATTTACCATAGGAATGTTCATTCCCTTTAATCAAAAAGGGAAGCACTAACCAAACGCCTGTTCTCTGGTTGCTTGTCACGAGTGCTCAGTCCGCTGAATATCCTTTAGCAAGGAAAATAAAAGGTATATACTTATAAATAATTGTTTCTCAAGTGACAAAGTAATAATTGATCTTAAAGGGAATCTGTAATTAAATACTTCTCGATAAAATCAGCTGACATTGGAGAAGTGCTCTTGTCAGCCGAATCTAATGGTGCTGGTCCCATCTCTCTCTTTGGCTGCATTGCAGAGAAAACAGTGTTTTAATAAAACGCAAATTAGTCTCCGGGTGCAATAAGGGTGTTGCCGTTGCATCTTGTTGCACCCAGAAAAATTCCAACCCAAAATTTCCACCATTAAAGCCAATGTTAAAAGCATTTCTGAACAATCTCAGTCCCTTCCTCAGTGGCTATAACAAAAACCTTGAAAAAATTCCCTTTTTTGGGAGCAGCAGCTGTACGCTATGGAGGTAGTAGTAGTGGCAGCCGGGGCAGTGGGTGCATTACACAACTTCCCAACATCTTCCCCTGTGTACCTCCAAACCAGAAACACACTGTCATATAATTTTAACTTTTATATGCGTATACATTGTGGTTCATTTTGATAAAGTGTTCCTTTCGAACAAAATATGATCACAGCACCAGTTCTATTTTTTTTAATGACCACTAATCATGGATCTGCGCATAGATAATAATTGCATTTTTGCATAAATACATATTAGATGGAAATATTCTTTATACAGTTTACAGAGCAATGTGCAAATTTGATCTTATACATGTTATTCAGGGACTGAGCAAAATTAACGAAGGGGAAATTCTGTATATTAATTGGAATAAAATCTACTTTTATATAGAATGTATGGTATGAAATACTTAAAATAGCATTGAGATAAATTGAGCAGATATGATTGGAGGCAGAGCTCGATCTGTGCTATTTTTGTTTCTAGGTAACAGACAGAATCTTTCTCATATTGGGTTGGTCAAATGAAGGTTATGATTAGCTTTACATTAACTGTATATGTATAGATCAAGAACGCTCTTCAAAGTGGAATTTTTTTCATGTGTGTATTTAAATCTATATACATCTATACTCCACAGAACTATGTCAGATCATATATTTCTGCATCAGAGAATTATACAGTAGTTAGTGTTAATTTTCCTTTGCTCAAAGTAATTCCAGCAGTTTCTAGAAGGATATTACACAAGCAGTGTCATCTGCAAGACTGTATCTGCAGCCCCAGTGTATGGTAAATTCCTTTATCTATTTGTTTTGAGCTACAATTACACAGTTCATATAATAATTGTTAAAGGGCTTCTATCAACCCCCAATTCCTGTGCGTACTGAGAAAGGAGCGGGCAAGCGAACATCCTTCTCTCAGAGCGCCTGCGCCGAATGAGGACCGGTACGGCGCAGGCGTGGGATTTCAGCTGCAGACAGGGCCAGCAGGAGAAGGAGAGAGCTCGCTGGCCCTGTCAATCAAGTGGAGGAGGGGGCGTGTTTTTAGACTGAGGATGCGGCAGCTACCAGCAAGTAACCACCCAACTTGCTGGTAGTGAAGAAATTTGCATATCACAAAAGTACTATTTTTAAAGAATTTAAAGCACAGCCAGAGGTAAGAGGGGTATATATGGACTCTGCGTACATTAGCAATTATATTAAGTCCAATACTGAAAATTGCTGTTTGGGGGGTGACAGAAGCCCTTTAAGGTGGCGCTTCTCTCCTGCTGGTGGGCACCACTTCTCTCCATAGCTCCAGGGCTCTGACACTCCAGTCCTTCTAACGACCCTCTCTCCCAGCCTGGCGGTTCTGGCTGTTGGAGTAATGCGATCCTCCCACGTAGGCTGATGCCTTCTCCTTGCTACCAAAGCATCTCATTGCCTGTAGGGCGCACATGCTCTCTCCAACTCTTAAATGTCCAGTGCATGCACCCTAATCTTCCCTAGAAAATGAGTGGCTACCCTATAGCAAGTTGCCTAAGCAATAGATTCTAGTTTCTTGCAAAGGTGTTCCATGTACCCACATCTGCCTGACTTCTTTATTTGACCCGTCCACTGCCTGTTCTCGGTACTGATGGTGAGCTTCTCACTGTGACCTCGGACTGTTTATCAAATTGCTTTAAATTGCCTTTCCTGACCTCGGCCTGTCCCAGACTACAGTTTTTGCCTGATCCCTTGGTGCTCCATACCAGTGTCCCTTTTAATCCGTGGGTCAGCAGTCACTTGACTAGAGATTACTCCAAGAGATAGTAGCTTGGTGGTTTCCCTGCACCAGAGTCCAGATCCTTATACAGGAGTTAAAAGGTGAAGACTAGGGGGACCACTTAGATAACGCCTTTAGGAGTAGCCCCAACCCAAATACAGTATGTTCAATTGACATAGTGGATCCACATCTGCTTTGTTTCAATAATTCATCAGTTTATGTGATGAATTGATAATGTTAAAAATTACATCATACATATTCTTCCTCCATCTAAAAGGAATCTCCAGGATCCTCCTTATGGAAGTTAACTTGGATTAGTAAATGGCTGTGAGACCTTCCCTTTGCATGGATTTACTTAATGCGCCTACTATTCTGGTCCCTGGTCCTATGTGTCCTTTGTATATGTGTGCTTAGTATATGTGTGGCATTAGCTAATCATTTTTATATGGAATTAAAGAGAATAAAAAACCCCGCCTGTATGCCTCTATAAGCATATGAAAGTGCAATAGGGCCCATAGAAGACATTTGGACGGTGTATTACTGCTCTGGACAATACAGAGGTTGTAAAAAATCATAATACTCTTGTGTCCATGATAGGCATGGGAGCAGCTTAAAGGGAACCTGTCATCAACTTTATGCTGACCTCACTGAGGACAGCATAGAATAGTGACAGAAATGCAGATTTCAGCGGTGTGTCACTCATGAGGTAAAAGTAAGTGGTTGCCGAGAACCTGCATCATAATCATTGCAGCACAGGCCTTGAAAAGAGTCAAATCTACTTGAGAAGAGTCATGCAAAATAAAAAAGGGACAATGCAACAGCACTCTGCAAACACAAATAAAGTACAACAATGCCATAATTCTAGAAAACATGTTGGTGCTTATGCTACGCTTATAAATTAGAGATGCTTGGCCAATACATTTTGTACAAAATTATCTGAGCCCGTCTGCCATACATCAAGGCGATCTCTATCAGACGGGAACCTAACACTACATGCTACCTGTAATGTGACAAAATGGCCACCATAAAATTTAGGGAGTGCAGGTTCCACATGCATGCTGGGTCCACTCTGCTTTTTACCATTTTTGGTCGCATAACGGCCTCCATTAAATCCAGGGATGCAGGTACCAACATGCATGCTGAGCCCACTCAATACTTCTCCTGATGCCAAATGGCTTCCAATGAATACAATAGGATCAGGCTACAGCTTTATACTTACTCTAATTAAAATCAGTCTATGGGGCAGACAGGCTAGTCAGGGGTGCAAGACCAACTGGAGTCAGCCACACCTCCAGCTCTAGTACAACTGCAAAAAAGGGGGTCAGTCAGCACATCCCAATGTGCAGGTGCATGCTGCCATGGCTAGAAGCGCAAAGAAAAAAAGGGACAATGCAACAGCACTCTGCAGACACAAATAAAATACAACAATGCCATAATTATAGAAAACATTTTTGTGCTTATACTATGATTAGAAATTAAAGATACTTGGCAAATACATTTTTTACAAAATTATCTGGGCCCGTCTGCCAAACGTCAAGGTGATCTCTATTAGACGGGAACCTAACACTAAATGCTACCTGTAATGTGCCAAAATGGCCACCATAAAATTCAGGAAGTGCAGGTTCCATTCCACGTTTGGCAGACGGGCCCAGAAAATTTTGTACAAAATGTATTTGCCAAGTATGTCTAATTTATAAGCGCAGCATAAGCACCAAAATGTTTTCTATAATTATGGCATAGTTGTACTTTATTTGTGTCTGCAGAGTGCTGTTGCATTGTCCCTTTTTTTCTTTGCGTTTCTAGCCATGGCAGCGTGCACCTGCACATTGGGATGTGCTGACTGACCCCCTTTTTTTGCAGTTGAGAAGAGTCCTGGTTATTGATAATCTCCTGCTCTCTTACCCATCTGCTGATGATTTGCTCTCCTAGAGAGAAAGGGTGAAAACTAGGTAGAAGACTGTCAGTCATCAGCAGGTGGCCGGAAAAGCAAGAATTTATGAATAACCAGGACTCTTCTCAGGTGGCCATGACTCTTTTCCAGGCCCAGTCTGCAATAATTGTAATGTTGGTTCTTGGCAACCACTTACTTTTAACTTTTAAATGAGAGACCGCTGCAATCAACTCACCTGTCTCTACTTTATGCTGCCGTTACTATGGGCAGCATAAAGTTGGTGACAGGTTCCCTTTAAGGCCTCATGCACACAACCATATTTTTCTTCGGCATCCAGAGCATAGCTGAAACTATGAATGTAGGTACATATTACACTTGGAAATCATTTTCAGCCTACAGCTTAGTATCTGCTGTTTTTGAGCTTAAATTTCTGCTTCAGCGGTTTCAAGGTGATTTTCTTCTTTGTAGTATTTGGAACAGTACTGTATGTTCCGTGTTTAGATATGCAGCTTTGTAAGGAAACCAATAAAGTCTTTTAGTGACACTTTTTTTAAGCCAAAAGCTGAAATTTGTCTTTTGTTTTATACTTTTTCTGTTTTATATATTTTTTTCACTCATAGAAATTGCTTTTTCAGGTTCAAATATGTTGCTGGTACTTTTTATATGATATATTTTTCTTCTTTTACTTTACACTTATGTCCTACTATAACTCGAGTGGCCATATGCAGCCCAAATTTCAGGGAAAAGGCCCTGATAAAATCAGTGAGCAAGCAGTTGCAGAAATGCCGATTTATTATATTTTTCCCTCCATGGAGGCCAGATTTTCTGTTAATAACATACGCCATAATTGGGGCTTTAGGATAAGCCAGATAAAAAGGACTATCATTAAGGGGTTAAGGACAAGGGCATAGAACAATCTATGTACAGAACAGATAGATATACTGCCACTAAATAAGCAACAATCCAAGTGAGCTGTATCTGGATTGGAAAACAGGTGCGAAAAGCTTTTCCTAAATTGTGGAACTTAGAGTAAGGCTTCATTCAGGTCCCCCTAATGTGACCACAATTTAGCATCCGAGGTTTTGGCTGCAATATCAAAGTCTTAAAGGGGATTTTCCAGCCTGGGAGCCCAAAGCTCTGAACCTGTGTCAAATTAAAAATGAAAATCAAATACTCACCTGCCCACCGTCTTGCTTTACCCATCCTGCTGCCTCTTTACCGACTGCCTCTAGTCCCTGCTGGTCCTGTAATCCAGTGGCATAAAGGCAGACCATGGGCGAGGGGAGGTGGGGCCTGGCGCTGAACTCCTTCTTTTGTTTCCAAGATAGAACCACTACATTTTCATGCAACTGTTACTAAGGGAGCTCAGTGCAAAGACATTTTAAAGCTTCCATGGCAGTCAATGGTAACTGCATAAATTCCTATGCATTGAGCTCCCCATAGTGGTGTCTGCAAGCACTCTGTTTTATAATTTACTATTAGAGATGAGCGAAGTATTTGAAAATTCGATTCTGCTGCTTCGCTGAATTTTACAAAAAAATTCACTTTGTGGCGAATTACTTCATCACAAAGCGCATTTCTTTGTAAATAGTGGGTGCAATGACGGAGTGGCTATTGCATTTATATGAACACAGCATCTGATATACATAACACACTGTAAAATAAAAAAAAATAAAGAAATAAAAAATCATGCTTAACTGATCCATTTGCGTGTGACGGGCAGGCCGCCACCATCTTGTTTGAAGAGTTGGCGCAAAATCTCATGTGGCCCGAGATGATGTCATCACGCCGGCCAGCATGATGATGTCATACACACAGCGCATAGGATTTTAGTCGAGATGCAAGATTTCATTTTTGCACTATTTCAGGATCAGGAATTATTTATTCTGAAATTCGGATTGAAGTCCATTTCGTGTACTTGAATTCGATCAACACTATTTACTGTGTAAAGAGAAGCAGGAAATAATTCAGTATATTTATGCCAGTTGTATCGTGTATTGAGCAATATGGGAAGATATATACTGTATTAATGCATGTGCACCTAGAATCTCACTTTACTTGCACTAGAATTCGTGGTGTATGCTCATTGTGCAAAATATATGAAGTGCATATGCCAGAATCTGTAACCATTTGTGGCATGCCATGCACGAATGTCGGCAAGTCAACTTTTCTACCAACTTTCTGTCTCATCCTACTATGAGCCTTGTATTCTCTCATTCAAACAGATTTTAAAGCATCTTGTAGACAAAATTTATACCAGCACCAAGATGAAATAAAAGTAGTGTAAAATGCTGATAGTATAAAGCCCTATGTGTTAAAAATATGAATCTTGTCAGCCATTATGTGGCAAATAGACATTGTTTCCCCTCTTCCCTCCAGATTATGCTCCACACTTAAAAAACACATACATTTTTTCCAACAAAATCACAGCTTTAGGCTGAATTAACCCCTTAACGCATAATACCATGCATGTATGGCATTATGCACCCGGATTTGTATGGAGCAGGCTGCTGCCGTAAGTCTGCTTCATACGAGGCAGGTGCCCAACCGCAATGAGAATGGTGATCGTGTCGAACCCCATCATTTAACCCCTCAGATGTTGCAATCAAAAGCAATTGTGGAATCTGTGAGTTAAGATAGAGGGATGCAGCTCATCCTACCTTCCGATCGGAGCACCTGCAGTGAAATTGCGGGGCTCCAATTGGTTACCATGGCAGCCTGGACACTTTTCCAATACAAGACATGGTAAATTAAACAATGCCATTAAAAAATGCATCTTGTTCTGCAAAACATTAGTCCTCATATGGCTATGTGATCAGAAAAATAAAAAAGTTATGGCATTAGTTATTGGAAGTTATTGGAACATGGGGAGGAAAAATCAAAAATACTAAATGGAAATAAGTCTGGTCTTTAAGAGGTTTTACCCCATGGTGTTTAGAATGAGTGCCATATTTATGTGGAGTACCTGTTCTACCTTTTCCAACAGACAGATAAAGTAGTGGAGGAGGAGGGCAATTTTTTTAACAAAATCTTTTTTCTGCTTAATTAAAAAAAAAACTAAATTAATCAGAGTAAAGCCTTATCTACCACATTGCCTGAGAGTGTTTGAGACATGCGTAATAGGAAACTTGGTGGGAAACGGAGGGCCCATACTGAGTTTTACTAAGGCATCTTGTTAGATAAATATATGCCCCTGCTGTGACCGCTGCCCGGCATGTTACTGCTAGTGACGTACTAGTAATGTGCTGTTCTAGCCCATGCGACTACTGAGGTCATTGTTTGGCTGCAGTGGTAATGGAACAAGCCACTTCTGGTCCAACAGGGAATGGGGCAGCAGTGCAGGACCAGTGGGACATTGGACGAGGGAGTGTTTTTTCTTTTTAAATTTGGCACAGGTGCAGATAATTGGGTTGCTCATCTCAGGCTTGACAACCCCTTTAACATCATGACTTACATGACACTAGATATATAGAAAAGGCAGTGTGTCGTTTAACTTTCCCTCCATAAAGAAGGATGAGATTACACGCCATTCTCATTAAAATGATAAACTGCTAAGTAGAAAACAGTCTGAACAAACTCTAATTAGTTAGACTTCATAACAGGATTATCAATTATACTCATCCCACATATCAGTTTCTGAATGTTAAGCTTCAAATAAGATCTACGTGACCTTTATCTTAGCTTAGACTGATTTTTCTGCATGCACTTGGTTGGCCAAATAGAACATACAATCTATTTTTGTAGTCCTTGAATTAAGTCTCCAAATGGGTATAGACCAGGTTGGCAATGTATGATTCCCTACAGAATTCTGGCTGAAAATAAAATCTGACGCACGCTATTTTGGAGCAAAACAATTACCGTATTTTCGGACGTATAACATGACTGGGCATATAAGATGACCCCCTACTTTTTCTGTTAAAATATGGGGTTTGGGCTATACTCGCCGTAATAGACTTCCCCTCTTCCAACGCACACCAAATAAAAATTAAACAGATGATCATGAGCATGAGAAAACCACTGAGAGCAGGGAGAGGGGGCTTCTTCAGGAGTGACTGGCCGGGATGTAGCGCACGGTGGCTCAGCTAGAGGGCTGAGGACCGTATGTGTAGAGCGGTGCCAAGGGATAATAGTAAGTGCAGGGAGATCCCTGGGCGCCGCTCTACACATACATATTATTATCTTAACAATCGTTGGACCAGTGAAAGGTCCTCTTAAGTTTCAGCACGTAGTATACCGGCGTATAAGATGACCCCCGACTTTTGAGAAGATTTTCATGTGTTAAAAAGTAGTCTTATACGCCAGAAAATACAATGTAAATATGACATTTTCAGATTTTACCCTGCTATCACAACTTTGAAAACTGGCTGGAAAAGTGGATATAGTTAACAGCAAACATCATCCCTACTGTGATGAAGCTGACGCTTGAGCGTCATTGGACCTTCCAAAACATACCTCAAAGTTTATCAAGGCTTAGTTTCAGAAGAAGTTTTGAATTGAAAGATTCTGGAGTGGCCATTACAGTTGCCTGACTTGAACCCCATAGAAAATCGTTAGTGGGATTTGAAAATGGTGGTTGCACAATATTAGTCAACTGAAGACCATTGCCCAGATGAATTGGATAAGATTCCTCAGAAAGGCTGCCAGAGCTGGTGTCTGGCTATGTAGCACATTTGGAGCAGGTCATAACAGAAAATGGGTACATTTCTAATTACTAAATATACTTGAGTGGGTTAAATAGTCCTGAGACTGCAGTAGTCATTAAAAGTGACATTTTGTGTTGAATTTGGAGAAACCACTTGTTATATTAGTTGTATTGAGTTATCTAAATTGCTGGTTTGATGGGTTTATTTAAAACAGCTGACAGTTTGTACATTTGACTAATAAACCTGATTTACAATGGTGGTTGACTAATTTGGATTGTAGCTGTGTTTTAACTTTTTCCAACATGTGCCGTAAATGTATGGTGTATGTTGGGTCTTTAAACATGGTGGCCACACCAGAGTGGATTGGTGAAAACATTTAACCCATAAGATGCTGTTAGTTGTGACCACGGCATCTCTGCTCCTCCCCCAGCTCCAAGATCGGGAGAGCTCTTCATTCAATGTGGTAGACTTAAGCCTTAGGAACAAAATGCCCCTTATGGTGCCCCCAGCAGTATAAATACCCACTTATCATGTCTTCCAGCAGAAAAGAATGCACCTTAAAGTGCCCCAGTAGTACAAATGCTCCCTTATGTGTGCCAGCAATGGATAGTACAATCTGACATGGATGTATCTTGACCTTGGAGTTCACCTCTAATCTCTTTGGAATTTGTTCTGCCCTTTTTGGTTACCATTTGTATTATCCGTCTCTTCAATTTGTCATCAATTTTCCTCTTGCAGCCATGTCCAGGGAGGTTGGCTACAGTCCTGTAGACCTTAAACTTTCTTTCTAATCTCCTGAGACAACTTTCTCCTTGGCTTTCTTTGGTCCATGTTTAGTTTGGTACACACCATGATACCAAACAGCACAGTGTCTACCTTTCACCCTATAAATAGGTAAACTGACTGATTACAAGTTTGAAGATGTCTTTTCTAGGGGTACCATCATTTTTGTCCAGCTTTTTTTTTTAAATAACTCTGTTGAACCACAATTCAGAAGGAATATCTGATTTTTAATAGTTGATTTTCAGTATATTTTTATTCATTATTACTTTTGTCAGTTTAAGGTCATTTCAGTGACCATTGTGGGTTTTTCTTTCATTAATAGATAGGTTCCAACAGTTTTGTCCATGTGTGTATGAAAGCAAGAGTACAAGGACAATGTGCTGAACCCAGTTCAGAGGTAGGATGAGTATTTAATAAAGAATATGAGCTGAAGAACGTACTAAAGGGCATCTTGGCAACTATTCCAAGATATCCTATTAAATATTTACAGCTCCTGGTATGCAGTGTGGTTACAGTTTGTAACAAGAGACATGGTGACTACATCTGACTAAAATAAAGAGTCTGCACAAGCGTCCAAATCAAAGAAAATAGTTATTTTTTCCTCTAGTGGCCATCTTTTAAAGAAACTGCATTAAAATGTGCTAATATTGATGTTGAGTACAATAATTTCTGTAGCCTTGAGAGATTGGGATTGATTGAATAGCACCAATGAGGCTATGCTTCTTCAGAAAGGGAGGATGGAGCACACAAATGACAAAGGAATATTCCCTACTGTCAGTATTAAAGGGGTTTTCCACTAAAACGGTTATCACCAGTCTAACCACTAGTTAGAACGTGCCCTTGGTTATTATGGTATGTTGAATATGGTTGCATGCAGTAGCAGCCATGCTTGGCCACCTTCCCATAAACTGCTCCTCACAGCAGCTATCTGGGTGAAAAACATGGGGTCTGAGATTCTACCAATCCCATCTTGTGGATAGATGATAAATGGTATTGGTGGGAAAAAGTCAAAGCTCTACTCAAAACTCAACCTAGTCCTTCCCATATAATGCACACAACGTTCCAAGAAGCTGCATTATGTAAAGTTGTTTGCATCTAGGAAACCTGTCATGAACTTTATGCTGATGTGACAGACATACTGATTTCAGGGTTATGTCACTCATCAGGTAATATAAAGATGTTTCTGAGCAACAGCATTATAATCATCTTAGTCTGTGTCAGGAAGAGTCACAGGTCCCTGAGAGGAGTCACAGTTATTCATGGGCTCCTGTCTCCCTGCCCACTTACTAATGATTGGAAGCCTAGGGAGAAAACTAAGGAGAAAACTGGCAATTATTGGAATATGGATGGGGAGATCTGAAGCTTTCGAATAGTCAGGACTCTTCTCAGGCAGTTGTGACTCTTTTCATGCAACCATGACTCTTTTCCAGGTCTGGCTATGATAATCATAATGCTGGTTCTCAGCAGCCATGAGTCAAACACTACTTAAACGGGTTGTCCCGCGAAAGAAGTTTTACGGTATTCAAACCAACACCTGGATCTGATTGCTTTTGTAATTGCACATAATTAAAAATTCGGTATAGCCACTGAGCTTTTCTATAAAATGTATCTGTATAGCGCCACCTGCTGTTTTTTTCTTATTTTTTTGCCTCACTAGCTGCAGCAGAAAGGACTCTCCCCTTGAGCTGTCAGTTTGATATAAAAACAGAGCAATGAATGGGGAGATCACCGGATCCATGTGAGGCACCAGGCTGGTTCTAGCTTTATAAGGCTCCATTCACACGACCGTATGTTGTCCGCAAAAAACGGATCCGTTTTTTTGCGGACAGTTCAGCATGTCCGCAAAAAAACGGATTGCATTCCGTTTTTTTGCTGATCCATAGACTACAATAGGGTCATGTCCTGATTTTCACTGACAAGTATAGGACGTGTTTCATTTTTTTTGCTGAGCTGTGCAATGGAAGAAAAGGGCCCCATAGAAGTGAATGGGACAGCATCTAATCCGCAAAAAAACTGATCCGTTTTTTTGCGGACCGTGCGGTCGTGTGAATGGAGCCTTAGAAAGAGATTGTCATATACACTATGACCTCTTTTTAATTTTTTACATTAGTCATAGGATAAACCCTTTAGGGCAGCAGGTCTGTCACTACTTCGTGCTTCCCCCAGTGAAGGCACCATACATTGAATGATAGGTTCCTTTTCACTTGTCACTATCCAAACTATGAATTGGGGAGCTTTGCACATACTGTAAAATTTGCAGGCTCAATAAAATCTGTTTTTAATTAAGTTTTTTGCAAGTCATTTTCCCATGCAAGGATGAAGGGTAAGGTACATGAGTGCTCACTATGTATTATGGCATATAGTAAGCCTCTGTTTTACAGCAATATAGGACCTTACCAATAGTGTTTTCCGTATTGGCTGTCATTATGAAAGTACATAATCCATTTGGGTAAGTGGTGTGTTTTACCTCCACATTAGTACATTTACAGGCTCACTCGATAGTAGTTATTCTAAGCAGCCCAGATGTTTCTGAGGATCAGCTAATCTGTGCTGGCTGGAATTCCTGCTGAAGCAATTACCTGCATGCAGAAATCATGGGGGATTCCCACAGGGAGGAGACATCCTTCTCAGTTATTGAAATAGAAACTATGGACTGATCACAAATTTTTCATATTCCCTATGGTGTTATACAGTCGAGATCAGCCCAAAGATTTGTAGACATTTGTAAGCGTAGTCTAGACATTCTTCCAGTCCAGTGTAATTTGAATTTAGATGTATGTCTATATGTTGTACATATCGACTATGTCCTCTTTATAAGTATTTGTACAGCTGAGATATAGTTTTGTAAAAAATACTACACTATTCATACTTTGGTGAGAGGTGTATAGTTTTCCATTGAAGAGCCAGTGGGCTTATTTTTTAGGCAATGCTTTATGGAAAAAATATGTACGCAAATTAGCTCATATCAGCCAAACGAGAGATACCCATTAGTAGACTGCGCTGTTTTGGGCAGCTGTCTACAGATGGGTGCCTCTGGTTAGGCTGATATGACCAAATTTGCATACAATATTCATACAACAGTATTAATCTTCACTACGTTCTTTGGTTTCATAGGATTGACATGCTGATGCCCTGGGTTTATACTCCTTACCCGTCTTATTCTTAGCCCTTCTATTTTTGTACTAACACACTATTTTCCCACATTCCAGACAAACACAAAAATATCAATTTCTAAACGAAGGCATTATGAAGGCATAAATTGCCAGCATAGTTTTCCGGGTGGGCAAACCTGACCTCCACCTCCAAGACAATCTCTGCAGCAAAACAAAAAGTTCTTGGGAATATCGTGTAAGGTTTTGTGGGGAACGAAGTATGATTCCCAATCCTCCATTTTAAAATATCAGAACTAAGGCCTCATGCCCACTACCGTATGTATCTTACAGTACACAAATTGCCGATCTGCAAAATACGATTACCATCCGTGTTGCATCTGCGTATTTTAAAGGCCCATTGATTTCAATAGGTCTGTGGTCCACTGTTGTGGTCCATATGTCCTTTCTGAAAAAGATAGAAAAGGTCCACAAATTGAAGTAATTGGGTCAACAAAAAATGCAGACATCACATGAATTGCACATGGTCGTGTGCATGAGACCTAATGCACCTTTCGAAGTTATAGATTTCTTTTTATTCCTGACCAAATCAACACTTGACATTTCGGCTCATTTTTAGCAACATCTTGAATTAATCTTCTGGCTTAAAATGGCAAGAACTCAGTCTAAAAGATACCAAGTTTTACCTTTTTCTTAGAAATAATGAATTTCTTAAAATTGTATTTAGTTCCTATTCAATAAAGGTCCAAATAAATTCGACGTAGAATCAAAGTGCTCTCATTGCCTGGAAAATCTCTCTCTCATGCTCTTTCTTTCCCCTGAACTGAATCAGAAAAGTAAGTTAGAATTTGTTATAATCTAAATTTTTGGAAACATTTGGGTTAAATTTACAAATTCTTGATTCACTCATCTTTAGTTATTCTCCCAGAAGGTTAATTCTGGAGAAAGCCAAAATGTGTTGATTTGGTCCAGATTTCTAGATGACTTCATAACTTCAAAAAGTGTGTGCCACAGTTCTGTTACTTTACCCCCAGCAGCAAAATATGAGAATCAAAAATGTTTTAAATATCCAACAATGTAAAGTTTTAATGTGACGGAAGATATGTTTTATTATGCAGCATTGAGAATAATTTTTGGCTGAGCATGCATGTTTCTGGCCATAGTGGGACATTCTAAATAGCAGCCAGATATACCTGCTTATTTCCAGGTTAACGGGGTTGTGCCATCTGAGATATTGGTGGCATATCGCTAGGTCTCCAGTGGAACCAGTGGTGCCCCACCAATGAGGCCAGGTGAGGCGATCGCCTCAGGCAGCACCAGGTAGAGGCAAAAGAGGGGCAGCTGAAGGGAAGGGTTAGGTTAAGAAATTGGCATAGGGGAGGGAGGGTGCCATTTCAATTTTCGCCACAGGCAGCAGAAAATAGCCGAGCAACCGTTCTCAGCTATTTCTGGAACTCCCATAGAAGTGAATGGAGGGTTATTATGTATTCCTAAGCTAAAATCAGGCAAAATGCTCCCCCCTCCCCCCCTAGATTTTGCTATGGGGTCTCACCTGCCTTGATCCGGCTCTCTCTGCTCTTGTTGCTTCATTGTAGGGTAGAAAATAAAATCATTGACCTAATAGGCTGTTAGTGGCTCTTTGCACTTGGATACATTATATAATCACTTCAGATGTGTATCAATAAAGGGGCGAGATGCAGCTATGATGGGGATTCTTCAGAAACTACCCATCGTTTTTTTAAGACATTTAGAACACGTACAGTATATAAAAAAGGTAATATTACTTTATCTAAAAAAAAATTCTGCCTTAGCGGAATCCCTGCATGCAGATGCTAGAAGGTATATATTTCCCTAGTTCTGCTAAGTATAGCATTTCAGAAAAGTGTTGCCGGGTTATCTCAGTGCCCCCGTGGTGCTGCTGCAGCACATCATACATGCTGAGCAAGCTCTGGAAAGATCTATAGCCCAGAGCCATGCAGATGCTTCTGATCTGTTTAAAAGAAATTACTGCAAGGAGAATAATGTTGTAATAAGTTTTTTTTCAATATATATTTAGCTGAAGAACCTCTTTAATATATATTCTGTTCAGTTATTATAGCACAGACTATTGCTTTCCTGGTATAGTAAAAGCAAGCTCAATAATAATAACAACTATAGGCAACCATCATAGTCTCACGTGGGCTGACACCTCCAGCACAATCTGGCAAACCTGAATGATTAGGCTTGAGGAGGAGGGACCCATTGCTTGATCAAACATACTATGTATTGGGTTGAGGTAAATACTGTATGGGGTTCAATGTGATTCTGTTACCCATGGTCTAATATACCTGAAGTTCTCCCTGGCCACCTCTTAAAATCAGCTTACTTTCTGCACTACAGTATACAGCATCTGATGAAATCCTCCACTATCCTAAAAAAACATATATCTTGCGGAGTTGGCGATAGTTAACCATTAGATATTTTAGACAAGAACCTTGTCCAAAACGCGTGAGCGTTTTCTATGGAGAACTCCACAATATATATGTGTATAAAATATAATACATAGATAAAGCTTGAGAATTTTTGGGGATTTTTGTGCAAAGTCTGCTATTCCCACTGACCAGTATTCACACATGCTTCTTCTCAAACTGTGAGGCAATGTTGTGCAGGGTTTTAGGAGACAGATTTTAATCAGTTATGGGCCACCTGCTCAAAAGCTTGTGCCTTAGTATATTTACGGTGCAGGCCGTATGCTCCTGTCCTCTCTAATCTTGCATACTCCGCACTCTATCATTCCTGGGACTATGTGAATGGTCTAGGAGGCCATGTTGCTCCTAAGTAGACCTAGCACAGCTGTAACAGTGACAATTGTCACTTGTACTGAGCAGATTTCTGCTGTAAAAGGATCCGCTGTGCACCCCTAGTTGCAGTAGAAAAATGTTCAGTGTAAAATGGTACAAATAATAATAATAAATCCCCTTTATTCCCTGCGAGGGACAGACCATACATATAAAAATGTACCGTAAATACAAAAATGAAAGAAAGAAATACATAAAAACCCACCCAAAAAAAACATTCTCATTGTGATTCATTGCTGCTAGCCATAGCTTGATTACCCGAAAGTAAACATGTAAAAAATCAAAAGTTATGGTAGACAATGACAAGTGCAAATAGTCTGTTGTAAGGTAATATTATCACGAGAAAAAAAAATTATGGGAGATATTTATCAAATCAGTGAAACGGAAAAAACAGTGTCGGCACTCCTGTTCAACAGATGGAATTAGGTGCTCACCTCCGGGTTTACCCGTAAACCAGTAATGAGCAATATGTATATCCAAAATGGAGGGGCACACAGTCGGGTCCAAATGAGCAGAGCCGCAAAATAGATTGATAGAAAAAACCCCTAGTTTAATATAATAGCACATAAAATATCACATAAATATCACAAATAAATGATATAATATTGTCCAATAAATCCTTTGCAATATAAAAATCCTATTTAGGAGCTGTCCCCTTTATAGAAACTGCAGCCAATAGACGCAAATGTAACGTTGGTATTAGAGTGCGTCTCCTCATGTACTGATAAATAGGTTATCCTTGTACAGTAGGTGTTGGTAAATTCGTCTGTCCCATTCAATAAATGGTATGTCCCATTGAGCTGGTGTTATAGTTCTGGTGGTATAGTTCTTTGTGTTAAATTACACCATATAGGTACAGCGAATGTCACGGTATAAATTAGTACATTAGTACATTACCACTCCGTAGTACGAACGCCGGCCGATTCCACCTTCCTTGCAATCGCCCTTCCAGGACCTGCCGCGGCGTCCCACGTGGTCCCCTGCGTCACACACGTGGCATCCCACGTGACGCGGGCTTTATTCTCTGATTGGTTCGGCTTGTATCCTTAAGTATTTACACTTTTGGATGCTTCGTTTAGACGTCTCTCTGGCCACAATATGTATCCTGGGTAATCGCTCTCACTATTGCTGAACCCAGACGCGTTTCGGGACGCAACTTGTCCCTTCCTCAGTGGCAGCAATAGTGGGAGATTTGTGAGAGCTTTCTTATATAGTGACCTATCGTAAAACAAAGTGTCCCATTGGCTGTTAGTTGACCCGCCCCCAATGTAGCACGCCATTGGATATAGTCCATATCCAACCCTTAATATATAATCACACATCAAAATGCAAATATACCAGTTACATCCATGTACAAAATATACACAATATATAAAATGTATAAAATAAATAGAACAAGATACGAGAGATCCAAAAAAGAAGTTTTTCAGAGTACCTTAAAGTATGAATTCTTATTCATATGTATCAATCCATATAATCCTTGCATAAATAGGTGCATAGATGCCTAGACATAGGCGTGGGAGCACATGGGAGAGGAGAGATCGACAAGCTGATAAACAGCCAGTTGCCGATGTCACGTTGCCCCTGGCTCCCAGGCCTTACAAAAAGCCAAACAGCTCCGTTTCAGCGTTGAGGCCCTTAGGGATCAATGTTTCGAATTCATATATTCTCCAAGACTCTTGCCTAGACATTTGTGCTATATAGTCTCCTCCTCTCCATGGTTTGATTACTTTTGCAATTGCTATAAAGCACAAAGAGCTAGGGTCACCATCATGTGCTTCTTTGTAATGTCTAGATAGTGGATGTGTCATGCAACCCTTACGGATATTGTTCATATGTTCTGCCACCCTCTTCTTGAGTGGTCTTTTCATTCTACCCACATATTGGCGGGGACAGGGACATTGTAGGATATAAATTAATCCCTCTGAATCACAAGTCAACATGTTAAAGTGGTTCTGCAGCTAGTACATATTGATGACCTATCCTCAGGATAGGTAAGCAATATCTGATCAGTGTGGGGTCCAACTCCCAGCACACCCCCCCCCCTAAGGGTAGGTCATCTATAGTTACTAGCTGCACAACCCCTTTAAACTAGTGTGTGAAAAGCTACTAAATTGTGTCTGGTTCTGAACACCAAAATGACCTGAACTGGTTAAGAGAAAAGAAATTTTTTTTTTTTTTGTTTGTTTGGACTACACCCAGTGGTGAAGCTCAGGCATCACTAGTAACTAGTAAGGCTCCAGTTGAAAAGACTGAGGAGCACTATCCTAGAAAATGCAATATACAGACATGTAACTTGAATATCATGGGCCCCAGTGCAAAATCTGCAGCAGGGCCCACCAGCTATCATGTGTTTTTTTTTATAATACAGGTTTCTTCTTATATTAAATATTGTGTATGAAAACAACTGTGATATACTAAGTACTACATTTTGTAAAATTACCTACTGTAATGTATTTTCCACACTATAAGACGCATCTGACCATTAGACACATTAAGGTTTTAGAGGAGGAAAATAAGAAAAAATATTTTTAATCAGACCTCAGATTGAACTGTTTTTTTTCATCAGACCTGAGATCGGACCCCTAATCTTCATCAGACTTCAGATCAGACCCCCAAATCAGAGTTCTATTCCTCATCAAACCTCAGAACATGACCCCCATTTTTCATCAAACCCCAAATCAGAACCCCATTTCTCATCAGACCGCCCTAAGATCAGACCCCCATTCCTCATCAGACCTCAGATGAGACCCCCATCAGACCTCATATTAGAACCCCATTCCTCATCAGACGCCTATCAGACCTCAGATAAGACTTAAATTAATAAATTAACTTACCTCTCCTGCATTAAACAGCGCTACCACTCTGCAGATCCAGTGTACTCTTCTCCACTCACTGCTCTCTGGTCCTTTGCTGGCACTTCGCTGCACTGTGACCTGACGTTGCACAGTGTCAGGTCATAGTGCGGGCTTACGATGTGTGACGTCAGGTCACAGCACACTGTGTGGCGCTGGCAGAAGAAGACTAGGGAGCGGTGACTACAGCTAGCAGAAGGAGCACTGTACTCACCGTTCCCTGGTCGTACTGTGTAGTAGTGAGCACTTCTATAATTTATAGTATTCACTTCATAAGATACACTGCCATTTTCCCTAAACTTTTTTGGGGAAAAACTGTGTCTTTTGGTGTGAGAAATACGGTACGTACTTTAGGCTGTGCCTTCCATGGCTATGTGTGTGGGTGTTCCAGCAAGGAACTAAGTAATAGACCATTGATCTCTAATGGGATCGGCATGTCTATATGGCTGGCTCTATAGATATGTGTTACAATGAGTATCTTCAATATAACTAGAGAATATAACTGGGACTGGTTTACAAGGTGTGATGAGAGTATTCAAGGGCAGCACACTTTTCTTTTTACTAGCCACACACAGTGCATATGTTTGAGAAAGTACCGCAGAGCCATCGTGAAGAAAATGGAACTGTTAATAAATGATTCAATATGAAAAAATGAGGATCCATAAATAAAATATGATCTTTCAGTTGTTTTTTTTTTTTGGCAGAGTTAATTAGCGAAACAGTGTTTTATCAACCGCAGTGTGAGGGACTGCTCTCCCTGCCTCCTAACTTTCAAGTGACATTGAAGACTTGCTGGGAGCCTGTAATAATTATTCATCCATTGAGCTTTTACATATTACTGTTCTAAGTGTTCTTCATATTTGCATCCCATTTATCTGTTTTAATGGGGGAATATCAATAGTGTTACATCTCACAAAATTACATTTTTAGTTTTGTATAATATTGCTTGCAGAAAACATTGTTAACACAGCTGATGTAAATCTAGTGGCACTGCCATGCGGCATACTTGTATTTGCTGCGTCTCTTTCTAACCTATGGAGGTACAAAGCCATCAGTTGTGAAAAATTGCATGTGTATGAGAGAATGACAGTTTTATCAGCGATGAGATATAGGCTTAGCAGAAATAAGGCATTATTTATTGCTGTGAGATAATTGTATAGATGCTCTGATGCACTTAACCATGTCTGATCTGCAGCAGTGCAGTATCTTAGATTCTTTACATGGTCATGAGGGTTGGAATCTGTTTTTTATGGTGTCAAATGGAGAGATTTTGTTTTCTTCAATGGCTTTCCAATACTTACAGTAAAATCAGCCCACCTATATCAGACAGTCATATGTTTAAGCTCCCAGGGCTCTAATAAAAGTCACTACCAGATCCTACCGCCTAATAGGGTGCCCTTGATATGCATAGGATCTATACATACTATCATAATTGTTTTAGCAGAGATATAAAAAAGGTTCTATTAATACATCAAAGCAGTATTAAATATGGCTCATATATAAAGGAGGAGGTTCACCTCATAATGCTGTGAACTAGGCACAATTAGTCACAACAGTAGTGCACACTTTCGGTAAATGCTAGGTGCTGCCAATGTCTTAGGTTCCCTTTACACTGACAGATGAGGCTGATCTGAGGCGCATCTCTTTTGAAGAGACCTCACAGTATTCTTTGAAAGGACTATACATATATATATATATATATATATATATATACTGAAGAAGATGGGCAGCACTCCAACGAAAATTCCAAGTGTTCTTTATTCACACAAGTGGAGAGACGACGTTTCGGCTCGACAAATATATATATATTACAAAGTGATCACATTTTAATATCATTCTCATGAAATTAAACATTTAACCCTTTAAATGATTCCTAATTGCTGAGTTCCCCCTCCCCCCATATGCATTTTTTTCCTGTTAGATCATATACAGTATGACCTATAGTCACCATATACTATACTCTATAAACATTTAATGAAACTCATGGAATATCTCATTGCAAAGGTCCCTGCAAAGTCCATGCACATGACAGCACAATACCTTCCAGCAGTCAGAGTTTTCACATTAAAGGGGGAGTTAAAGTCTCTTTTGTGGTTTCCATATAGTGAGGTGGATAATCTAAGCCACTTGTTCCACTGAGCAGAACGGATGAGACCCTGTATAGTGGCGTTGATACAGCACAGTAGAACTGGAAACCGATGAAGCAGATCTGTACCAAAGTTAATTGTAGACCAGTGTAGCAGAGTTGTAGCAGCCAATACCAGTGGAACAGAATTACATACCAGGACAACAGAGTCAGGTGGCTAGTAGTGTTGAGCAAGCATGCTCGGCCGAACTGGTGTTCGACTCGAGCATCGCGATGCTTGGCTGAATACCGCGTGTGCGCAAGCTCGATGCTTGAGTCAGTGTATTTAAATCTAATTTAGCCTCTCTTTCTGAAAAGTTTCTGCTGGTATTGGTACTCACAACCTTCTACATTAAAGGCAAGGACCTTAACCACTCAGCTATAAATTTGAATGATAAACTGAGTCAGAAAAACTTCATAGTAGTTTGTCATGTAAGTATTCCTACACAGAAGTATCATTTTATATTTCAGTGCAGGTTAACATGTTGCTGTAAAGTGTAGTGGTTAAGTTTCTCGGCTCTAATGTAGAAGGTTGTGAGTTCAAATCCCGGCAGAAACTTTTTAGAAATAGAGGCTACATTTAATTTAAATATATATATATATATATATATATATATATATATACGTCTTTAGCCATAATATACTTACTTATATTATTATATATATATTTATATATTTGGTAATTAGTCATGTATTTTGTGCCATACATTTTTTACAATTACAAAAAAATATCTAAAATATATAAATTACATTTCTGCTGGGATTCAAACTCACAACTTTCTACATTAGAGCCAAGAACCTTAACCAATACGCTATACAGCTACATGTTAATCTGCACTGAAATATAAAATGATACTTCTGCTGTATAGGAATACTTACTACATGACAAACTACGAGGTTTACACAGTTTATCATTCAGCTTTATAGCTGAGTGGTTAAGGTCCTTGCATCTAATGTAGAAGGTTGTGAGTTCAAATTCTGTCAGAAACATAGGCTAAATTAAAATAGAGGCTAAATTAGATTTACATACACTGGGTGTCCCCAAGCACTGACTCAATATATGGACATAGCTATATATGGAGTCAGAGCAGGGACTCCTAACCCACGGACTCAAACTGGGAGATTCCCTCACTGTGCAGCAATCTTCTGCATAGACCTCAGTGGGACCCGGCACCCTCCCCTCTTCAAAACAGGGGGTGCCTGGTTTAATCCATGGGTTTTCCCATTGACATCCCAGAGTAGTCTACTCGAGCAACTGAGCACTTTAGTGCTCGTTCAACACTAGTGGCTAGTAATAGGGATGGCATACTGCACTCTATACAGCATGACTGCTGCTGCAGTCACATGCCATATACCTGCACATCACCTCTGCCATGATGTACAGGTATATGGCATGGGCTTGACTCTCAATCTCTATCCTAGCTTTTCTAAAAGGAGTTTAATGGGGTTGAGGTCAAAACTATGTGCAGGCCAGCTAAGTTCTTCTACACCAAACTCACCCAACCATATCTTTATGGATCTTGCGCTCAGGCACTCTCATGCTAGAAGAGAAAAGGGCCTTCCCCAGGGCCGGTTCTATAATAAGGCAGACCAAGCGGCTGAAGGGGGGGGGGCGGAAAAATGAATTTTTTTTTTTTAAATCACTTGCGGCGAGTTGCGCTGCAGCGCCGCCGGCCACCCACCCCAGCCTGCATGTGCCATGCGGCCCCGGTCTTCACTCACAGAGCGGCAGCACGGCAACACAGAGTGCATATTGTTTATAATTATTACACAACATTAATGGGGGGTGGAATCATGGGTGTCATGATGGGAGGGGGGACAAATCAAATGTCTGTAGTCTGTGCCATGGAGGGGGAGAAATGTGACATGGGGGGGGGCAGAAGTCTGGCACAATAGGGGGTCATAATGTGATCATGGGGAGGGGGGGGCGCCAAAATCTAGCTTCGCTTGTGTTGGCGAAAATCCTTGCACCGGCCCTGGCCTTCCCCAAACTCTTTCCACAAAATTGGAAGCATACTGTACAATTGTCCAAAATGTTTTGGTATGCTGAAGCATTATGATTTCTCTTCACTGGAACTAAGGGGCCTAGGCAAACCTCTGAAATACAACCTTGTAACAATATCCCTCCTCCACCAAACTTTACATTTGGCACAGGACAATCAGGCAAGTATCATTCTCCTGTTATTCACCAAACCCTCATTCATTAGACTTCCAAAGATAGAGAAGTGTGATTCCTCTCTGCACATAACACGTTCCCACTGCTACAGTGGTGCTATGCTATATAAAACCCCATGTGACACTTCACTTTGAATTATGTTTGGTGATGTAAGGCTTCTGTGCTTCTACTTGGCCATGGAAACCCATGCCATGAAGATCCTGGCACACAGTTTTTTTGCTGAAATAATGCCAGAGGAAGTTTGGACTCTGCATTTACTGAATCAACAGATGGTGACTTTTTGGCACTTTGCGCCTCAACACTCGATAACTCCTCCACTTCATGTCTGAGTTGCTGTAGATCCTAAATGCTTCTACTTTTCAATAATACAACTCAAGACATTTCATGAACTGACTTGTTGTAGCGGTGACATCCTATTACAGTACCATACTTATATTCAGTAAACTCCCTAGAACAAATCATTCGTTCACAAATGTTTTTAAAGGTAGACTGCATGGCTAGGTGATGGATTTTATACACCTGTGGTAATGGGTCTGAATGAAACCTCTGAATTGGGTGTGTCCCAATACTTTTGTCCATATAGTGTATTTTTGGGGGTTTTACCACTAGGAAAAAGGATGAGGTCCCAAAGTCCCCTGTGTGAATGGAGCAGTGGTGTGTGTGCTTTGCCATTGCTCTATTCACTTTTATGGGACTAGTGGAGATAGCCAGTCCTACAGAAGTGAATAGAGCAGTGGACACACATGCACACCACTGCTCCATTCACACAGTAGACTTGGTACCACTGTTCAAATTATTGGTGGGGAAGGGGGGGGGTCCCATCAGAGATCATATATTTATCCTATGGATAAGGGATAAATGTTAACATGAAACCCCTTTACTGTCCAATAGAGCTGAGTGAACAGCTGGATGTTCGTGTTCGAGAAGTTTGGCCGAACTTCCCGAAAACGTTTGGGTTCGGAATCCAAACTCGACCCGAACTTCACCCCGAACCCCATTGGGGACGTGAACTTTTGGGCACGAAAAAGGCTGTAAAATAGCCCAGGAAAGGTCCAGAGGGCTGCAAAAGGCAGCAAAATGTAAGTAAATCCATTGCAAACAAATGTTGATAGGGAAATGTATTAAAATAAAATAAATAAAATGTTTAATGTCACCCACCAATGGAGAAGGCCACTTTTACTTGTTTAGGCCTCAGCACCCAGACAGAAGAGAGAGGTTCCATAGCATAGAATCAGGCTTCATGTCACCCACCAATGGAAAAGGCACACTTTCAGTTATTTAGGCCCCAGCACCCAGACAGAGGAGAGAGGTCTCATAGCAGAGAATCAGGCTTTATGCCACCCACCAATGGAGAAGGCCACTTTTACTTGTTTAGGCCCCAGCACCCAGACAGAGGAGAAAGGTCCCATAGCAGAGAATCAGGCTTCATGTCACCCACCACTGGAACAGGCCACTTTCAGATATTTATGCCCCGGCACCAAGACAGAGGAGAGAGGTCACATAGCAGAGAATCAGGCTTCATGTCACCCACCAATGGAACAGGCCACTTTCAGATATTTAGGCCCCGGCACCAAGACAGAGAAGAGAGGTCGCATAGCAGAGAATCAGGCTTCATGTCGCCCACCATTGGAACAGGCCACTTTACGATATTTAGGCCCCTGGCACCCAGACGGAGGAGATGTTCATTCAACTTTGGGTTGCCCCGCAATATAATGGTAAAATTAAAAAAAGAGGATTGAATGAAGACGTGCCCTGGAGTCCAAGAATATATGGTTAAAGGGAGGTAGTTATAAATGTCTAATCTGCACCAGGGATGGACAGATCCTGTGGGATCCATGCCTGGTTCATTTTTATGAACGTCAGCTTGTCCACATTGGCTGTGGACAGGCGGCTGCGTTTGTCTGTAATGACGCCCCCCTGCCGTGCTGAATACACCTGTTCCCCTGTGACATTTGGGAATGCTCTTAGTAGCGCATCTACCAACGTGCGCTTGTACTCGCGCATCTTCCTATCACGCTCCAGTGCAGGAAGTAAGGTTGGCACATTGTCTTTGTACCGGGGAACCAGCAGGGTGACAACCGAGTAGTCCGCACACGTTAAAATGTGGGCAACTCTGCTGTCGTTGCGCAGGCACTGCAGCATGTAGTCGCTCATGTGTGTCAGGTTGCCCAGAGGTAAGGACAAGCTGTCCTCTGTGGGAGGCGTATCGTCATCGTCCTCCGTTTCCCCCAGCCACGCACCAGTGATGGGCCCGAGCTGCGTTGGGTACCACCCCGCTGTGAACATGCTTCATCCTCCTCCACCTCCTTCTCATCCTCGTCCTCCTTGTCCTCCAGTAGTGGGCCCTGGCTGGCCACATTTGTACCTGGCCTCTGCTGTTGCACAAAAACCTCCCTCTGAGCCACTTCTAAGAGACTGGCCTGAAAGTACTAAAAATGACCCCTCTTCCTCCTCCTCCTCCTCCTCCTGGGCCAACTCCTCTTCCTGGGCCACCTCCTCTTCCATCAATCCCTAAGTGTTTTCTCAAGGAGACATAGAAGCGGTATTTTAACGCTGATAACGCCGTCATCGCCACTGGCCATTTTGGTGGAGTACTCGAAACAGCGCAACAGGGCACACAGGTCTCGCATGGAGGCCCAGTCATTGGTGGTGAAGTGGTGCTGTTCCGCAGTGCGACTGACGCGTGCGTGCTGCAGCTGAAACTCCACTATGGCCTGCTGCTGCTCGCTCAGTCTCTCCAGCATGTGCAAGGTGGAGTTCCACCTGGTGGGCACGTCGCATATGAGGCCGTGAGCGGGAAGGCCGAAGTTACGCTGTAGCGCAGAAAGGCGGGCAGTGGCAGGATGTAGCGCGCACAGACGGCCCGCACTTTATGCAGCAGCTCTGACATGTTGGGGTAGTTGTGAATGAACTTCTGCAGCACCAAATTCAGCACATGCACCAGGCAAGGGATGTGCGTCAAACCGGCCAGCTGCGACGAGATTTCTCCCATTATCGCACACCACCAGACCTGGCTTGAGACCCACCGGCAGCAACCACTCGTCGGTCTGTTGTTCAATACTCCGCCACAACTCCTGCGCGGTGTGGGGCCTGTCCCCCAAACATATAAGTTTCAGAACTACCTGCTGATGTTTACCCCGGGCTGTGCTGAAGTTGGTGGTGAAGGTGTGTGGCTGACTGGATGAGCAGGTGGAAGAAGAGGAGGAGGAAGCCGAGTAGGAGAAGGAAGCTACAGGAGGCAAAGAATGATGCCCTGCGATCCTTGGCGGCGGAAGAACGTGCGCCAAAGAACTCTCCGCCTGGGGCCCAGCCGCCACTACATTTACCCAGTGTGCACTTAGGGAGATATAGCATCCCTGGCTGTGCTTACTAGTCCACGTATCTGTGGTTAGGTGGACCTTGCCACAGATGGCGTTGCGCAGTGCACACTTAATTTTATCGGATACTTGGTTGTGCAGGGAAGGCACGGCTCTCTTGGAGAAGTAGTGGTGGCTGGGAACAACATACTGTGGGACAGCCATCGCCATCAGCTATTTGAAGCTGTCTGTGTCCACCAGCCTGAATGACAGCATTTCAAAGGCCAGTAGTTTAAAAATGCTGGCATTCAGGCCCAGGGCTCGAGGGTGGGTAGGTGGGAATTTAACCTTTCTCTCCAATGTTGATGGAGATGGAGAGCTGAACGCTGCCGTGTGACATGGTGGAGATGCTTGGTGACGGAGGTGGTGGTGTCGGTGGACCATCCTCTGTTTGGTGGGCGGCAGGTGCAAACATTCCTCCCGAGGCGGAGGAAGAGGCCGAGGCAGCAGCAGAAGAGGGAGCAGGGGGAGCCTGAGTGAGTTCCTTGTTTTTAAGGTGTTTACTTCACTGCAGTTCATGCTTTGCATGTAGATGCCTGCTCATGCAGGTTGTGCTAAGGTTCAGAACGTTAATGCCTCGCTTCAGGCTCTGATGGCGCAGCATGCAAACCACTCGGGGCTTGTCATCAGCACATTGTTTGAAGAAGTGCCATGCCAGGGAACTCCTTGAAGCTGCTTTTGGGGTGCTCGGTCCCTGGTAGTGGTGGCCAGTAGCAGGCGAACTCTCTTGGTGGCGGCTGTTCTGCGTTTGCCCCCTGTTCCCTCTTTTGCTACGCTGTTGGCTCGGTCTCACCACTGCCTCTTCTTCTGAACTATGAAAGTCAGTGGCACGACCTTCATTCCTTGTGGGGTCTAGGACCTCATCGTCCCCTGCATCGTCTTCCACACAGTCTTCCTCCCTGACCTCCTGTTCGGTCTGCACACTGCAAAAAGACGCAGCAGTTGGCACCTGTGTTTCGTCATCATCAGAGACGTGCGGACTCTGATCAGGTGGTATTCCCATGTCCTCATCATCAGGAAACATAAGTGGTTGTGCGTCAGTGCATTCTATGTCTTGCACAACTGGGGAAGGTCTAGGTGGGTTTCCTTGGGAAACCCTGCCAGCAGAGTCTTACAACAGCATAAGAGACTGCTGCATAACTTGAGGCTCCGTCAGTTTCCCTAATATGCATGGGGGTGATGTGACAGACTGATGGGCTTGGTTTTCAGGCGCCACCTGTGCGCTTTCTGCAGAAGACTGGGTGGGAGATAATGTTGTGAACGTGGTGGATCCACTGTTGGCCACCCAATTGACTAGCGCCTGTACTTGCTCAGGCCATACCATCCTTAGAACGGCTTTGGGCCCCACCAAATATCGCTGTAAATTCTGGTGGGTACTGGAACCTGAGGTAGTTGGTTCACTAGGACGTGTGGCTGTGGCAGAACGGCCAAGTCCTCTCCCAGCACCAGAGGGTCCACTAACAAGCCCACGACCATGTCCACGTCCCTTACCAGATGTTTTCCTCATTGTTACCGTTCACCACAATAAGAAAAAAATTATTTGGCCCAATGTATTGAATTCAAATTCAGGCCTATTTTTACAGGCACCTAACACTATCTGGCTATCTATCTATGTACCGTAATACACTTATCCAGGCATAGCAGTAACCACAGATTTAGGGGAATATCAATTGTAGGCCTAGTATTTAGGCCCTGGATGAAAGGTATCCTTTTACGGACAGATTTGCACTTGGAGATGCACAGTAGAGTGAGAAAAAATATGTAGGATTATGCTTTCAGCACTTGTATTTTAACACTTTGTGTTATATACCCTTTAACGGAAAGAAATACACTTAGAGATGCAAAACAGTGTGTGCAAATGTAGAGAATTATGCTGTATTTTAACACTTACTGTAATATACCCTTTAACGGAAATAAATACACTTGGAGATGTACGCTGAGTGTAATATACCCTTTTACGGACAGATTTAAACTTGGCCTGCAACAGCTGGAACACCAGATTTTGGGTATTGCTATTTTTGCAATTGAATTTCACCCCAGAACAAAATATATCCTTTGACGGATGCTATTAAACTACTTGTCCAGCCACAGCTAAAACACCAGATTTACTATATTTCTATTTTTGCAACTAAATTTCAACCCAGAAAATAATATATCCTATGACCGACACTATGAAACTTGTCCAGTCACAGCTGGAACACCAGATTTACGGTATTTCTATTTTTGCAACTGAATTTCACCCCAGAAAATAATATATCCTTTGACGGACACTATGAAACTTGTCCAGTCACAGCTGGAACACCAGATTTACGTTATTTCTATTTATGCAACTGAATTTCAACCCAGAAAATAATATATCCTTTGACGGACACTATGAAACTTGTCCAGTCACAGTTGGAACACCAGATTTACGCTATTTCTATTTTTGCAACTGAATTTCACCCCAGAAAATAATATATCCTTTGACGGACACTATGTAACTTGTCCAGTCACAGTTGGAACACCAGATTTACGGTATTTCTATTTTTGCAACTGAATTTCACCTCAGAAAATAATATATCCTTTGACGGACACTATGAAACTTGTCCAGTCACAGCTGGAACACCAGATTTACAGTATTTCTATTTTGGTAATTGAATTTCACCCCAGAACAAAAGCTATCCTTTGACGGACACTATAAAACTTGTCCTGCCACAGCAGAAACCACTGATTTAGGGTATTGCTATTTTGGAAATTGAATTTCACCCCATAAAAAAAAATATATTCTTTGCCAGACAGTATTACACTTGGCTAGCCACAGCTGGAACACCAAATTTAGAGGATCGCTATTTTTTAAGTGAATTTTACCTCTCAATAAAATATAGAAAATTCTATCCTTGTTTCTAGGGGTGACAATAAGCACAGCCAAGCTCCTGATGTGGGATATAGCAAAAAAAAAAAAAAACTACTTTTGATGGATTAATGGGCTTGGTGGCAGCTTGTGCTGGCGCCACACAAGACACAAGGCCGACGATCACTCCAGAAAAAAGTGACACAAAAACGCTCTGGGCAGCCTGAAAACAGTGAGCAATTAACTAGCAGAAGTTGAATTATTCACTGCTGTAGATTGATCACTTCATTAAGTGTTTTTGCTGAGTTAATCCCTGCCTAATCTCGGCCTAACAGCAGCTGCATCCTATCCCTACACTAATCAGAGCAGAGTGACGTGCGGCGCAACGTGACTCCAGCTTAAATAGAGGCTGGGTCACATGCTGCACTTGTCCAATCACAGCCATGCCGAAAGTAGGCATGGCTGTGATGGCCTTGGGGCAAGTAGTATGACGCCTGTTGAATGGCTGCTTTGCAGGTTTTCAAAATGCGCCATAGAAATCGCCGAACATCGAACCCGAACCCGAACTTTTACGTAAATGTTCGGGTTCGGGTCCGTGTCACGAACACCCCAAAATTCGGTACGAACCCGAACTATACAGTTCGGGTTCACTCATCCCTACTGTCCAACCATTATAGACTATATAGCAATTTTGTAATCGTTAGTGATGAGCGGCAGGGGCAATATTTAAATCCGCAATATTTCGTGAATATGTGGTAGAATATTTGTCATATACTTGCGAATATTCGTATTCGAGATTATTCTCTTGATTGTGAAAAATCGGCAATGCAAAAATTGCATAATGCGAATTCATAAATACAGGCGTGGGTCACTTTGGCTACATTTTTCAAGCTGCTAGAAGTTTCCTGAGACTGGAGAAAATGGTTGGCACGGCAGTACATTGCAATAGCTTTATATGCAGATAGAATGCGCCAATATATTCACGATTGCGCAAATTAAAATATTTTTTTTGCACTACATGCAACTAAACATTTTAGCAGGTCTGACTACATATTACTGATTGGTGCACTAAGTATTGTTGTGAACTTGACATTGCAGTCTTCTCATTGGCCCACAAGCAAGAAGCAGGGATGAATCATGTGTTCAAAAAAATGAACATGTGGAAAAATATGACGAATATTCGAAATTACGAATATATAGCACTATATTCTAAATATTTGCGAATTCTCAAAGTTGTGATATTCGCGATTAAAATTCGCTATTGGAATATTCGCGCTCAACACTAGTAATCATGCCCTAAAAAGTGTGTCACCTGAATAAGCCCTTTAAAGGGCATTTGTCAGCAGATTTGTACGTATGAAACTGACTGACCTGTTGCATGTGCACTTGGCAGCTGAAGACATCGGTGTTGGTCCAATGTTCCTATGTGCCCGCATTGCTAAGAAAAATTATGTTTTAATATATGCAAATGAGCCTCTAAGAGCAACAGGGGCGTTGCCTTTACACCTGGAGGCTCAGCTCTCTGTGCAACTGCCGCGCCCTCTGCATTTTGATTGACAGGGCCAGGTGTGATGATGTTTTCTCTGCCTGGCTCTGCTAATCAAAATAGAGAGGGAGTGGCAGTTGCAGGGAGAGCTGAGACTCTAGGTGTAACGGCAACGCCCCCATTGCTCCCAGAGGTCTTATTTGCATATGTTAAACATAATTTTCTCAGCAATGCGGGCACATATAAACATGGGATCAACACAGATGCCTTCAGCTGCCAAGTGCACATGTAACAGGTCAGCCAGGTTCATAGGTACAGATCTGCTGACAGATGCCATTTACTACAGTAAAATCTCACTTTTGGTATTGGGTGAATTTATCTATAGAGTAGGAACAAACATGGAAGAAATAAAGTGAAGCTGAGAAAAGGCAGCACAGGAAGAGGGGAATCTGTTTTCAAGTGAATATCTCCTGAATTATGACTTTTACAGTATAACTCCCAGAGGAACATGCTTTGGATGTGTTCAGCTGCAGAGCGCAAGGCTTAGAAATGACTCTGAAGAATACAACACTCCCTGAATAGATTTATGACACTAAAGCCGAGGCAAACTCATCCATGTCGCCTAACCTTTACCCGTAATGTAAGCCATAATTTAGATTTATTGTTTTGTTAAACAAAGAAAATTGTAGCATTGAAATTTCAATATATTCAAACACGAAATCATTCCGAGAGAGCTTCAAAACCTGTCTATAAAAATGAAATAAAAGTAATATATTATTCAGTCTCAATCACAAGAGGATCTTAATTGTATTATGAATTAAGACTCTTCCTAGTCACTGTTTCAAGGTGACACATTATCGCTTGTGCTACATGAGATAATATATATTAATGGCTCTGATGTTATATTTGCTTTCGCTTTGATTTTTACAGCTTGAATATTATATCAAAGAAAAGCGGCATTCATACATACATATCTGCTGCCAGCCCTAAGGATTAGTAACAGCATTGTGAAATGTTCCCACTCCTCAATTTCCCACTACTGCATTTCAGTAACGACTGTATTGGAACTTGCAGTATGAGGTCGGTGCCGCATAGGTTATAAATGAGTGGTATTCTGTGCACTGTGCCAAAAACTTGAAAGGTCTGCTCTAAGTGCACTGCTTATGTTCTATATAATGTGAATACACGCAATGCAATAACCTCAGGAGTGAGAGCCAACCATTCAAACACATAATGCGACGGCACTCTGCAAACATTGAATATATGGATTATAAATGTTATTAATGCTGTTGTCATGGTTCCTTCCATGATAGAGGTGAGAAGATCTGAGAGACTGGTGGCACATGAGGGTATCTGACAGTCTCTCTGTTTTCTCCTTGCAGTGTTGTTGTTTGGTAATGACCACACCTCTTGCCAGGTGCAGCTTGTAGTCATTACTGAGGCCCTATTTAGTTCTGACTCACACTGCTTACCATGCGGTTGATATTTCCTGCTGGAGTTGATTGAGCTGGTGTGTTGTTCCTTTGGATCTCCTGCTCCTCCATTCTGCTTTAAGCTAAGTGCATTTTGTGTTGCAATTTATTGTTCACTTGTGTTAGTTGCTTTCTAGGCCTCAGGGAGACGCTGGTTCCTTCATCTTGGAAGAAACCAGTAGTCTCATTCACTGCCACCACTCCTAGGGATTTCCAGGGTCTCCAGGGCTTAGGTTCCGATATATGAGTATTCCCACCTTCAGGGTCTACTCATATTGGCAGGAGTCAGGGAAAGGTCTAGGGATTCCTAGGAGGTCACCATCCCTCTCCTTTAGCTTTGAGACCTAGAATCCTATTTCCTTCTGTGTGTGTTCTGGTTTTTTCCCCTCCCCTATACTTGTGACCGCTGTATTCACTATATGAATAAATATGAGGTACTTAAAGGCTATGGGCACCTTTTTGGACATTATTTATTATTTTATTACTTATTTATTAGTCATTTTAGCATAAAAAACTTTTTTTCAATGTGTCTTTATTGAAAAATTTCAACAGTTTTTGTTCTAAAGCCTTCACTTTCAGTGTGTCTGTAGACTACTATTTTCTCTTTTATAGTGAATCCATCAGGGAGCTGCTCTGATGGCTCCATCTCTAGCCATTATTTAGGGTCTCCTGACAGCTCATATACACTCATTTAAAGGGAATAAACTAGTGACAGATGCCCTGAGCAAAATACTGGGTCACTTTCTTTTAATGACCCAGTTGTTTTGCCAAAATCTTGTAATGACCAGCTCCAGTGCATAATGATGAGTCCTGAATATTCTTGAGCTCCTGGCTTTTCCTTCCCACCGACTGCTGATTCATATGGAACAAATCTGTCATTGACTGGTGGGTGGGGAGAGCCGTGAGCTCATGAATATGGGGATTCATTGGCATGCGCTGGAGCGTGCAGCATTAATCTGGTGACAGATTCCCTTTAAGCCAATTTTGCTATAATAAGTGTTTATGAGCTGTCAGGAAACCAGCAATCATAGCTACAGATTGTGCTAACAGATTCATTGTAAAGCAGAAAGAAATGGTCTGCAGCATAGGTGTGCGTAGCCCATTGCATTAGGGTGTGCACCCTAAAGCACAAACACACACGCCGCGCGCGTATGTATGTATATATGTATGTATACATATATATATATTATATAAACATACACATACACACATATATATACAAATACACTAAGGGGTATCAGGGTACATTATACAGGGATATAAATGAGGAGGGGTAGCAAGCAGCAGGGAACATACCTTATGCATTAACTTAACGTTGTATAACTAACTTATATGGGGGGGTGACTCTCAGCCAGGGCAGAGTTCCAGTGACGTAGCCTGGGTTGCCAGCACCGGGGGCAAGCCAAGTATTGCGCCCCCAACCTGTGGACACGCTCCTTTTACAAATAATGCAGTACATGTCACCTACAGTCCTATGTAACACTACAGATAACACAGTGATAACTCTCTGAGTACAGATAATGTAGAATATATTACCTGCAGTCTCACAGATAACAGTGATAACTGAGTACAGATAATGTAGTAGATGTCACCTGCAGTCCTATCTAACACCACAGATAACACAGTGATAACTCTGATTACAGATAATGTAGTAGATGGGTGTGAGGCCCCAGTATTCAGAACACGCACAGTGTGACCTGAAGTCTGGGGCCAGGCTTCGGCAGTGTGGGCCAAATTCTATAGCCACCCCCACACCCCCCACCCCAAACAGATACGTGGATGGACATAACATATAATGGTACACAGTATACAGTAGAATACAGCACCATACCTGTTACATTACATCTAATGACGTATCCTGTGATGTAGACTTTCCTCAACATCTTCATTCGGAGATAAGACTGACATGACACCTTCTTTCAGCCGTGTCTCTGCAGAGTTTCACAGAAAATGTTTTAGAATTCCCACTTTACTATCTTCCTCAGAAAACAGACCCCCCTCCCCTCGTAGTGCCCATACGATTTACGATTTAACCCTTATAAAAGGGTGTGCACACTTTGCACACCCTTTGCAACCACATTATTTTAGTTTTTTTGTTTTCTTCCCTCCACCTAAAAGATTTCAGTTTGTTTTTCAATTGAGTGGTATAGTTTATAGGTCATATTAAAGGTAGAAAAAGTTCTGAAATGATTTATCTTTGTCTAATTTCTTTACAGCACGGAAACCTGACATTTTAACAGTGGTGTGTAGATTTTTTATATCCACTGTATAAGAATAATTACAATCCATAAGGTTTCGTTCCCATTGGCATTGGCTGTTACATTAGGAGCCTCCATTGAAGATTCCTTTAAGGCATATTATTATCAGTTTGATAAGAATTGAGCTATAATGAGTGTTTATGAGGTGAGGAGATCCGAGATAAGAGCTACACAGGAGCCATCAGATGACAGGTTTTAAAGAAAACAGAAGGTGACAGCCTGCAAATAGACAGATTTTTAACCCCTGTATCTCAAAAACAGCTGAACATTTTTAATAAATTCTAGTTGAATAGTTGAGTAAATTGTAATCATAAATAAAATTACCACATCTGAGGTGTCCATAGCCTTTAAGTTCAAGGAACTGTTTAGTGGAGCTGATACTATAAAATAAGAGTCTGTCTGTCTAAATAGCTAGATATAGCAAAGGAAATGCAAGGAAAAAATCCTGTACAGTAATTCATCCTAGCTTTATGTCGCTTAGCAACATATCGCATATCTGTTTTATTTTTGTCACATATGAACAGTAAGATGTGTTTTAGTCTCCAGCTATGCCATCTCCACCACACTCTGCCTATGGAGTTACAGGTGGGTAAAGTACAGATGGAGATTATACTCACTGAGGGATCTTTCACAGTGAATCACATACGTGTGCTGTCCATGGTCTCCATGGAATGCTCACTTACCCATTGACTTTAATGTGTACGTTGGTTTTCCACACACTGTGGGTCCGTGGTGACACCATGGAAGCATGCATTATTTTTGCCCATGATTACAGGTTCCTCATACACATTATACTCTATGGATCTGTGATAACCACTGACACAACAGAAATGCTATCCATGTTTAGGTTTTCACAGACCATTGGTAAGAAATGCTCTGGAAACAAATTTTCAAATTTTTAGCCTAGCAGTGGAATATGGATGAAACATGGAGAGCAAAAAAAACATACAAATCAAACATGGATCCCTCACAGACACCTTCATGGATGAACCACTGACCTTCTTTTCGCGAAAGAGGCCTAACAAAGGATGACCAAATGATGATTTCCCTGTCCATGCCAGATATCCCATGTCTATACCCACTTGAATAACAGCCAAATCCAACAATTTCAATGGAACCCGCTGACAAGCTAATGTGTATGGCTCTCCCCTAATGGAGAGTTGAATTTCTATGTCCCCGATCTTTGTTTTCACTGAGAAAAGATGCCACCAAAGGAGTCTGGAAGCAGCTTTACTCCCCTGTCCCTACCAATAAAATACACACAGGCATTTTAAAATCTGTCTCAAACCTGCTCATTTATGCCTGTGATTTGCATTAGCCACACCAATTTTAGACCGGGACAGTCCGAAGTTGCTGGGACTGTGTCTGAAAATAAGAGACAGGCCCTAGAAATTTGGCACACTTAGCCATAGTGGGCGGCCTACTGTCCCAAATTTCTAGGGCCTGTCTCTGATTTTCAGACACAGGCCCTAGAAATTTGGGACAATAGGCCACTATGGCTAAGTGTGCCAGTGTATAAGTGGTGGGTTCTGTATGAATAGTGGCATATACGTACTTATTGGGACCAATATTTTTGGATATATCTATTGGTTACACCTAATGAATTAAAAGAAACAGACACCATAGATTGTATGACATAATCCATCTGATAAATGTTTCTTAAAGGGAGTCTGTTACCACAAGTTGCTCTTATAGACTGCTTACATAACACTGTAGCATAACTATAGATCCTTCAGTACCTTTGTCTTTTTGTTTGATGTTCACCCATGGCGCATGTGCACTGTGATGACCATTGTGGGTAGCAGCATTATTCTATACAGTGTGCATGATCCGGGGGGATCTCGGCCAGTACACTGGAAGATGCAAGAGGTCTACAGGGCGGGCCAAGCAACAGGCTGGGGAGGGGTTATGTGAGAAGAAGGAAGAGCGGCCTGGGCACTTACAGCCCGAACGCCGCCCCTGGTCACTTGCGAGCCCTCATTTACATATGAATAAAACTCAGTTTTTACCCTTGGTGAACATCCAAACAAAATGACAAAGGTTCCATTTGACTGATCTATAGTTATGCTACAGTGCTATGTAAGCCGTCTATAGGGGGAAATTATGGTGACAGTCTTTTTCATTATGGTTCCTCCATAACGGATTTATAGCCTGTGATCTCCATTGCTCGTTTCTGTAGCGTCCTTTAGCACATACCTGTACTTTCCTTGTGTCATGGATTAGCGGGTATGGACCCACTGTGCCACTGACTAGCTATACTCTGTAGGGGAGTGTCTAAGCAACTACCTGGTATTCACTAGAGCCTCTGATGATGAGTATAGGCTTGAGCCGTTAGGGTAGTTGCCAGAGACTACTCCAGAGCAACCACCAAGTCAGTGGCAGCTGGTCCGGGCGGACCAGAAGGTACTTGAGTAGATACCAGAAGTACAAGCGTAGTCAGGTGGGCAGAGTCATTACCAGGAGCAACAGTGCAGGACTGTGCAGGTGGCACAGGAACTGGTCAGGCAATCCGGGCCGGCAACAGAAGTGTCAAAGCAAGCAGGCAGGGATCAGACAAAAAGCTGAGTCCAGGAGGGAAGTATAGATCAGCAGCACCAGTGGTTATCAGGCTCTTTAGAAAAAGACAAGGACCTTAACACTGAGGCATCTGGGAAGACGGCTGAGCCACTTAAATACCTGCAGGAGAGACACGGTTGGTCAGCGAAGTCACATGACCCAACCCAGCCAGCCCAGGGAGTGATGCGTGCCGCCTCTATAGCAGTGTAACATGAAACCAGCCGTAATCATGCTGTGAGTAGGCTGACTGAAAGCTGTGGAATGGGATCCTCTGAAGCACAGCACCCAACCCGACAGAGCCCAGAACTGCAGCAGTAGGTGGGGGAACAGCAGCATCCCACAGCCACTGTTACACCTTGGATTGTGCCTAGTAGACTAGGATAATCTTCTCCGCAAGAAAGCTGGCAGAGGCCCCACATTTCATTTCAGTCAGCTACGTTATTCCAAAGGCTGCTTATTATCAGATAAAACTGTTTCTTGTCTTCGTTATAAAAACAGCTATAAACAGAAATCTCCGTATTGCCAAAGCCGCAGTTGTGTTAGGGGCAGCTCACACCAGTAACTATTCCATAAAGGCTGATGGTTTCCATCTATCACAGTATTACTATTCCTAATAAATATTAATCATGGGAAGGAGATGTAGTGCAATATTAATGGCCTATCCTTAGATAGGGCCGACTCTCAGTACCCCTGTCCATTAGTTGATTGAAGGGTCAGCTCTATACTTTTAGTGGTGGCTGTGCCTGGTATTACACCTCAGCCCTATTCACTTAAAGTGCATATGTCAGTAGATTTGTACCTATGAAACTGACTGAGCTGTTGCATGTGCACTTGGCAGCTGAAGGAATCTGTGTTGGTCCCATGTACAAATGTGCCCATATTGCTGAGAAATATAATGTTTTAATATATGCAAATGAGCCTCTAAGAGCAACAGGGGCATCGCCGTTACACCTAGAGTCTCTTCTCTCTCTTCAACTGCTGCACCCTGATTGACAGGGACTGGTGTAATGACATTTTCACTGCCTGGCCCTGTCAAAGTGCAGAGGGGGCTGCAGTTGCATAGAAGGCAGAGCCTATAGGTGTAACAGCAACGCCCCCGTTGCTCCTAGAGGCTCATTTGCATGTATTAAACATTTTTCTCAGCAATATGGGCACATATAAACATAAGACCAACACAGATGCCTTCAACTGCCAAGCGCACATGTAACAGGTCAGCCAGTTTCATAGGTACAAATTTGCTGACAGAAGCCCTTTAAATGTCTGGTCTGCTCTTAGCTGCAATACCTGTGACTACCACTACCAATGAGACAGATGTGTCAGGAGTTACAGGACCCCCTCATCAGCTAGAGTGACAGGAGTCGGACCCAACAGAACTGATAGTAATGCATAGTTGCCAACAGGCAATTCAGGCTGTAAATTCAGGCCTCTACATGGTGGGGCTTATGTAAGCCCCACTCATAACTGGGTGGCCCTGCCCGATTGCCGGCATTCCAGGGCAGATCCTACTTGTCCCAATTTTACCAGCTGCAGAGTTGATAATTATGTTGTTTGACTGCTGTAAGGGAAGAGCACCAATATTGTAGTCCAGGACAAACCTCTTTTTTGTCAGTAAATATCTGATGTATGGTTGGTATACCATCAAAGCAAATTTATAATTTGAAATGTAATAAAGTGTATGGAGGCCTACGACAGTGCATAGAGGCCTTAAGGCCCTGTGCCCTGCTGTACAGGCTCCGGCAGACTCCTTATGTGTGGAGATATTCTACCCTAGAAGCAATGCTTCTAGTGAAGAACACTTCCTTACCGCATATATGGAAACCATACAGAATCTGACATGCATCTATGAAATAGGCGGCCTCACGGACCTCTCTGCCAGTTCTATTATGACTCTATGCAAAACAGATCCATAATACAGCCATGTACATGTGCCTTTATTCATATCCACTGGACCTCATATCTCAGTACCCTAAACTATGTAGGGCAACTCAAGTTATATCAAATTCATAAGAATGTGAGGTGTTTTCACACTGTAGTCTAGTTCTGTGTCTTATTACTTCATTGTGTAATGTTGGACACATGATGCCATTACATATTTCAGATTACAGATTTTTATTAATGGGTAAGCATTCCTCTGGTATCTTACTGTCACTTGGTCAGACCTAAAATAAAAGAATACTCTTTATCTACTCCCACTCTTACTCTTAGAGGCTACAGCTTGCTGGTGCTTTATCTTTACACGTGTCCCATGGTAGTAGACTGGAGCATTTTCTCCCAGTACAGATGAAGAACATCAAGGTAGTCTTTAAACTTAAAAGGTTACATATCAAAACATTGCCGCTTCAAAGTTTGAGGCTGAAATACTGGAATACTATAGAAAATGTACAAAATATCTGACTTTAACTGGAGTATGTAACTTGTCATATTTAAAGAGGAGCTGTCACATCTCATGACATGTCTGTTTTAATAACTACTTGCATTCCTTATATAATACCAATTCTGGAGCATCTATTCTTATGACCCTGTTTTGGGCCATTTCTGTGTTATTCCTAATAGAATTAAACAATAAATTGCCAGCACTCTGCAGTAAAGGTACTGCTGGATTTTACCAGTAGTGGGTGTGTTTGACTCTTTCCAATCAGTGCTGCCAGTGACTGTGCAGGGACACACCCTCAGTTGGTAACATCCATCTCTACCTCTACTGCAAGCTGCTGACCATTCATAAACTTCTAGTAAAAATAACAGGAATGGCACATCATAGTCATAAGACTAGATGCTCCAGGATTATTATTACATAGGGGATAAAAGTAGTTACTAAGTCAGACATGTCAGGAATGGTGACAGTTCCTCTTTAAGAGTAATTTAGAAATATATCCATTTGCAGATATTTACATTTTAGAACAACATTTTCGTGGAGTATGATATTGATGACCTATCCTCAGGACATAGTTTTAACTGTCCCTAATCTGCAGAGACTGACCTTAATTTTCAGAGACGATCCTGGGAAATTCAGGCTCCACTTATAAGTGGGAAGCATAGATGTGGCTTACATGAACATGAACCAAACTTACCAACTACAATGTTGGTCAGTTTGTTAGGATAGGTTATCAATAGCAGATCGGTGTTGGTCTAGCACCTTCACTGATAAGCTTTTCATGAGCGTGATGTCACTGGCCTCTTCAAACAGCTGATTGACATGGGTATCGGGAGTTAAACGCATACTGATTTGATATTGATGACCTATCCTGAGGATAGGCCATCAAAATTTTGATATGTGATATGTATGAAAATGCATAAATGTGCACAAAAGTAATCATATACTGTATATAAGAGAAATAGGGTAGATTGCTTGTTTCCATGACAACAATATAGCAGTAGAGAATATGTTTTATTTAAGAGTATAAAAGCAGTATTTAAAAGAGCGCTTGAACCCTATTATTTAGGCACTGATAGATTATTCTTTGTATTCTCATTTCTGTAGATTTGTCTGTAAAACAAAAATCTATTTTATGTTTTATTCAAAAACAATCTGCATTGTGTGATCAAGATAGCAAGGGTGCTTCCTAGGGCTGTGCAGTGAAAGGAGGGTACACTCTTTCTTCCCTCGGGGCAACCCTGTTTCTAGAGGCCCCTGCCAGATGGTAGGGAGGTCCCTATGATGTTAAGTGTTTGTATGGGTGCAAGGCAGGACGTGTAGAGTGCAATGGCCAGCGTATGGTGTAGGAGACAGTAACCAGGCCATATGTGGCAGAATAAACATCTCTCTTTGCAAATTAGGAGTTGTAGTACATCCAACAATAGCAAAAACACAGTTCCCACCATATACTGTACAGTGCGAATCAGCCCAGATGTTTCTGTATGGATTTGAGCAAGGATAAAATTATTACTCTTTCCTCTCTATTTTTCTCAAGTTTCTCCCTGCAGAATCTAACTGCAATCTCACTTTTGCAATTGTGCCTGCAATTTTTAACTGAAGTGTACAGGTATCAGAGACAAGACTGACCAAGTTATGTCCAAGCATGAAAGGTATTCCCCTTACTACAGTAAAGTCTAAATAGCTTAGGTAGCAGGATACCTTCCAATGCTCAGCCATGCAGATTTCTGAACCTTCTTGCCTCTTTCTCTCTTTCTTTCTATAGATCATCCAGAGATCGGTGAGTCTCTGTAGTTTTAGTCCAGTCATGTGAGGAATCCAGTGCATGGAGTTGCTTCCTCACTCGTTCTCTACTAGCTAACTCCAGGTTAGAACTCTCTATAATCAGGATCCACACCCAAGGTTCCTGTAAGAGCTGTCCAGAGTTGATTAACTCTGTCACTTTCATATATTACCATACTGGGTATACAGAGCTTAAAATTACATGACAAGCATTAAACAGCAAACATTTTTGCAAGTACCCTCTGCTCTAGGGTACTGCATAACTGCACCACAACCTCTCCCCTTGGCTCAGAGTGATGGCTGTGGTAGTCTTCCAAGTATACCCATAAGCTATAATGGACACTGGTAGGCCAAAAGAGTAGACAGAAATGGAAAGGATGCTACAAAGGAATCCTGCAAAAAAAGAACACATTTTTTTCTACCATAGGAGTCAAAGGCCAATCCATGCAAATTTATGTCATATGGTCCCCTACATAAGGATTATACGTTCAGTGCAGATGTCTGATACTGTACTGTTATACAGACCAAAAGGTAAAAGAACAGCCTGTTTCATTTTTCTCTTGTATTTCTTAACAGAACCATAGGCGCACTATGGAATTTACAATTTAGCAGTATAATGGTTTGTAGTTTATTTACCCTGTTCATTCTTTACTTGCATTGTCAACTAGAACAACATGGGGACCGTAACCTTGAGGCAAAATGCAGGATGTGTGATGGTCCCTGATGACACTGAATTCTGATGCCATCCTAGGGATGACAGTCTACTATTCAGTTACTATTGTTTATTACATTTCATATCTTCTAATCTCATATTCTCTTATTGCATTTACGGCATTAAATTCTCAAAAGGCTAGTTATGAAATATTTCAGCACTTCTGATGTTTGGTAATTAGGATTGCACATCGGTAATAACTGCATGAAATATAACGGCATGTGTCCAGCAGACAGAAATGATGCATGGACTAAATATTCACAAAGTCCATTGTGATCAGTCATTCTCCTGCCTGTACGAATGGCAAACGTGGCAATAAATATTTTCTTATACAAGGAGTTGGAGCTTTGTTCCCCTCATGCAGACCTCTGCATCTCCCTGCATTGATTACCCTCTGATATGGCAATTGTACATATATTTGTGCGAATGCAGTGTGCCGGACCGCAGGGGCAACGCTTGAGGGTACGGTGGGCCTATGGGGGTAGTAGTTCATTCGTACTCACAGTTAGCAGAGCCTCCCTGGGTCGTCAGTGCAGTGGATGGGGCACTTTTGGTTGTAGGGAACCCCAGACAGATGTTGGTTGATGTGCCCTTGATGGTATTTGGTGTTTAATTTAGGGTGCTTTGGTGGCTGGGCCCCTGTGTTTGTGATGAGTGCAAATGATGAGTGTAGCAGTGGAAGTGATGAGGAGTCAGTTGTTATCAAACAGTTGAACATTTACTAAATCACTTGTCTTTAGGCAGTCAATACAGACACAGTTTCTTAGGATGGCATAAGTGATGACTCAGAAATAGGTTCAATTGTATTTTTTTTTTATCAGGTTTAGGCAATTGTCAGTTGAGGAGTTCACTTTAACAGTTGACACTTTACAGGCAAAACTTCTGCAATTATTTTAAGTCTAAAACTATAGCACTCTGGTACAAATTATATAGGTTTTTACTTATCTTGAGCTATCCAATAAGGGCAATCTCACTCGTGGCAGGCATCAGTCTTCTGCTTCATTATTTGCAGGATGCTCTCCTAAAAGGTCTAGGTTTTCAACTACGTCCAGGAAGGCTTCTGTAGTGGATAAAGGACAAATCTGCGCACTAATTATCCATACGTATCCCGGCACTCCTACAGTTACTCTCAGGCACTTGTGGTGGTGAATTCCATAGGCTGGGTTAAGCTCTAATCCTCACTAGGCTTACTGCATATTTATACATAGACTCACTGTCTGGTGCTTGGATGCTGTATTGGTCTTCTCCAGGCTTGATCAGGGCCCAGAGGAAAGGCAAACAGCTACATGCTGGTTTGGGACTGTTTCTCTCCTCCATCCACTCTCCTCTGATACACACACTAACTGACCTGACTTTTCTACTTTCTGCTTCCTGTTCTAGAACACCCCAAGCTATATAAATGATTTGTGACACCACCACCTAGGGGCGAATAGGTGAAATGACATTGCCATCCTGATAATAGGAGATACCATACATTCAATACATTAGATGGATACAGAGATTTAAAGTGTCCCTTTTCACACAAATGTGGGATGCTGCACCAAAATTTTTAAATGCTAAAAAAAATGATGTGTAATTTATGGATTTTTCATAATGAAGACAACTTCCTTTATTCACCTATGACAGGGATCACCAACCTTGGGCACTCCAGCTGTTCTGAAACTACAACTTCTAGAATCTCCCTTTCCCTTCTATGGAAGTTACAAGAATAGCCTAGTAAGGGTGCATACTGGGAGTTGTAGTTTCACAGCAGCTGGAGTGCTAAAGGTTGCTGATTCTTGCCCCATGCTTTCTTAAGGTGACCATTATCAGTCAAAAGCTATTCCCAGTGAACTCCTCATACATATGAATGCTCAGTTTGGATCAGTCGAGAAAGGGTCGTAAACCTCTGTCATACACCTTGAAAGCACTGGATCGGGCATGTTGAATTTCTCCAACATCCCCCCTCCCCCCCCAGCAGGTATGCCTAATGCATAGTGCACCTTTAAACGGTGGTTAAGGATGTGAGAAAAAACTCAAGGTTGTTTCAAATTTTTAGATTAGGAAGTTTCTGTTATATTTATTCAGTTGTGTTATCAACAGCACAGAATGTGACCATAAGATCTTTCCTTGGTCATTTACATACGTTATATCTGAAAAGCTTTGCTCATAGCAGTTTGTTTCTGAACAAGGCACTATAAAAGGTTATGATTGGTTGAACTAATTTTCTGAAATATGCATACCTATGTATAATGTACAGAATGTGAATATTGATGTATACGAGGCTATTTCATGCTAAATTACTATGTATTCTGTTTAATGTATTGGGACTGTTGCTGAGTTAATCTCGTTGGATTTTCTCTAGGAATTGATGTGCTTGCAGTTGGCGGGTCATTATGCTGCTGCACCTGTGTAGTGTTAAGGTCAGTGTGTTTTTATGATTATAAATCCCATCCATGCCATTCCATTAAAAACCCACTAATCATTCATAATGGAATGCACCATAGCCCACAACTGGCCTTATGTATCAACCAACTCAACAGTGCCATCCCATTTCTAAACAAGGCATCCATTCTTGAACGCATGGACCCCCAAGAGCAACTGTAACATACCTTAGCTTAAATGTTAAAGGAAAACAAGCTAACACTATATAGTGACATAGCATAGCACAGAAACATTTATCTACAGAACATCCTTAAAGAGGACCCATCACCCCCCCACCACCACCACCACCACCACCACCTGTCTGTTTTATTAATTACTTGCATTTTACAATTACTGACAGAAATAATAGTAACGCACCAAGATAGAAATACCAGATTGCTTCAAAACTTGGAATACAATTATGTCTCGGTCAGATACAGTATCTCACAAAACTGAGTACACCCCTCACATTTTTGTAAATATTCTAGTATATCTTTTCATGGAACAACACTGAATATATGAAAGTTTGATAAAATGTAAAGTAGACAGTGTACAGCTCGTATTACAGTGTAAATTTGGTGTGCCTTCAAACTAACATAAACCGCTGGCAACAAAAGTTAGTACACCCCTAAGTGAAAATGGTCAAATTGTGCCCAAAATGTCAATATTTTGTGTCTCCACAATTTTTTTCCAGCACTGCCTTAACTCTCTTGAGCTTCACAGGTTGCCACTGGAATCCTCTTCCACTCCTCCATGACGACATCACGGATCTGGTGGATGTCAGAGACCTTGCGCTTCTCCACCTTCCGTTTGAAGATCCCCCCACAGATTCTCAATAGGGTTTAAGTCTGGAGACCAGTCCAGCACCTTTACCCTCAATTTTTTTAGCAAGGCAGTGATCGTCTTGGAGGTGTGTTTGGGGTCGTTATCATATTGGAATACTGCCCTGCGGCTCAGTCTCTGAAAGGAGGGGATCATGCTCTACTTCAGTATGTCACAGTGCATGCTGGCATTCATGTAGCTCCCCACAGCCGGCAGCCCTCATGCAGCACCAAACTATGACACTCCCACCACCATGCTTGACTGTAGGCTAGACACACTTGTACTCCTCACCTGGTTGCCGCCACACATACTTGACACCACCTGAACCAAATAAGTTTATCTTGTTATCATCAGATTACAGGACATGCTTCCAGTAATCCATGTCCTTAGTCTGCTTGTCTTCAGCAAACTGTTTGTGGGCTTTCTTGTGCATCATCTATAGAAAAGGCTTCCTTCTGGGAACGGCAGCCATGCAGACCAATTTGATGCAGTGTGCGGCTTATGGTCTGAGTACTGACAGGCTGACTCCCCCACCCCTTTGACCTCTGCAGCAATGCTGGCAGCACTCATACATCTATTTTGAAAAGACAACCTCTGGATATGACAGTGAGCATGTGCACTTAACTTCTTTGGTCGACCATGGCGAGGCCTGTTCTGAGTGGAACCTGTCTTGTTAAAACGCTGTATGGTCTTGGCCACCGTGCTGCAGCTCGGTTTCAGTTTCGTTATTGGCAATCTTCTTATAGCCTAGGTCATCTTTATGTAGAGCAACAATTATTTTTTTCAGATCCTCAGAGAGTTCTTTGCCATGAGATGCCATGATCAACTTCCAGTGACCAGTATGAGAGAGTGTGAGAGTGATAACACCAAATTTAACACACCTGCTCCTTATTTACACCTTGGACCTTGTAACAGTAATGAGTCACATGACACCAGGGAGGAAAAATGGCTAATTGGGCACAATTTGGCCATTTCACTTTGGGGTATACTCACTTTTGCTGCCAGTGATTTTGACATTAATGGCTGTATTTTGAGTTATTTTCAGGGCACACCAAATTTACACTGTTATACAAGATGTACACTGACTACTTTACATTGTGTCATATTTTCAGTGCTGTCCCATGAAAGGATAAAATAAAATATTTACAAAAATGCGAGATACTGTATGTAAATGATTACGTATGGTCTAATTAGACACTGGGTCTGGCCACAAGGGTGTAAAAGTGCTTCCCTGCTATAAAATGGTTTTCAGAGGCTATTTTTGGTTAGTGTACTCTTGGTGAGAGATTGTTGACTGCTAGACATGCGTCTAGGATGCCCTCTAAGACATTTTTCCCAGTTTACAACAATGAATCCAGGTTCTGTTTGGGACTCCAAAGCTGTCAGGTTTGAGAATGGAGGCCTTTTGGTTAGCACTTCAATCACTGTGGAGCGACTCACTGCCCCAAATGCCGGTGTGACAATCTGGAGAGCCATTGCCTACGACACAGTTCCCTTGATAGCTGGATCACAGAGTAACTTCAAGGAGCACTTTTTCACTCTCTGGAGGGCCTGCCCTGCCCAGGAAACCATTGGTTTAAATAAATTCTATGCAATTCTTCATTTTCCTTTGGGTGTCACTGCAGAAGAACTGAACCGTTGCATCAAGATTCCCCCACTGATTAAACCTGGTCGCTGTAGGACACAACAGCAGGGCATTCTGTGATTAGCATAAACTCAGGTAACCCTTCTAACAAGGGATTGACAGTAGTGGACATTACCTTTAAATTTTCATCTACAATTAATAGAATAGTTTTGTATAATTTTGTTTAGTTAGGACCCTATCACCCAATCTCTATTTACGTGTTGTCCCACAGTGGAGTGATCTTTAGGGTTTTTCTCTCATATTTTCACCTTTGCAGATCAACCTTGGGACTTAAAGAATGCTGTTGTGGACTCTGTACTATATTTTATTGCATCCAGTGGAATGAGTATAGTATTTTTATACAGAAGACAGTGAAGATAATGACATCGCTCCTTAGAGTAGAAGGGAACCCTTAAAGCTGTTGTCTCACTTCAGCAAGTGGTATTTATCATGTAGAGAAAGTTAATACAAGGCACTTACTAATGTATTTTTGTTATCCATAATGCTTCCTTTACTGGCTGGATTCATTTTTCCATCACATTATACACTTCTTGTTTCCATGGTTACAGACCACCCTGCAATCCATCAGTGGTGGTCGTGGTTGCACAATATATGAAAAAGCACTGGCCTATGTGTGCTTCCATGGTCCCGGCCACCAGAGAGGCTGACGCTTTTTCCTATAATGTGCAAGCACGACCACCGTTGATGGATTGCATAGTGGTCTGTAACCATGGAAACGAGCTGTGTATAATGTGATGGAAAAATTAATCCAGACAGCAAAGGAAGCAATATGGGCAATAACTATACCTTAGTCAGTGGCTTGTATTAACTTTCTCTACATAATAAGCGCCACTTACTGAAGTGAGACAACCCCTTAAGATCTTTAGTTGTGAACCCTAAGCAAATAAGGTTTTAGAAGGTAGAAGACTGATTCTTACTTAGTTTTCTGTTTTTGAGGGGCTCACTGCTTATATAATTCAAATAGCAATAAAAGGATTGTCTGACACTTTTTAAAATTAACAGGGTTTTCCAGGCTCCTGATATTGGTGAGCTTACCTCAGGCTAGATCATTAACCCTTTTAATAGTATTGGCGTTTTGGGACACGGGAATACTTATGATTTTAATTTTTTTATTGTTCATTTGTTTTTATTTTTATTATGGGGAAAGTGATTTGATTTTTTTATATAGTTTTCTTTCTATATTTTTAAAAACTTTTTAACATATTTTTTTTACCTTCTTAAAGTCCCCTTAGGGGACTTGAATATGCAATCTTCAGATCATTTCTCCCTTACACTGCAATGAATTACCATGGCAGTGTATGGGATATTCGCTATGTTCTTAAGGAGCCCTGCCACCAGGCTTCTATAGGAACCATGAAAAAATCGAACGACTTCCCTGAACTCCACACAGGAAAGCTGTTTGGTCCCTGGGAGCGCAGCACTCCAGGGAAGAGCCACTTTAGATGCTTTGGTCACAATTGACCATGGCATCTGAAGGATTACATTTCTGTGATCGGCATTATCTCTGATCACAGACATTAGCCCCGGGTCTCTGCTGTGTGAAAGAAACCCAGTAGCTATCTTCCCTTCTATGCTCCAGAGTAAGACCTGACCAGCTCCGCTGCTTGGGAAAGGATTAGTATCCTATCAGTGAGGGTCTGTCACCCCACACAGCCACTGATCGGCTTTTCCCTGCAGCGCTGGAACTATCACTTACAATGGAAAAGGAAGCACAGCTCCGTTCAAACTGTAGTGGCTGTCCTGTGTTACTGTAGTGCAGCTCCCATTTGCTTTAACAGCCAGATTGCAGAACCGCCACTACACTGTAAACTGAGCTGTCTGTTCCATTTAAAGAGCTAGTTCTGGTGCTGGAGGCTGCATTGAACAGCTGATCAAAGCAGTGGCGGATCCAGAGCCTGGTCTCGGGAGGTGCACTTCCGGCAATCGATGCGCCCCTGCTCTGATTACTACAGAAATATAGCCCCACTTACCTCTAACATCCAGTGACGTCTCCTGTGAGGTAGATGTTCTCTGTCCTCATCTTCTCCTTTCAGACCAGACCAACCGTTTTCGTCTCTGCAGTTTGACAAAAAAAAAAAAACTCAGTTTACTACGTTTCCATCATCCTCCTATCTTCTGGACAAATCATCCTACTACCCCCAATACTGCGCCGCTGTGTTCCCCAATATTACCCCTGATAATACTAGTACCACACAGAGCCCCCATATAAAATATCCCTTCTTTATGGCCTCAGTAGATGTCCCCATAGTGCCCCCCAATAATGTGCCAGTAAGAGGTGCCCCCATAGATGCCCCCCAATCATGTGCTAGTGAAAAGTGCCTCTCCCCCTCCCCCCATCATGTGCCAGTAACAAGTGCCACTCTCCCCCCCCCCATCATGTGCCAGCCTCCTCTCTGCAAACTCCCCCTTCCATGTGCCAGTGATAAGTGCCACTCTCCAACCATAATGTGGCAGTCTCCTCTCCCCCCCCCCTCATGTGCCAGTGATAAGTGCCACTCTCCCCCCCATCATGTGCCAGCCTCTCTGCAACCCCCCCTTCCATGTGCCAGTTATAAGTGCCATTCTCCCCCCCCCATCATGTGCCAGTCTCCTCTTCCCCCCCCTCATGTGCCAGTGATAAGTGCCATTTCCCCCCCCCCCATCATGTGCCAGTCTCCTCTCCCACCTCCTCATGTGCCAATGATTAGTGCCGCTCTCCCCCCCATCATGTGCCAGCATCTCTGCAACCCCCCCTTCCATGTGCCAGTGATAAGTGCCATTCTCCCCCCCATCATGTGCCAGTCTCCTCTCCCCCTCATGTGCCAGTGATAAGTGCCACTCTCCCCCCATCATGTGCCAGCCTCTCTGCAACCCCCTTCCATGTGCCAGTTATAAGTGCCATTCCCTCCCCATCATCTGCCAGTCTCCTCTCCCCCTCATGTGCCAGTGATAAGTGCCACTCTCCCCCCCATCATGTGCCAGCCTCTCTGCAACCCCTCTTCCATGTACCAGTTATAAGTGCCATTCCCCCATCATGTACCAGTCTCCTCTTCCCCCTCATGTGCCAGTGATAAGTGCCATTCCCCCATCATGTGCCAGTCTCCTCTCCCCCTCCTCATGTGCCAGTGATTAGTGCCACTCTCCCCCCATCATGTGCCAGCCTCTCTATGCAACCCCCTTCCATGTGCCAGTGATGAGTGCCACTCTCCCCCATCATGTGCCAGTCTCCTCTCCCTCCCCTCATGTGCCAGGGATAAGTGCCCTTCTCCCCCATCATGTGCCAGCCTCCTCTCAGTCTGCCCCACCCCCCCTCCGTGTCCCGCTCTGTACTGCTCAAGCAGCGAGATGACATCATCACGCCGCCTGAACTGGCCTCTGATAGGCTGCCGGCACAAGGCCCGCAGCCTATCAGAGGAGCAGGGAAGGGAGACGCCTCTCCCTCCCCTGCCGCAGCACAGCCATCTGTCAATTTTTCCCACGCGCGTGTAAAACGCATTAAAACGCTTTGCACTCGCGCGGAAAAATCGCAAATTTTCCTACAACGCACCCAGATCCTATCCGGCCCCATTCCGCAACGCCCGTGTGAAAGGGGCCTAATTGTGGTCCCTGGGGCTTCTGGTCCCCGTCGGACCAGATGTGATTGTTTCCATTGGTTACTACCACCCTGCAATCCAGCAGTAGTGGCTGTGCTTGCACTTGCAGGAAAAGATGTCGGCCTCTCTTGTGGCTGAGACAATGGGAGTGAGCCTAGGCACGCATAAGCAGCAGCTCTTGTCCCGGCCACCTCATTTCTGCGCTGGAGTGGTGGGGGTATCCCCTGGAAATGGGCAGTGTATAATGTGATGGTAAAATGAATCAAGCCAGCAAAAGAAGCAATATGGGCAATCACAATACATTAGTAAGTGTCTTGCATTAACTTTCCCTACATGATAAATGCCATTTGCTGAAGTGACACAAGTCCCTTTAATCTTAATTAGTGTTATATGCACATCCATTGGTAAAACAATATAATTCTATCCTCACATGATCTACTAACAATGTGCTAACAACAAAGTAATCACATTTTTCTCTACAGCAGCCAAAAATGTATCCTATTCCTCATCATTACATCCAGCAGCAGATCCGGTCCTGTTAGATGTTTTGTCATCAAAGATCTATCCATAAAAAACGATGGTGCAGGAGGATGCCAGTTTATCTCTTGTGTCTTTAACCCCTTCTACCTCCGGCCAGTTTTTGCCCCTTCTGCCCAGGCGATTTTTTGTTTTCTCGTAACACATTGTACTTCATGATAGTCATAAATTTGAGTCAATATATTTCACCTTTATTAATGAAAAAATCCCAAATTTACGAAAATTTTTGAAAAATTTGTAATTTTCAAAATTTACATTTCTCTGCTTTTAAAACGGAAAGTGATACCTCATAAAATATTTATTCCTTAACATTTCCCATATGTCTACTTTATCTTGGCATCATTTTGTAAATGTAATTTTTTTAGGACATTAGAAGGCTTAGAATTTTAGAAGCAATTCTTAATTTTTTAAGAAAATTTACAAAACCCACTTTTTAAGGACCATTTCAGGTCTCAAGTAACTTTGTGGGTCTTATATAGTGGAAATCCCCCATAAATGACACCATTGTAGAAACTACACCCCTCAAGTTACTCAAAACTGATTTTACAAACTTTGTTAACTCTTTAGGTGTTCCACAATAATTAAATGAAAATGAAGATGAAATTTATAAATTTCACTTTTTTGGCAGATTTTCCATTTTAATCAATTTTTTTTCTTTAACACATCGAGGGTTGACAGCCAAACAAACTCAATATTTATAACCCTGATTCTGCGGTTTACAGAAACACCCCACATGTGGTCGTAAACTGATGTAAGGGCACACAGTAGGTCGCAGAAGAAAAGGAACGACGTATGGTTTTTGGAAGGAAGATTTTGCTGGACTGGTTTTTAGATGCCATGTCCCATTTGAAGCCCCCCTGATGCACTCTTACAGTAGAAACTCCCAAAAAGTGATCCTATTTTAGAAACTAGGGGATAAGGTGCCAGTTTTATTGGTACTATTTTGGGGTACATATGATTTTTAATTGCTCTATATAACGGGAGGCAAGGTAACCAAAATATGGCTGTTTTGGCACAGTTTTTATTTTTTATTTTTTACAACATTTATCTGACAGGGTAGATCATGTGCTATTTTTATAGAACAGGTTGCTACGGACGCAATGATATCAAATATGTCTACTTTTTTTGTTTCAGTTTTACATAATAAAGCATTTTTGAAAAAAAAATAATGTTTTTGTGTCTCCATTTTCTGAACGCCATAATTTTTTTTATTTTTCTGCCGATCATCTTGTGCAGGGGCTTGTTTTCTTGCAGAAAGAGTTCATTATTACACTTTATGGGGAAAGGTGAACAAAACATTGGAAATTTTGGCACAGTTTTTATTTATTTATTTTTACAGTGTTCCCCTGAGGGGTTAGGTCATGTGCCATTTTTTATAGAGCAGATCGTTACAGATGAAGCAATACCTAATATGTATACTTTTTCTTATTTAGAAACAAAAATAATCATGTTTTAGTGTCTCTATAGTCAGAGAGCCATAGTTTTTTTATTTTTTGATTAATTGTCTTAGTTAGGGTCTCATTTTTTGAAGGTGGCGGTTTGATTGGTACTATTTTGGGGTGCATATGCCTTTTTGATCGCTTGGTGTTGCAATTTTTGTGATGTAATGTGACAAAAAATGGCTTTTTTGGCACAGTTTTTTTTTATGGTGTTCATTTGAGGTATTAGGTCATGTGATATTTTTATACAGCAGGTTGCGGCAATACCTAATATGTTTACTTTTTTATTTATTTCACTTAATAGCACAATAATAGCAGTTTTGAAGCCAAAAAAAATCATATTTTAGGGTCTCCATTGTTTGAGAGTGATAGCTTTTTTATTTTTTGACCAATTGTCTTAGGTAGGGTCTCAATTTTGGTGGGATGAGGTGACGGTTTGATTGGTACTATTTTGGGTAGCAGCCTTTTTGATCGCTTGGTGTTGCAATTTTTGTGATGTAAGGTGACAAAAATTTCTTTTTGTGACAGTTTTTTTTTTTTACGGTGTTCACCTGTTCACCTAGTTGTTATTGACGCGGCAAAACCTAATATGTATACTTTTTTGTTTCACTTTAACACAATAATAGCATATTTGTAACAAAAAATGATGTTTTAGTGTTTCCATGTTCTGAGAGCTATCGTTTTTTGTTTTTTTTTGAGCGATTTTCTTCGATGTAGGGGCTCATTTTTTGCGGGATAAAGTAACTGTTTTATTAGTACCATTTTGTGGGACATACGCCTTTTTGATCGGTTGGTGTTGCACTTTTTTAAAAACTTTTTTTTACCTTATTTCTGACTTTAACTTTTAGGGGTCTGATCCCCTCTGCAATGCATTACAATACATCTGTACTGTAATGCATTGCCGGTTAGAGTATTACACAGAGTAATACACTAACAGGTTGCTAGGAGATGCAGCCTGAGGCTGGATCTCCTGGGCACCCGTACAAGGCAGGTCCTGATGCCGTACAAGGCATTGGGCAGCCTCTGCATGGCATTGGCTGCCTTCTCACCCATCAGGTCCCTGCCGCAGCAGCACGGGGACCCGATGGGTTCCCGAACCCGCAGAAAACCCCTTCTATGTCGCGGTCAGCGCTGACCACAGCATAGAAGGGGTTAATTCACTGGCATCGCTGTAAAAAGTTATGCCGACGGATACAGCAGGGGCCCGGCTATCAGGGACTGCCGGACCCCATGCAGTGATCGGCTGCGCACCGCTTCGGTGCCCGCCCGATCACCATGACGTACTATTACGTCAAAATGCGGGAACACAGTGACTTCTATAATGTAATAGTATGTCATGTATCGGGAAGGGGTTAAAGCCAATCCAGCCCTGACTAAGGAATTGACTGCCCAAAACTCATTCACAGAGAGAATTTATGACAGATTCATGTTTGAAAATTTAAGGATTTGGTCTTTATAGGCCCGATGAGAGCTAACTTTGCTCCATTCTGTTTATGACCTTGCCAGAGGGCTTCAGCCTTCTATTTTATTGACACTGTTTAAAGAGGACCAGTCAGCTCTCTTAACATGTCTATTTTAGTAAATACTTGTATTCTTCATGAAATAGGAAATCTGGAGCATCTTTTCTTAGACAGCATGGTGGATCAGGACAACATCTGTATGAAGTTTGTATGTTCTCCCCATGTTTGCGTGGGTTTCCTCCAGGTACTCCAGTTTCCTCCCACAATCCAAAGACATACTGATAGGGAACTTAGATTGTGAGCTCCACTGGGGTCAGCTTGATGCTATTGCCTGTAAAAGTGCTGAGGGAATATAGTAGCATTATATAATTGTCAAATCATTGCTACCAGGCTAGGGACATGCCCCATTAACAAGCGGAAGTTGTCAATTTATTCATAAATATTCAGGAGAAATAACAGAGGAATGGCACAACACAGAGTTATTTATTTAAGATGCTCCAGAATTGTTATTTCATGAAAAATACATGTATTTAAGCTGAACTACAGTAACCAGTCCTGTCCACTACACTGTGGATGGAGCTGTATAGTTCCAGTGCCTGTTTCCAGCACCAGAGCTACTGCTAAACAGCTGATTGGCGGGGTATCGGCGATCAGTATAGAAGTCCTGGCACACCCCTTTAATGCAAAGTATGCATTTATGTTTATGCCACTTTTAGTTGTCCATTTGGATCTCTGGGCATTGGACTCTTCTGTTTTACAATTGAGATTTGGGTGCACATTGGACTAGAGAGATTTCCAGGTTATCCTTGTCAGAAAAGGTCATATGGACAAGCAGGGGTGGATTGGCCATAGACCTTACAGATAAAATTCCTGGTGGGCTGATGCCCAGGGGGCCACCGGAGCCCTCCTCACAGCCGGCCAGTGGAAGTTGAATAGGTGTAGTAGTTGTACTCACTTTTACCGTAGCTCCCTGGGCCGGCCATGCTGTGGAGGGGAAGACAGCAGTAAATCCTCCGGGGCACTCTCTATTGCAGGGAACATCAGCCAGATGAAAGTTGAGGTACCCTTGATGGTATAGGTGTTTAAGGTGCTTTGGTGGCTGAGCCCCTGTGTTTGTGACACCAGCACCATAAGGTGCAATTATGAAGTAGAATCATGAGAGAGGCAGTAGTTGAACCAAACAGGAACTTTACTTGTAATTTGTTGTATGGCAATAAGTATCATTCCACAGCAGCACTTTGTCTTATATAAAGATGGTGAAGCTGCAAATCCCAATAACAGGCTCAGTGAGGTGGTGTAAGTAGGTTCCAGCTCAACTTGGTAGGAGTAATGATCTTACTATACTAGGTTCCTGATCTTGCTCTGGTTACTCAGTCTTTCAATACTCTGTGTGGATCCTCTGTAACTAAATATTCAGCACTTAGTTATTCAGCAGTTCAGTGATATACAGTGCTTCAGTGATTCAGCAACCCAGGGGCGGTCTCCCTCATGGCAGGCAAACTCTCTGCTCCATTCTTTGAAAAGGTTGCACAAGATACAGCAATTATTCACTTAATCCCTGGAAGGATCCCCGAAAGGGTATTACAGTAAAGGATTAGTAAATCCTAATCTTGGACTACAAAGATTGAAGTATCTTCGCTCCCTGGTCTAGGCCCAGGAGGACAGAGTCAAGTCTGCACCCTCTCCTCCTAACTTCTCACTCCTAATCTCCCTAACTTCCTGTGGCTGACCTATATAAATGGTTTTACAGAGACCTCTAGTGTTGGATGTATGTAATGCATTCACCAGCCTGAAATAAGAATTTAACAGCACTGACAAAGGAAAATACAATAAATAGTGCAAAATGGCACAGGATGGCACAGACAATTTTGTAGTGTTTCCACCCAACTGGAGTGGGACACTACATATATAATGGAACTATGATGTAGTTTCTATACACAATTAATCTAGGAATCTCACAGATTTATATGAAATCCATGAAATTGTGGCATCTTCTATCACATACCATAGAGCACCTTACATTGTTACGATAGGAACTCACATGCCACTAGGCACCTCCATATACATGCTTTTGTCTTGTGCATTAAGAAATCTTACTGAAACTGCCTTTTTATGAAGAGCAAGCAAAAAGTGCCAGAGAAGGCCATACTCACTGGTATCTTGCTCTTTGTGCAAGTTCAGTTTTATACTACTCTGATTAAAACCAGCCTCTAGGGCAGACAAACTAGTCAGGTGTGCACGACTGCCCTATCGGCTGGTTTTATCAGAGTAAGTATAAAACTGAACTTGCATTCATAGTACCTACTAATAGCCATCTGGCTCCAGGAAGAGTACACAGTGGGCTCAGCATGCATGTTGGTACCTGCGTCCCTGGATTTAATGGAGGCTGTTATGGCAGCAAAAAGGGTTAATAAGCACGGTGGATCCTAGCATGCATGCTGGGCCCGCACTCCCTGGATTTTATGTGGCTGTCATGGCCCATAACAGGTAGCATTTAGCGTTAGGACCACTCATAGAGGCGGCCTTGGCGTGGCGAGTGGCTTATTACTTTTTGATCAAAATGTACACTAACGCCTCTGACAACTTCTATTATAGAGGCAGGGCAGAGTGCTGGTTGCAGAGTGCTGTTGCATTTCTGTGTTTGTATGTATATTTTGCCATGGCTACGAGCACCTGCATACAGGGACGTGCTGACTGACCCCCCCTTGAGCCCTATAAATACAGCAGCCATCTTGGATTCTGCCATTCACCAGCGTGCTTAGTGCAGGGAGAGACGTGTCTGCAGGCACTATGGACAGTGATAGGAAAGAATTGATTGTGGTTAAAAAAAAAAACGATTTATAAGTGCAGGGAAAGATTACTCAAGGTGTAGGGAAAGGATAGGGAGGAATCATTCCACCAGCATTTGTGTTGAACAGGGTTCAGTCGGGGAGGGGACAGCCTGGGTAATAGGAATAATCCGATTACACCTTGCTGCACTGACTGGGGATCCAAATTGCCATTATAGAGTTCTGTAATTCCAGAAAACCTGTCTTTTTAGGGTGCAAGTGCTGTTTGATACAGGCATTAACAGGGTTTATTTCAAGGAAATATTTTTATATTTTATTTGCCCCTGTGCGGTGCAGTTATATGTTCTAAAGCATTTTTTGGCTTATATTAGTGGGGAAAAAAGGGCTGATTAGCCGTTGTGTGGTGACGGGCGAAAATCACAGCCCTTTTTGTCGTGTATTAGTGGCAAAAGTAAAATATATTTGCCGCTCAGTGGTGCAGTTATCTGTTTTAAAGACCCTTTTTTGCTTGTATTAGTGGAGAAGGAAAAAATATGTGCTGCTCAGCGGTGCAGTTATCTGTTTTAAAGCCCTTTTTTTACGAGTATTTGTGTAAAAAGGAAAAATATATTTGCTGCTCTGCGGTGCAGTTATCTGTTTTAAAGCCCTTTTTTGCTTGTATTGGTGGAAAAAGAAAAAAAATATTTGCCTCTCAGCGGTGCAGTTATCTGTTCTACAGCCCTTTTTTCCATGTATTAGTGGAAAAAGAAAAAATATCTTTGCCGCTCAGCGGTGCAGTGATATATTCGGAAACCCTGTATGCCGTGTATTAGTGGCAAAATTAAAAAAAAACATTCGCCGTCCAGCGTTGCACTTACCTGTTGAAAAGCCTGTTGTGTAAAAGTAGAAAAAAATTGGGGCCTAATTGCCGTTCTGCGATGCAGTGATATATTCTGAAGCCCAGTTTGACGTGTATTAGTGGTGAAATAAAAATATATTCGCCGTCCAGCGTTGCATATATCTGTTGAAAAGCCTGGTGTGTAAAAGTTTAAAAAAATTTGAGCCTAATTGACGTTCTGTGGTGCAGTGATATATTCTGAAGCCCTGTTTGCAGCGAATTAGTGGCGAAATAAAAATATATTTTCCGTCCAGCATTGTACTTCTCTGTTAAAAAGCCTGTTGTGTAAAAATAGAACAAAATTTGGACCTAATTGATGTTCTGCTGTGCAGTGATATATGCGGAAGCCCATTTTGCTGTGTATCAGTGGTGAAATAAAAATATATTCGCCGTCCAGTGTTGCATATATCTGTTGAAAAGCCTGTTGTGTAAAAGTAGAACAAAATTTGGGCCTAATTAGATGTTTTATGGTGCCATGATATATTGTGAAGCCCAGTTTTCAGTGTATTAGTGGTGAAATAAAAATATATTCGCCGTCCAGCGTTGCATATATCTGTTGAAAAGCCTGTTGTGGAAACGTAGAAACATTTTTGGGCCTAATTGACGTTCTGCGGTGCCGTGATATATTTTGAAGTCCTGTTTGCAGTCAATTAGTGTCGAAAAAAATATATTCGCCGTCCAGCATTGTACTTCTGTTGAAAAGCCTGTTGTGTAAAAGTAGAACAAAATTTTGACCTAATTGACGTTCTGCTGTGCAGTGATATATTCTAAAGCCCTGTTTGCCGTTTATTAGTGGCAAAATAAAAAATATTTAATCTAACATCGGATTATTTGATCTAACAATATGTCAGACAGAGAAGTGCCAGGCCTAACACATGGGAGTGGCAGAGGCGTAAATGTTTCTGGCGCAGGCAGAGGTCGCAGCAGAGTAAGGGGGGGTGGCAGCAGGGGTCGCAGCGAGAGGCCTGAGCTCCCGGTGTCATCTAGTGGTCATGATTAGCAACCCAGCAGTTCTTGAATGGTTGACTCTGTCATCCACTTCGTCCCAAGTGACATCAGACACCCTCAGCAAAGAGTCGGTGGGTTCCTCTGACACAACGCTTAGTTGGCATGGCCCGGGAGCAGGCCCTGTGCCTTCACCTGTCCTCAACCTTCCTTTGTCCTTTTCCCTTAGCCAGAGAAGTATTATATGCTGTGGGCTAGGCTCCACTTTTGAGTGAGAACGAGCTACTAGAGGACAGTAAGCAGCTACTGCCCAGCCAAGATCTGGAGGAGACATCCGTCGCTTCCTCCACTAGGTGGGCAAGTACTGATGAGGAGAGTGGCGTGGGAGCTGGTGTTGCAAGTGGTCAGGCTCCTGACCCAGAGACGGTTGAGGAGGACATCAGTGACGTGCAGACAGTACTCGATGATGATGATGTAGCTGATCGCACTTGGGAGCCGGGTCACGAAGGGGCTTCATCATCATCGAGAGAAGAGGATGGCAGCTTGCCTGTGAGCCAGCAAGTCACTAGCGTGGCTGGGAGTCAGCAGTGTGGAAGCAGTGGGAGGTCAGGAGTGAAACGTGCCCGGGGTATACCACACGCTTCACAGGAGCCTACCTGCCTGGGAAGTAGCGGTGCACGGGTTCACAGAGGCGGCGGCAGTAAGTCAGTGCGGAGTGTTGGGGGTAAAATCACCTGCTCGGCGGTGTGGCAGTTTTTTTTAAGCTACCAGAGGAGGTGAACATGGCCATATGTAGAATATGTGAGCAGAAGGTGAAGCGTTGCGTCACCATAAAGTGGCTTGGGAGAACCGTGGCTCCGATTTGGTGGTCCAGCCTGTAGCAGCCAGTGGCATGCACCTGGTTTCAGGCATTCAAGGCTCCACCGCCTCAGGCGAAGTGAGTGGTTTGCCTTTCCCATCATCTACTGGTCCTGATGCTCCTGCTCCTCCTCCTACTCCTCGTCAGTCATTCCGTCAGCAATCGATCACCGAAGCGATTGCCAAGAGACAACAGTATGCGTGCACACATCCAACGGGGCAGAAGCTGAATGTGCTCCTGTCCAAGTTGCTGGTGCTGCAGTCCCTCCCTTTTCAAGTGGCGGACTCTGCACCTTTCAGAGAACTGATGGCTTGTGCGGAGCCAAGGTGGAGAGTCCCAAGCCGTAATTTCTTTGCCAAAAAGGCAGTACCAGCCCTGCACACACATGTAGAACAGAAAGTGGGCCAGTCCTTGAGCCTGTCAGTGTCTGCCAAAGTGCATGGCAGTGCCGACGTGTGGAGCTGTAACTACTGGTTACTGGTGAATGTGGTTCCTGCACAGCCACACCAGCAACTTGGCCAGGTGATGTCGCTTCCGCCTCGACGTTGCCATGACATTGGTCCTGCGACAATGTCCGCCTCTGCCTCCTCATCCTCCACCGTGTCCTCAGCCTCCACTGCAGGGACAATTCACAGGGGCCCTCCAGCATACCACATGTGCAGGGCACGACGGTGTCATGCTGTTCTGCACTTCGTTTCCCTGGGGGAACAGAGTCACACAGGGGAAGAACTGCTCCATGTCCTTCATCAAAAAATCGAATCCTGGCTTTCTCCGCGACAACTCAAAATCGGGACCATGGTGACCGATAATGGGAAGAAAATTGTGTCGGCGCTGTGTCAAGGAGGGCTGAGCCATGTGCCCTGCATGTCACATGTGTTCAATCTGGTTGTCAAGCAGTTCCTGAACTCTTCCACCCATCTGCAAAACATCCTAAAAATGGCCAGGAATCTTTGCATGCACTTCAGCCACTCGTACACTGCAAAGCACACCCTCCTTGAGCTGCAGCGGCAGAACAGCATCCCCCAACATAGGCTGATATGCGACTTTTCCACCCGTTGGGATTCCACCCTCCATATGTTAGACCGACTATACGAACAGAGAAAGGCCATAAATGATTTCTTAATGATCCAAGCGGATAGGAGTACTCCTCTGTGAAACTTCGATGTCAGCCAGTGGCAGCTCATGCGTGACACATGCCATTTGCTCAGGCCCTTTGAGGCTTCATGTCTTGGAACAAGACATCTGGCTGGTCAGGGGACTGGAAACGTAGCGCCTAGATCTCATGGCCACATGAGCCCTGTGGGGGCTAAACTGGAGGAGGAGGACATTGGAGCACGAGCAATGTGTAGGAAAACGGGTGGTTTTTCTACACAGGTGACAGGAGAGGAGCTGCAGGAGGAGCAGCAGCCAGAGGGGCTACAGGTCGATGAGGAAGATGAGGCAGAGGACCCAGACACACCGTAGCAGTATGCAGTGGAGATGGAGGCAGGGAGTCCCTCCGAGTCACTTGCACAAATGGCCAAATGCATGCTCACTTGCTTGCGTAGTGACAGCCGAATTGTCACCATTCGGCAGGGGGATGACTTCTGGCTCTTCTCCTTGTTGGACCCTTGCTACCAGTCAAGAATGGGGGCCTTTTTTACACCCGCTAAGAGGGAGGACAAACTGAACTACTATAGAGACATCCTATGTAGTCAGTTGGCCGCTGCCTATCTGCACCACCGTCCATCGTCTTTCAGGTCCAACCGGGGGGCCCTCTGCGCTTACATTTCACTGCCATGGCTGCTGGGGAGGGGAGGGGTGGCAGGAGCAGTACCAGCTCTATTAGTAGCAGCCTGAGTCTAGAGTCGATGATGAGCTGCTTCCTTCATCCGCATAGTGAAGAAAGTACTCAGCAGCAGCAGCAGCTAGACCTGGCGCAGGACCTGAACCAGCAGGAGGTGGTATACTTGGACAGCATCCTGCCGCCCCACATTGAATATCCGCCGGACTACTGGGCAGCCAAACTGGATTTGTGGCTGCAACTAAGCAGAGTTTGCCCTGGAAAAGCTGTCCTGCCCAGCCAGTAATGTGGCATCAGAGCGGGTGTTTAGTGCGGCGGGGGCCATAGTTACCCCAAGAAGAACTTGCCTGTCCACCCAAAATGTTAAGAGACTGACCTTTGTCAAGATGAATCAGGCGTGAATCAGCCAGGATTTACACCCACCAATGCCTGATGCATCAGATTAGATCATCCATGCTGCCTTACCCAAACCTTGACAAAAGAGACCGGTTTCTTCTGGCTATCTGCCTCAGCTACTATTCTGATGCTGCCACCCGCCTGATGCCACACATCTGATGCCAAGTGCTTCTTCTTACCCCCACAATTGTCAGCGGGTACTGTTATTGCCACCCACCTCCACACTCTGTTGTCGTGCCACTCCGTGGCCTCCTCCTGATGCTGCTGCTACCACCTCCACACTCTGTCATTGAGCCACCCTGTGGCCTCCTCCTGGTGCTACTGCCGCCACCTTCAGACTCTGTCATTGTGCCACCCTGTGGCCTCCTCCTGATGCTGCTGCCGCCACCTTCAGACTCTGTCATTGTGCCACTCTGTGACCTCTTGATGCTGCCGCCACCTCCAGACTCTGTCATTTTGCCACTCTGTGGCCTACTAATGCTGCTTCCACCTCACCATTATGTCATAGGGCCACTCTTTGGACTTTCCATGCTGTTCCCAGACTGGGCCACTATTTTGCCTTTTTGGCTTGGCTGACATCATCTTTTATTTGACCCTTTTTCTGATCGGTCAGAAGGAAGGAAAAATGAGACGCACAACGGATCCTCTCTGTGTAGCAGCTGTAAGGCCTGTATGGTTCCATCAGAATTGGCTTGTGATGGGTAGCCAAAAGCAGGAGTGGGTTCAAAACACAGCAATTATACTGTTCACGTGTTATCTCTGTTTTGGATCCATCCTGGTTTTTTTTTGGGCATTAGCAATACTGATGGATTACTGACCAAATGTTGACTGAGTGAAGGCAAATGCTCAACAGAGAGTATCCGTTTTTTGGGGGGTTATTGTTCTGACAGATCAGCGGAAGGGCAAAATAATCAGTTATGTCAAAACAAACTTACTGCTGACACCATCTCCACTCTGTCAGGGGGGCTCTTCTTTTATAAGCGTTCAATAAAACAGGTTTGTTTACATCTATGTGGAATTAGCTAACGACGGTGTAAAATGATTGTGCTTCTTCTTGACACTAACATTGACCTGTAAGGCTGAGTTCATCCTTGAGTTATTGTTTTGGCCCTGTGACTGCCCCAAATAAGTGAAGTGTGTAGTGATTCTAACAGTGATGCCTTTCATCTGCATGTCATACTGACTCACTGTATTATTTCACTGCCAAAGCAGACTCCCTATGCGTGTTACTGCAAGGACAGTGTTCTACACCACTATAAAGGCTCTCAGCAACCAGCGAATCGAATTTTTTAAAAATTCGCCCATCTCTAGTCATATTGATAAAAAAAACAACACTGAAAATGCTCCACCCCCCAAAAAAGTAAGTTAATTCATAATCTAAACGTCTGTATTAAAATAGCTGTATTAAAAATATGACTCTTTCTACTAAGAAACAAGCCCTCATACTGCTAAGTTGGTGGAAAAATAAAAACAAGTTATGGCTCTTGGAATGCATCAAAATAACAAAATAACTATAATTATAATGCAAAAGTGGTAAAACATAAAATGATTGAATAAATGTGGTATTGCTTTAAATATAGTGCTCGATAGAATAAGGTAACGTTATTTATTCTGCATGATGAACAGTATAAATTTAAACACAAAAAAACAATAATGGCTGACTTGCTGTTTTTCATTCCCTCCTAAATTTAAAAAAAATTAATACATATCCCAAAATGGTTCCACAAATACAACTAATCTCAAAAAAGTAAGCTGGTCAGTGGCCTAACTTTAACACCTTCCTATTTTACACTTCAGACACTTGATGGCAGAGTCCGCAATCAGCGATTATGCCAATCTTAGACTGTTAACCCCTCAATTGTGACCGCGGCATCTGAATGGTCAGTTACCAAGACCATTGTGCTCCTGGTGACTGAATGTCTTCCTGTGACGAGATCTTGGGAGCTGTTCAGCTGCAATAGCAGCCTTAGGCCTGAAGGTTCAGAGGCCCATAGCTAAGTTCCCATCAAGCCCTGTCATTCCTCATATAAAGTAATTCTCCCATTGGCTGCAATTGTTTGTAAATTATTGCAGTCTATGATCAGATGATGAGCGTGAACAGGGTAACTGAAATAAAAATGGCCAATTTGCCATTTTATGGTTGTTCTATCTCCTAAGACAATTGAATAAAAAGTGATCAAAATGTCATACAGACATACATACAAAATAATATCAATGCATATTGCCTACAAAAAATGAGCCCTCGTATGGCAAAAGAAAGTTATGGGGGTTAGAATATGCTGATACAAAGAATACATGTAATTTTTTCTGTTTTTATTAGTATTAAAACACAAAAAAAACTACAAAAATATGGTATCGCTTTAATCATACTGACCCACAGAATGAAGTTAGCACATAATTTTTACTGCATATAGAACATAAAAACAAAACCCATAAAAGTATGGCGGAATTGCATTTTATTCCAATTCCACCCCATTTAGAATTTTTCTCCAGCTTCTCACCACATTAATAATAATGCTGTCAGTACAATTTATCCTGCAAAAAAACAAGCCCTCAATGAAAAAATAGAAAAGTTATGGCTCCTGGAAACAATGAGTAAAGAGTGAAAGCCCAAAAATTGGAATGAGGTTAGAGAAGACTAAAAGATGGATAGCTCTGCCGCCTATGTGAAAGAAGCCAAAATACAATTTATAGTCCCATTTTCTGTTCTTCTGATCGCATGTACCACACACTACAATAGAATACTATTGCAGTCTATGGGAATTTTAATGGCTTCCTGTTAAGCCCTGCCACAGGCCTAGCATATCAAACAGGCAATTTGCTATGGGATCCTTCAAAAGGCCCCTTGCTGACATAGCAAGCAATCAGAGCCCCACAACTTTACCCGAGGGGCTCCGATTGAAGAGCAGAGTAAGCCGCCTTCCTCTGTCTAACCACTTAGAAGGTTGCTATTGACTATGGCATCTGAGGGGTTAAATTACCGGAATTGGCACTCTCTCTGATCCCAGTCATTGCAGCGAGGGTCAGCTGTATTACACCACTGAATATGGAGCACGCGCAGCTCGTTGGCCCGCTACATACATTTACAGTGCACCAAAGACATACAGTTATGCTGTGTTTATTAAACACTTGGAAAATCCCTTTTAAATGATACCTGTCTTGTGAAAATCAGTTGCAGCGTTCCTGAGAAAAAATACTTTTATACTCTTTTTGATACGGGAATGCACATATTAGATTACATAGCAGTACATGTTATCTTCATCAGCAGTAATAAATCAGAGCATAGAATGGATTTCATTAACGTTCTATCTTGCTTGCACAGGTTATAATCAAATGTAAAACTGGGTGCTTACTGAATCTAGAACTTCAAACACCGCACTGAACTAAATCCACCATCATATCAGATTCCTGTAAAGTTGAAGTGGCCAATATCAGTGTCGGGGAAAGTGTACTCATTGATGTCGTCACTCAGATTATCGGATTTTCCAGACCACTGCATGCTTTTAAGAATGCCCAGGTTAACGCGGGGCATTTCAGCACATATACAGCTTATGTCTGTTCTCTGAGCATACAAGAAAGTTGGTTAATTCCTTTCAGGAACCCTTCTGTTAGCTTTTGAAATATTTGATGTGGGATACTAGATTAGCGCGAATAGTGCAACATAAAACCAGTTATATTGTGGCATGTGATATATGCTTCCTGGACTAAAACACTATCAAAGAGGTTGTCTCAGCAAGTGGCATTTCTCATGCAGAGAAAGTTAATACAAGGCACTTACTAATGTATTGTGATTGTCCATATTACTCCTTTGCTGGCTTGATCATAACCCAAGCAGAGCAGAGAGGAAGAAGAGGCAGCTCGTTATCTCAGTGTTGTGAAGTAACATCCTGTGTGATTAGGACAGGTTTTATGTGTACTAATAGGACGGCGGACATTTTATTTCTCCTGATCATTGCTTCTCAGACAAAACAAGCCATTATAACTATTAAAAAGTATTTGAGAATATATGTATAATAAAGTAATATTTAAGTATTTTCATTTTCCTAATTCCCAGAGAACCCCTTTAAAGAGCCAGTGTGTACATATACACGCCCTAATTTTCTTGAGCCTATGTCTAGCTGCCTCTGGGTGCTTGGGACACCTTCCCCTTAACTGCCTAACCTGACCTGTGCCTGGTTACCCTTTGCTGCCCACCCTGACTTCTAATTAATTTCACTGATTTGCACATAGTCTGCATGCCCTGATCTCTGCCTGTTACCGACTACAAGTATTGCCTGCCCCTGTGGGTCAGCAGTCAACCACACCTCTACTTTCTCCAAGATGTAGCAGCCTGGTGGCTCCACTACAGCGAAAGACAGATCCCTGTATAGGGGTTAAAGGATGAATATCAGGGGACTGTCAGGATGATGCCTTTAGGATTACTCCAAAGTCATACCAGTTGGTTCACACAGTGGTTCTACATCCAATGCCCGTGACAGTTATCAGCTTGGCCCAAACAAAGACAAATTTATTAAAATGGCAGATAAATTTGATGTTAGGCATGTTATACATACTTTTTTTTTTTTTCGTTTAGACAACTTCAAGTACATAAATATAACAAAAACAGCCCATGGTTTTAATGGATTTGGCACATCTATCAACTTATCTTAAAAGGGATCTGTCATCAGATCGTGCTGTCCCATGTAAGTGTAGCATTGTGTGGGGACAGGTACGCTATCCTATTAGCCAAACTGGCACAAGAAAATATTGTTAAAGAATACACCGAACACATAGTCATGAGTCCCTTGTATTTATAAAGGGAGAACTCCCTCCCCCGCTCATTGGGTACTGACAGCTTGCTATTGTATATCTGTATACACAATAGCAAGCTGGGGGGAGGGCAGGGAGAGATGAAGGGAGTACTCCCCTCATGAATACAGCAAAATACATAACTATTATAACATACAACAGTATGTTTTTATGGCTCTAAATTCAGTTATTTGTAAATCTTCCCTGATATTTGTGCCTGTGTTGTCCTCAAACAGTATCGACAGCCATGGTAAAAGAGATTAGAAAAAAAGAGTCTTCTTTGCTATTCAGAAAGAGCATCACTTTTGTCCATAGGCTGTGTCTGGTATTGGTGTAAGTCATTCCATTCAGACATAAAATCTCAATTAATCAGAGCACCAATTAAGGTCCATGTATCCGGCAGAGCAAAAAAGTTACAGGCGGTGATCAGTATATAATCAGCCCTAGTACAGCCCTACTTGGCCTAACAGTCCCTGGGTCTACTAACAGTGTCCTATCCCGCAAGGGACAGCACTGTTACCGGATCCTGTCACTAGATACACTGCCCCTAATTAGGTCCTGTTAAATGGCACAAGTCTCCCGACACACATATGAACCTTGCTAATAAGGGGTACCACAGACCTCACATTCAGTTATATTGCAAGAGGTCTGAATTGAGCATGGTATCACTTAACTATCCAAAAACATGGAAACATTACTTATCGATTGGTATTTCTATAGACGTATCAGATTCCATCCCAGTTGATTATGTCAGCCTGCATGTGCAATCCCGACGCGTTTCATCTCTAGTCAGGCTTATTATGTGGCCCAGAGTATCTTCAGGGGGCATAAGGCCACCAATGGGTATGGGAGTATAGCAAATCAAGTACGCTCCTAATGATCTGTAATATACAAACAAGAAGAGCGACCAATCCATAAAGAACATATTCACCCCAGACGTATGGCGAGGTCAGAATAATCTATGGTATCAATTTAATTACTTACAATTGACCGGTGTGACGTATGGTCCGGATCGGTCAAGTGGAGCTCCTGCAGGGACCGATGTGTCCCGTGCGTCCGTTTGGAAGGAATGCGCTCATCATGGTCACCGCTATGCTCATATTTAAAGCTCCTGCGGCGTCAAGCGCCGCAGAGGTGACGTAATCACGTGCACGTCAAGGTAGTGACGTCACGACGTCCGAGAAGGGAAAGCGCATGCGTACTGCGGCTGCCGAGTGCCGATCTGCCAGAAGCTGAGTCGGCATCATCGGATGGTCTCCGCCTCTTATGAGAAGCGAGGCACACGCCCCCCGCCGGTAATTACTTATAGCCTAATCGGACTTGCCCTGTGGCATTCAAAGAGTACAGGGAGAAAGAAAAGGAATTTTCTCTTACCTGCTAATAGAAATACAGGGAGTCAAAGCGCTCGACCTGTTTGAGGTAAAGATAGGATATTTAGGGTCTGTACCTGCCGGGACCAGATTTATCAAATGAGGTCCCCAACGTTTTAACAAATAATGAAAAGAAATCAATTTATGTTTGGGCCATATGTCATAGCATAAAGGAGGGTGCCAGACTACTATTTAGGCCAGGGGCAGGGAGGGACAGAAGGGCTCCAGAGGGGCGCTACAGAAAACACCCAAACTGTAATTGTTCATTCAGACCTTTCGGGTTTGAGGTGTTCAGTTTGAATATCCACCAGCACTCCCTCTGGAGTATCTGTCTGTCCCAATCCCCCCCCCTCATTAGTCGAGCCACATGTTCCAACCCCCTAAATTTGACGGAAGATGCCTTTCCACCATGGCATGCATGTACATGTCTTGCCACAGGAGTATCCTTGTTTTTGTGGATGTCGCTCAAATGTTCCCCCATTCTCCTCCTAAATTCTCTTCGGGTCTTCCCGACATATTTCATGCCGCATATGCACAGTAAGACGTACACCACACCTGTGGTCTTGCAATTGATAAAGTCCCTAATATGGTGGGTGTACCCTGTTTGATCAACAAAGGTCTTACCGGGGGAAACAAATTGGCAAAAACTACAGTCGCCACATCTGTGGCATCTCTTAACGGGAGGTCCAAGCCATGTCGTGATATCTGCCTTGGGGGGCGTAAAATGGCTGTAGACCAGATGATCTTTTAAATTGGTACTCCTACGGAAAGTAATTGCAGGTCTCTGAGATAAAGTATCCACCAGATCAGGGTCGATGAAAAGTGTCCCCCAGTGCCGCTCTATGATCTCACGGACCTCGTTTGCTGCCGAGTCATACGACCCAATGAGTCGTGTGACCGCTCTGTTAGTAACCTCCATATCGCGTGTGGGGTGCAAAATGGACTTTCTCGAGGAATTTAGGGCCCTTTGGTAGGCCTTCCTTAGGATGGAGTCAGGATAACCCCTATCCTGAAAACGTTGTCTCAGAATGTTCGCCTGTTTCTTGAATTCTTCCGGTTCGGAACAGTTCCGTCGGATCCTCAGGTACTGGTTTCCATGTTTTTGGATAGTTAAGTGATACAATGCTCAATTCAGACCTCTTGCAATATAACTGAATGTGAGGTCTGTGGTACCCCTTATTAGCAAGGTTCATATGTGTGTCGGGAAACTTGTGCCATTTAACAGGACCTAATTAGGGGCAGTGTATCTAGTGACAGGATCCGGTAACGGTGCTGTCCCTTGCGGGATAGGACACTGTTAGTAGGCCCAGGGACTGTTAGGCCAAGTAGGGCTGTACTAGGGCTGATTATATACTGATCACCGCCTGTAACTTTTTTGCTCTCCCGGATACATGGACCTTAATTGGTGCTCTGATTAACTGAGATTTTATGTCTGAATGGAATGACTTACGCTGATCATGTGTTTATTGATATATTGAGATTGATTATATTTTAATTGAGGAAGTAAACTTTACGTTTTATATTATTGCACCCATCTTCTTTCATTTTGTTGTCTAAATATTGGGTAGCAAGTGGCCACTTGCCTCACGAGCACAGGTTGGTCATTGAGGTAGATACCTATCATTTTTGTGTCTGGTATTGCAGCCCAGTCACATTCACTTGCATAGGGAAAAACTGCAATACCAGACGCAACCTATAAAGAACAATGGCACAGTTTTTGGACTACCTCTCTTTGAAGCATACCTGAGTTTTCAAAAAAGTTTGTATAATGGCTGTGCTTCTTTGTACAATCATAACTGTGAAGTTAGTGTGAACTGTGTCTTTTTTGGGCTTTCCTAATGTCATTTTCAGCCTAATTATTCCCTGTTTCAGCTGCACTGCTAGATGCATTTCACGCAGAAGCAGAGGGTGTCTCCCTTCTGTGGAAATTGCCAGTAGTATACTACTGTGACCTCCTTTCCCTTGCTATTTACACCATTCTCTATTAAATGAAATGAAATTGGTTGAAAGTACCCCTTTATAAAGGCATCATTTTCTGTGCTGTTATTTCACTTGTACATGCCACTTAAAATCTCAGCAGCAATATCAATTTAGATATTACCATTAGTGATTTTAGGTATTCATAATTATTGTATCTTTAATAACCAAGTGTGGTCTGACCATATATTAATTGCTTACTGTGACCATCAACCAGCATTTCATAAAGCATGGCTTTTACTTCTGCTGTTATTTTATGTCTAACTGATTCTATAATAAAATATGACATGCCATTTTATAGTAAAGTGCAAATAATAATCACTGTGCTTCATAAAATCAATGCCAGCCTGGAAGAATGGTACAGCATACAGACAAAAAGCTCAATAAATGTAATATGTAAGAAGTATTTGTATTCCATCAGATCATGTTCAGCTTGTAGAAATTTCAATGGTCAGAAGGTTTTGCGGATAAACTGTTGTTTATCTGTAAAATTGTGTGTCTATTAATTATTTGTAAATGTGCCATTGGGAAGGCCTGAGATAGAGAGGATGAGAGTGGCGATGCTTGTGTGATGATAGGGGTGGTCGTACTCAAAGTGACGATCCTGTTCCAGCACTCTTTGAGCCATGCACACACAGTGAAGGGAGCAGTGCACCCTTTCTTCCCCTTGGGGCACACCCTGATTTGAGGTTTCCTGCCTGATGGTAGGTGGGGTGCTCTTGGTGTCAGTGGGTTCTGGGGAAGGGATCCCTTGGTGTACAGGGCAATGCAATACTGTGGCGGTGCAGGTGATGGTACAGAGTAATGATAAGTCTGGCTTTGGTGCAAAAATTAAACAGAACTTTACTAAAGAAATGTAGCAGCTGGCACACACATGCATTTGCAAGAATAAGCATAGTCATTGCATCAGATAGTGTTCCCAAGGATGCATATAGGAGATAGACATACAGTATAATGACTCCCTATGAGTCCCTTTCCAGTTAAACTGTGTAATCTTTCCAATTTGGTGCAATTACTCTATCTCAGTCTGTGTTTCTACAGTACCCTCTGTGGGGTGTAGTCCTTTAACAGATAGCCCATCTGCCTCTTTTGTATTGTAGAGAATACCGAAAACTGCTAACCCCAACTAATATGCAGTGAAGTCTACAGGCAAAATACATGCGTTACCTTCACTGCCTTGTATTTTCCAGCACTCTTCCTTGTAATAGTTACTTAGCCTTCGGCTTGGACGGATGCTCCTCTCCCTCAGGGGTTGGCTTCTATCACTTCCATCCAGTCTGCTGGGTGATTTTTGCTCAAAATGATGCTGTCTCTCAGCTTGCTCATTTCCCCCCTCCACTCTCACCAGTTACTAATCACACACCATACACAGCCCCCAGATAAGTAGAGTGGGAACAGCTCACACCTACCGACTGAATCTAGGACTGGTAACTTCAGGGGTTTTCTGAGATTTTTATACAGATGACCTATACTCAGCTTAAGTCATCAGTATCTGATAGGTGTGGACGCGACACCCGGGACCCCTGCTGATCAGCTGTTCGAGAAGGCATCGGCACTCCTGTGAGCACTGCGATCTTCTCTCTGCTTTTCCTAGGCCAGTGACAATACGTTCATGTTTCACTTGGCCTAAGAGCAGCTCAATACCAAACACAACCGCTATACAATGTATGGTGCTGTGTTTAGTAAGCTGCGAGAAGGCAGCTGCGCTCACAGGAGTGCCAGTGCCTTCTCAAACAGCTGATCGGCGGAGGTCCTAGGTGTCAGACCACCACAGATACTGATGACCAATCATGAGGATAAGTCATCAGTAAAAACATCTTGGAAAACCTTTTTAACCCCTTACCCCCATATACAGCCTTTGGGAACTATAGTGTATTACAGTGACATGAATCCCCTTTAGCAGTGAAATCATTTCTGACTTTTCTAAGGGAGCAGGAATGCAGCAATTAAATTAGTGAGTCCATACGTTTATCCATTGCTGAGTTATAAAACTCCCCTAACTGAAACTGGCTGCCTATACCAGCAGTATGTTCTAAAATTGCTGTCTCAACTCACACTGCAGAATCTCCAGTGTATTCCTATGTGATGTAGCTTCACACTGCTCTCATCTCCATGCTACTTGTAAGAGCTGACAGGGAGAAACCTATCACAAGCAGGAGGCAGGGAAGACAGGTTGAAGCTGCATCCTGTAGGAATTCACTGAGGCTTAGCAATTTTATTTCACTGCTTTATAACTGGCTGCCCTTAGTGTTATACCTTCTGTCTCTACAAAACCAGAGGCATGATAAGAAATGCAGGCTGCATTATAAGTTTTCTACCAAGATCAAAGCTTTTCTCCTATTCACAGGACAGAGGGAAGCATCTGATCAGTGAGGGAGGGTTTGACTGCTGGGATTCCCACTGACCACGAGAAGGGGGGGGGGGTCACAATTTCCATGAATAAATAGAACAGCGTTTGAGCATGCCCATTGCTGCTCCATTCATTCTTAACTATTTGGTAGTCCCACAGGACCCACAGAGAATGAATGGATGGTGGTGCACATCCTCAATCACTGCTCTGGGAATCTCTAGGTATTACCAGTGGTCAAACCCTCAATAGTTATCCCCTATCCTGTGGATTGGGGATTCAATTTGATCTTGGCACAGAAGACCTTTTAAAGAACCATATCTGAGAGGAAGAAAGAATCAAGATGGTAGATAACGCCTAAATGATATATCAACTAAAACAAGTATACACAAGAGCCTCTTAAGTAAATAGTAATAGCCTATGCTGCACTAAAGAGGTCAATTATTTTTTAAAGGAGTGCTTCTTTAAGGGGTTATCTCATCTCAACGTTACTAAGGTGAGATGAGACACATTCTCAACCACTAGCCGTTTTGGACTTTGTCATTTTTCTCTTAACTAATGCAAAAGGATCCGTTCTGAATGGATACAAACGTTTGCATTATAGGTGCGGATCCGTCTGTGCAAATAAACAGATGGATCCGCACCAACGCAAGTGTGAAAGTACCCTAACTGAGATAGCCGTGACTTCTAGAAACGAACATGGTATTTGGAGGTATAAAAATTGGAATTCAATGAGACACGGGCACATTTGCCAATAGATGTATATTAGAGATACCTTAATAGGACTACAAGTGAGTGATTAAAAGTTGATTAATGAGAGGAGACAACCCCTTTGGGCTCAGCAATTTCTTGACTATGAACATGTGCTTTTGACCCTCAGTCCTGGCTAGTTTGCAACCTTGTTCCTTTTGGACTGGTGTCCCTGATGCAGATCTCTTTTCTTGACCACACTTCTGTACTAACTTTCCATCAGATATCTTTGATCTAGAATATTTAGAAAGCATTGCTTTTTGAATTCCCTGGAAAAAAGGGGTTCTTAAGAGAAAATCATTTAACCTTGACTTTAAGTTGCTGTCATTCTTTTGATGATCCAATCCCATATTCCGTTATTTAGGTTTAGGTTATTTGAATATTTTGACGAATCCTGCTTTTGTAATTTCTGTGACTGACCATAATTACTTTTCAGAAATAATGCTAAAAGAATGTGGATAGGAGTAAAATAAACGAGCCAACGATGACCTTGAATTCTGTAAAGGTCATGTTCAGCTAAAACTTTTACTACAAAAGGAAGTAATATAATTTAAAAGATGCCGCAAGGAAGTTGTATATAGAAGGCACATTAGCTGAATGTCTAGAATGGCTTGAAGGCACATGGATCATTCTATCGGAGTGGATCTCCACACACCTGTCACCGAATTCCCCACTGAAGCTCATAATTAGTATTCTGTTCTCCCTTTCACTTTATCTTGTATAATTGTATGGGCACATTTTCCATTTTAGCCTTCTCTCTGTCTAGCTATGTAGAGTAAGAAGTGCTCCGAGGTCTGCTGAATAGAGATCAAATTAAACTCTGGTACTTAATTAGTGTAGCGCGCAGTCATCTGATTTAATTAGAAATTCTACTGGCACGGCTGGTACTGTATAGTCTTCTAGTAACAAAGCAAATGTTCTTTGTCTTTACAGACGAATAAATATAGTGTTTCAGGATTTTACAAACAGCATGTTTATTGGGGTTAATTTAATTTTATGGTAATACAGATATATACCTCCGAAACAGACATCAGTTTCTGCCAGTAAAATATATGTCAGAAATGTATAAACAATTACAGATGTTGCAAACTTTAAAGGCTATGTACAACTTCGGGGGCAATTTTTATGATTGCATTTTACTCATTTTGGGCTAAAAAATATTTTTCAGTCAAAAATATTGAGCTGTTCTGTCACAACTGTTTGTCTAGGTATGTGAATCTTACTTTTTACTTTCACTTTGTGCTGGTCATCTAATAAACCTTTTCTCTAAATTACTAAAAAGTCATAAACACCTATTTAAGCCACATTCTAATCAGTAAGATAAGAATTGAGCTATAATGAATGTTTATAAGATCAAAGATCAGGAAATGTCAGGTGAGCTGCCTGACAGAACAGAGTGAAGATTCAGATCCTGCTACTAGAGAAACTGAAGGCTGAACAAAGGCAGTGGTTTAACATTTGTAATAAAGACCAATTGAAAATATGATTTTTAGCTCAAAATGAGTGCAATGCAGTAATAATAAAAATGCCCACAAAGGTGTATGTACTTTTACTTGTCACTTAAAGGAGTTAGCCCTTGATTAATGTAATGTAAATGATAACCTCTTTCTAACAAAGCTAGAACCAGACCTGTACCTCACATATATCCAGAGATCTCCCCATTCATTGCTCTAATTACTCTGCTAGATTTATTTCAAGCTGCCAGCCTGCCTTTTCTCAAGGGTCTTCTCATGTCTACTGCAGCTGATGACAGTTAAAGGATAGAAATGATAGAACTGAGCTAGGAAGGTTTATATTACAATACAAATACTTTTAAGTTTTAGTTGACTGTCATAAAATACTACTGTAATTAGAAATTCAGCTAGACCTGAAATCATTATATTACTATGACTGTATAATCAAGATATGACATATCAGAATATTACATGCATTCCTTTTCAAACTTAGTGAGAATCGTTAAGTTTACATTCACATTTTGTTTTACAGAATTTGTACCAAAACAGGTTCCTCGGCCTGGCTGCCATGGCTTCTCCATCGAGGAACTCTCAAAACAGGCGGCGGTGCAAAGAGCCGCTAAGGTACAGTTACAATCCTGACCAATTTCACAATATGGATATCAGGAACAGCCCGCATGAAGGAGTAACCATACCACGGTCTACAAGTGACACAGACCTTGTAACATCAGATAGTCGGTCAACTCTAATGGTCAGCAGCTCCTATTACGCAATTGGACACTCGCAGGATCTGGTTATATATTGGGATATAAAGGAGGAGGTGGATGCTGGAGATTGGATTGGCATGTATTTAATTGGTAAGTGTTTAATTTGCACATTTGTGAATTTGTTTAAATTATTTTGATTTGCCACTGCTTACTACTTGTAAATGGAAGGGGCTTTAAGGATTGTATTTTTCATCAAACAATAATGCTTTAGCATCTTTTCCAAAAGCTCTGCATTACACTGTTCCTGTTATTTCTCCTAGAAATGTATTAAGAAATTGGCAACTAGGTTTTAGCAATTGGGCTGGGGGGGGGGGGGGTAGGGGTGAACTCTGACATTGTCCAATCACTGCTGACAGCGTCAAACCTTTTCTTAAGGGGAATGGTAACTTGCAGCAATGTTATTTCACGTAGTTGCCAACAGTCCCAGATTTTCAGAGACTGTCCCTAATTTTCATAAAGTCCCTACAAATTTTGGCTCAGCATAGGCCATCAATAGTAAAGAAGTGAACAACCCTTTAGATGCATAAAGTACTGTATATCATGATCCGAATTTCTTGAGCTGCAGTGTCATTGTTGTACATGTGAAATTACAACAGCAATCTCTTCATTCTAATGATCAGTAGGGGTCATAGGGCACAGACATGCAAAATTATATGTCCTAAAATTCCTCCTTGACAGAAGATGTTTATCCCAGTAATGACTCTTAAGAATTATAAAGTTGGCGCACTTACTTGTCAAATTGAGAAAATCCTTGTTCCTGTTTCCAGCTGAGTTGAGTTCATTTAAATCTGGGTTAGAAACCTATAAGTAAAAACCCTCCATAGTACTGTCTAAAGGCCCCCATATGCATTAGAGTATTGTTGTCCTGAACCCATTAAAAATGGTTGGTTCGGCCGACGGTTTAAAATGTATAGAGAACTCTCGGCTGTTGTCAGTTTCTGTAAATGGCTTTCTCGTCCCTCCCTATTAAATGCACATATATGCCCGGCTGAACATGTACATGTATGAGGGAATTGTGAAGGTGATAGGAGAGATAGCTATTGAATGTGTATGGCCTCTTTAAGATCGTGAGGGGACTTTTTGTAGTCAGTTTTGCTTCAAGTTTGCTTGGAGGAAGCTTCATCAAACGTATCTAAAGGCATGCATTGTGTATGGCCTCTTTAAGATCGTGAGGGGACTTTTTGTAGTCAGTTTTGCTTCAAGTTTGCTTGGAGGAAGCTTGTGTAAGGCATGCATTGTGTATGGCCTCTTTAAGATCGTGAGGGGACTTTTTGTAGTCAGTTTTGCTTCAAGTTTGCTTTGAGGAAGCTTCATCAAACTAATCTAAAGGCATGCATATAGAGAACTCTCGGCTGATGTCAAAGGAAAGAAGGATCAAGCAAAATGAATATATTCCCCCAATCCTTTTGCTCTCCTGGAAGATAAGTTGCTGCTAGCAGTTTCTGTAAATGGCTTTCTCGTCCCTCCCCATTAAATGCACATATATGCCCGGCCGAACATGTACATGTATGAGGGAATTGTGAGAGTGATAGAAGAGATAGCTATTGAATGTGTATGGCCTCTTTAAGATCGTGAGGGGACTTTTTGTTGTCAGTTTTGCTTCAAGTTTGCTTTGAGGAAGATTCATCAAACTTATCTAAAGTCACGTATTGTTTAATAAATTTGGTGCAACTTTAGACCTAATATTTGTTAAGTGGCGGCTGCTAGCTACTGCTAGCCTGCTTTCCTCACTCCAAGACCGGACTTGCCTCCTGCTGCCTTGCTACTAGCGGACCTGGCTTTCAGACTTACAATGTATCCCTCTGCAGGCTGCGGCCTGCTTCTCAGCCAGGTCCCTCCTCTAGTGCTCAAAGGATGCGCACATGCTGCTTCAGGCTCTTAAATCATCACCAGCCAATGGCTGGCAATCTTTGGATATTTTAGGCACCCAATAGGAAGGTACCTGCGCAATAAGGTTCCTAGCATCTTAGTTCCATGCAAGGGTGTTGTTTTGTTGTCTGTCCACAGACCAACCTCTGCCTGCTTTCTGACACTAACCCTCTGCTGCCTGATCTGACCTGTGCCTGATTTATCGTACTGACCTTGTGCTGCCAACCCTGATCTTGGTTCTGTTTCACGGATTTGCATGAACTCTGCCTGCCCTTACCTCGACCTCTCACTGATATGTTTTGCTTGATCATTCAGTGCTTTGCATCGGTGTCTCTGACCTCTGTAGATCAGCTGTCAACCACACCAGGATTACTCCAGACGTTAGCGGCTTGGTGGCTCCCCTGCAACAGAGTCCATATCCCAGTCAAACTGGTTGGTTGACACAGTGGTTCTATATCCACTGCCTGTAAAAACACTTTTTTATGCAACTTTTCATACTAGAAAGAGTTTGCCCTTTTTGTACTTTTACATCACTTACTCCTATGGTTAGCTATATTAATGAGTTTCACTCCATATTTATCACTGTGACTACAGTAGGGGAATAACTCATAGAAACTTTAGTCCCAGCTCACCATATATCCTTGGTGCACGGAGAAGACTGGACAGATCCTCTTCGTTGGAACTGCACAACTCAGGAGGTTACGACTAAGATCGTGTAGCTCGAAACATGTCAACCTGCAGTGGAGGGTGGTGAAGGCCATGTACTTTTTTAACTGTGATAAATTAAAGACAAAGTGATTTTCCACATATTTGGATGCTGTTTTTGTTCGTTTACAGTAGGGGAATGGCATAAAAACGTGGAATAGAATTTCCAGGCGAAGGTGTTCACTTCAGAGGTGCAGCATATTTAACTAGCAATGTGAGACACTGATAAATATGTCACAAAGTAAAAATCCTCAAGGAAAATCTGACTTCTGAATTTACTCGCATGATAAATTACCCCCAAAGTGTCTAAACCCATTAAAAAATGTGATGTAAGGCAAATGAAATAGTACGTGTTCACCAGTTTTCTACTTGGGGCACAAAATTGAAGCATGTATGCTAGAAAACTGGCGTACAACAGTCGTGAAGTTTGGCAAAAGTCCCATTTTCCACCAAAATGTGCAACTTTTTGTCTTTCTCCAACAACCTCTCCATTTTTACAAAAATTGAGCAGAGCTTGAGTCGAAGGAAGCGAGTTCTTGAGCAAGTCCCATCTCTCTTGTTGCCACAGATTTAATTTTCTGGTGCACAAAAGATGCGCCAGAATTTTAACGTCTTAATAATTTCATGCATTGAACACCAGCGGGGTTTGTGTTTTTAGAACTGTTATAAGAATCTCCAGTTTAAATACATTTACCTTATTGGTTAATGTGCAGATATGACCACACGTGCTGTCACCTATCTGCTGAAGACAGGATCTGGATTCGTCAACATTGTAAACCCATACAGGACCATTTTTATAAACTCGAATAAACTATAAATAATTCCGTCTTTTTAGGTAGTAACATTGTGCCCTATTTTAAATACATTTATAACTACCTTAAATACTTAAAATACTGCCCTGGAAATGTGGTCAGAGTAACTGCTGATGCTGTAAATTTATTTGTCATGTATTCTTTTTTTTTCTGTTGTACGACCCTCGAACACAAATACGTATAATGTAGGTTAATTAATGATGTTTTAATTATATGGCCCTTTTACGCAGAAGTTGAAATACTATCATTTGCATTAATCACAGTAATAAAGAACAACATTTGCTATGGGAAAATCAGGTTGCCTATTCAGCTGTGCCACTCGGAACATATAATTGTGAACGGTTAATAGGGTTTGCTGCAACTGCTGCATTTCTAGAGGTCGTTTGATAGAGTTGAAACTAATTTCATGGCTGTGAGTTCAGCCAAGGACATAAAACACGACTTTTCACCACTGTCATCATGCAACTTTAGCCCAACATACATTAATTCAGTTTTATTATCGCTATGTGACAGTAAATTAAATTAAATGTGAAAAAAGTAAAGAGTCCCCTTCACTTATGTCCGACATGGTTCAGAATACACCAGGGGGAAACTGAAGCTACAACTGATGCCTTCATTTTCTATGGGATCGTTCACATACATCCAACGGATCATTTCTGATGCCGAATGTCAAATGGCACCAGACAGAAAAATGTTGCATGCTACGTTTTTCTGCCCAGCGCTATCAGTGTATAAATGTCGGACCTGGATACTAAGTGCGCGACATATGAGTTGTGTCCTGATGTTCATGTATGTACACTTAGCCTAATACTGTAAGTACTGAACAAATAAGTTTCTTTTATACAATTTTTTCGGTATATTGATTACTACATATGATTGTTGAGGTTTCTATAAATACTGAAGTTAAAAAGTGCATATATTATGAAAATGTTAATATATTTGATACTTACATCAATAGTACTGAACAGTACAGTACTGAAATTTATGGGAATAAGTTAAATGACTCAACACTTTTTTTAATTTAGGTGACATTGTACATGTCATAATTCATACTCTTAAGTAGCAGTAGTCTGAGGAGTAGTGTAAGGACTTAATTATGACTAAGAGCCCCTGAAGAGGCTTGAAACGCGTAATTTGCTTGCTTCAATAAACTTTGCTTTTACAGAATATTGTGGCACTGGAAGTTTTTTTTTACATAGTCTAATGGCTCGTCCACACGTAACAGATTTGCTCAGGGCTTTCCTCCTTGATTTGTAAATGGAAAATCTGCAGTGGATTAGAATACCAGAAAAGTGAATGAGATTTGTAGGAATTCTCCAGGATTTTGCTGAGTCATACAACAACATCGACATATTGCACTGACAAGAACAAACCACAGCATTACCATACATTAACCATATCTGAATGATCATGGGTTCATTGTATATTCACATCATTATATACGGTATGCTGATAATGAAAATCTTCTGTATACAGATATCTGCAGATCAGGGAAATTAAATATCTTCATGATTTGTTAGACCAGTTAGATGTATCAAAACTCTTTTAATTACAAGTACATTTTATAGTAATGATCAAACAGATGCGTATTGGCATGGAGAGTTATTGACCTCAGAGGTGTACAGCATGAAGCTGTTAAAGGGAACCTGTCACCATGTTTTCACATATAAAACTGAATGTACCTTCAAGTTTGTCTACCTTGATAGTTACCAGCGATCCTTAAATAATCTTCTCAGGACTAACATGTTCTATTATATCACCCTCTAAAGCTTTCCGTTATGCTCATTTGCATAAATAATTCCTTCCCCTCACACCATCAGAGCCTATTTCCCTCCCCCTAGACTTTGATTGACAGAGAATCTGTTAGATTTTATCTATAGGGGCGTTTCTTAGGCGGAGCTGATGAGCTTGACTCAGAGAAAATATGACTCTTCTCTGGTCACACAAGTAAGATATGACTCTTTTATGTTCATTTGCATAAAAGGCAGGAAGTACAAAATGTATCATACTTATTTAATTTGGCTGCAGATGAAATTAAAAGTGCAATTTATATGTTTAGGGCAACACAATAAACATTTAGAAATGCTCAGTGAGGGTCGCATAGTAGAGATGACAGGTTCCTTTTGATGTCTGTGACTGGCAGCGGGGATCACAGGAATAGACCAGCGTGTGATCAGTCAAAAGGGATAAAGACCTGTCCCCATGATATAATTCAGTAACATCTTTCCATTATGCGGTCCCTCTGTTATTCCTCCTAAAAGTTTAGACGTAAATTGACAACTAAGTATTATTATTATTATTTATTACTAGCAGAAGGACCCGACTTCGCATGGGTATATTTCATCTATTTCATTTAATGTTTGTGTATGTCGTTAAAAGATATCGACAGTATCCCCCATAACAGTGACCTCCACAGCGGCCTGCCCCCTTAACAGTAACATCCACAGTGAACGCCTCTTTAACAGTGACGTCCACAGTGCCCGCCCCTTAAACAGCGACCTCCACAGCGCCCTGCCCCTTTAATGATAGGGCTACACGATGACATGTGTCGTGCGACATTTTGTCTCAACAATTTTTATAATGACAGGCTATGGTGTCGCACTGCGATGTGTGACATGCTGCAACTGCGACATGACAGTTACAAAAAATCCATCCAAGGTGGATTTTTCTGTGACTGTCGCATCGCAGTCGCAGCATGTCGCAGTGCAACACCATAGACTATGATTATAAAAATTGTCACGCAACATTGGTGCACCGTCAATCTCGCGCGACACATGTAGCAGTGTAGTTGTACCCTATGTGTCGTGCGACATATTGTTGTGCGACACATGTCATCATGTAGCCCTAGCCTAAAGCTGACCTACGGCAGTGAAGAAAAATGGCTGGGTTGTTATGGAAACCTGGAGTAAAACTGTGTGTATGTGGAGACTAAGGGCCTGTGAGCTTCTATTGGCTGATAAAGGACATGTGACCGTGTGTATGGCAGTTGGGATATGAAGAGAAAGACTTGCAGGCTTGTATTGGCTAATGCAGGTAATTGTTTGGGAATATCTCAGGAATGGTACGTCCTAGAGAGCTGTGACCCCCACAAGATTTCTTTCCAGGTAGCAGGAATGTGTATACCAAGTTTCGTTGAAATCAATGGTTGCGTTTTTAAATTATCGTGGAACATACAGTACATACATACACACACACACACACATATATACGTCCTTCTTTATATATACTGTATAGATTAACATGCCATTCATTCCATAGCGCTGTACATATGAAAAGGGTTATACATACATAATACAGACAAATGCACTAACCATGAACAAGACGAGTTACCCACTGGTACAGAAGGAAAGAGGGCCCTGCCCATGAGGGATTACAATTTACATGGTATGGGAGAAGGACACAGTAGGACGTTAAAGCTGGTATTACTATTCCCTTTGTCAAAGAGTATGCCCACATAGTCTGGTAGTGTGAGCACTGATAGGACAGTGTCTGAGTGTGTAGGGACACATCCCCAACTGGTTACACTGAGATGTCAATTCATAAATGTCAAGGAGAAATAACAGAGGAACAACAAAATGCAAAGTACTAAGTAAAGATGCTCCAGAATTACTTCCAGAGGAATACATGTGCAGGGGGCCCTCGTGGGAGCCAGTATGAATGAGGGGAGTGGTAGTGTGAAAGGGAGTTGTAGTGGTCACTGTGTCCTACCTCTAGCCGTTGCTCCCTGGGTTCCGTTGCAGTAAAAATGATGGAGTAAAATGGAGTGTGGTGCAATATTCGATGAGACCGGTTTTGATACAACAGATCGACATTACTTTACTAAAGCCGGTCAGCAGGTGACCCACACAAGCACTATTTATATGCAATGCAGGCTTTACAGTGGACTCAAGTAATTCCCAAAGGTTGCATATGGAGGCTAGCCTCTCTCTCTCTTAATCAGACTGGTCAATGTCTTCTTTCTCCGACCTAAAGGGATGCACTTTCTCTATTATCAGATATAGTATATTATATCCCCAGTATCCTCAGGGAATACAGGTTCTGAACAGGGGCGCCTTCCTGTCCTTTGGTTATGGTGGACAGCTTGAAGCTTATAGCGTCGCCACCACATGCAGAGGAGGCTATAGCCAGATTGACAACGATCCACAACGCCTTTGTGGCGGCTAAACCGTCTGTAGATTTTCTCCCTTCTAAGCACTGATACAGTACATAAACTGCTTGTAGTCTGTAGGGGAATGGAATCTCCCTACAGGATCTGCTTCTTGCTGCTTTAAAGTGTTCACTCCTCAGCAGTCAGCCATAGACTCCAGAATCTTCCTCCTAGAGAGAAGCCAGCCCTGACTAGCCTCATGGGACCTCCCACTCCCTTATGGGATTTGTGGTACATGCATATAATACATAAAATACAATGATATTAACACTTTTCGTGCTTTGCAGTGTATTTCAGGACACTGCACAAGTATTTATCATATAGGATGGTGACAGGTCCCTAGATATGTCTGAATGTATAGCTGATATGGACATTTATTGTGCTTTTTGACCCTGAATTAGAACAAAGTTCCTGGTAATGCGTTTTTTAAACCTACTATTGGTATGAGATTGTATAGCCTTTTTCAGCCCCCAAAACCTCAAGTTATTGATAAGGACAGCTGTCTTTAAACTGTTATTCTTTTACAGTGTATTTTTTCTCTATACTTTACATTACTCTTTGACTTTCCGTAGATGAGGTGCTGTCAGAAAACTTTCTGGATTATAAGAACCGTGGCGTAAATGGCTCTCACAGAGGACAAATAGTCTGGAAGATTGATGCCAGCTCATACTTTGTGGAACGTAAGTAGACTAGAATGTAGTGGTATTATATTGCATTGGTTTGCCTTCAGAATTCTAACTGTCATGACTATGAAAAGAATGCAGATATTTTGTAATGGGTTTTTACAAGGCTTCAATATAATCAGGGGCTGAATGGAGACTTAAAGTGGCCCTGGAGAAGAAAACTTAAAACGGCCCCATGGTGGAGGCGGGTCCAAATTGACAGAAAATGGGGCAGCACAAGTATTGGGGGTCAGCAATACCATAGCACAAAATACCATCCCAACAGAACGAAATACCACAGTGCATCACAATATACTGCCTCAATCGCTGTCCCTGCCATCAATAGCTGCCATTTTCTCTAATTAAGCTATGGAGCAGGAGACTTAGGAGGTGAGATGCGCGCCATAGCAGCTGAATTCAGGAGGGCATGTGCTGTCGCAAGCGGCAGAGAGGAGGGGATGGGCAGCCCCCTGGGCATCAGCCCACTGGGAATTTTCCCTGTAGAGTCTATCACCAGTCCACCCCATGGATATAATGTAGGCTGCATTATTTATTTTGTACTGAGGTTGGATAGAGTACAATTAAGAGGGGTTAATAATAGAGAACCCACTGGATATCCAAATACTATTTGACTTAATTTCTAAATTAGTTTGGTTAGCTACTCTTAAAGGATCTTGCACAAATCAATGTTTGTCTTTACATCATGGTGTGGCTTTAGTACCAGACATGTGACATATCTCCACCTACAGTATATTGGGAATATACTGTCCCTGATTTGTTTTTCTTATTTTTGTTTATTAGCAGACCAAGGTTTTCCCATCATATAAAGGGATGAAATATAACACCCGCAGATTTCCTCTCCTGCTGACTGGTCGGCCCAGCTGCAGGAGTAGCTTTCTTTTTCTCCTACATAGGCTTTAGACTGCTCCTTGCCGGCAATGCCTTTCACTGGCTGTAGGTTGTGTGTTCCCTTCAGTTCTTAAAGGGCAAGTGCACATGCACCCTAATCATCCGCAGGCAATGGCTGACTACCTTGGGGTACTTAAAAGGGTCGTCCTACGAAAAATATTATACAGTTTTAAAACCAGCACCTGGATCTAAATACTTTTGTAATTGCATGTAATTAACAATTTAGCATAGCCACTGAGCTATTCAATAAAATGTATCTGTATAACGCCTCCTGCTGTTTGTTCTTTTTTTTTCATTTCTTTGACCTGCTCACTGAAAAGGCTGCACATGCTCAGTTTTATCCTTCACCTGCCTCCTGAGCTGTGATAGGGAGAGCTGAGACATGCCCCCTTAGCTGCAGCAGAAAGGACACTCCCCTTCAGCTGTCAGCTTGATATAAATCTAGCAGAGCAATAAACAGGGAGATCTCTGGATCCATGTGAGGTACAGGGCTGGTTCTATTTTTGTTAGAAAGAGACTGTCATGTTCTATATGATGTCTAATATTCATTTTTTGGATTAGTCATGGGATAACCCCTTTAAGGCACCTTCCTCTGTAGGAAGGTACCTGAGCAATACGTTCTATTTTGCTTGTGTCCTGCAGAGGTGAGCTGTTTTTTTTTCGTTTATCTGCCCATGTACTGACTTTTGGTTGTTTCCCAGCTTTGATCCTTCACTGCCTGATCTCTATTCTGACCCAGAGGTGCCTTATCTCTATATCGTTGTACACTAAATATACAGTTGAGACCAGACGTTTACATACACTATATAAAAGACACCTATGCATGTTTTGTTCAATATCTGACATGAAATCAGAATAAACCTTTCCTGGTTTTGGTCAATTAGGAATACCATAATTATTATTATTTGCCAAATGCCAGAATAATGAGAAAGAGAGAATGTTTTAAGGCATTTGTATTACTTTCTGCAACATCAAAAGTTTACATACACAAAGGCTCCATTCACACGTCCGCAATTCTGTTCCGCATTTTGCGGAACAGAATTGCGGACCCATTAATTTCAATGGGGACAGACGGTGCCCCGCTCGGGTGCGCAATTGCGGATCCGCACTTCCGGGTCCGCAATCGCGTTCCAAATGGACAATGACACGAAGCATACTGCCAAACTGGTTACAAAGTGGCTTAAGGATAACAAAGTCAATGTTTTGGAGTGGCCATCACAAAGCCCTGATCTCAATCATATTGAAAATTTATGGGCAAAGCTTAAAAGGCAGGTGCGAGCAAGGCGACCAACAAACATGGCTCAGTTACACCAGTTTTGTCAGGAGGAATGGGCCCAAATTCCGACCAACTATTGTGAGAAGCTTGTGAAGGGATATCCAGAACGCTTGACCCAAGTCATACAGTTTAAAGGGTTTCTGTCACCAGATTTAACCCTATGAAGTTAGCTGACATTAGCGATGTGCTAATGTCAGCTAAACCTAACTAGCCTATTCTTACTTTTCTCAGTGCCTGCATTAACCTAAAAATCTAACTTTTATAACATGCTAATGAGGCTCTAGGAGCAGGGGGGGCGTTGTTCCTGCTCCTAGAGCCTCCGTTCTCCCACCTTGGTCGCCTCCCTCCAAGTCTTGATTGACAGGACCAGGCAGCGCTTGCGTCCGTCTGCCAGCCCTGTGCTCGGATGTAGTCTCGCGCCGTTCTGAACTCAGCGCAGGCGCGGTGAGGAACCTGGCAGCCGACGAGCGTCTTTCCCTCACCGCGCCTGCGCTGAGTTCAGAACGGCGCGAGATTTCATCCGAGCACAGGGCTGGCAGACGGACGCAAGCGCTGCCTGGCCCTGTCAATCAAGACAACGCCCCCCCTGCTCCTCCCCCGCGCGTATTTCAGCACATTTTTGCAAATAGGAAACGCGCGTTTATGCGCGCGTTCTTGTGATTGACTACTGTGGTGTCAATCACAAAACGCGCGACAAACGCCCCCAAAAAAGCTCAAGTACTTGTTTATGCGTCGGGCGTTTTACAGCGCGTTCAAACGCGCTGTAAAACGCTCAACACATGAAAACGAATGCTTTCCTATGGCTCTGGTTCTCACTTGAGCGTTTTACAGCGCGTTTGAACGGCTGTAAACGCCCGACGCATAAACAAGTACTTGAGCTTTTTGGGGCGTTTGTCGCTGCGTTTGTGATTGACACCACAGTAGTCAATCACAAGAACGCGCGTATAAACGCGCGTTTCCTATTTGCAAAAACGCGCTGAAATACGCGCGACAAAAACGCGTGTAAAACGCGCGCTTCAAGAACGCTCAGGTCTGAACCCAGGGTTAACGCCCCAAAAAAAGCTCAAGTACTTGTTTATGCGTAGGGCGTTTTACAGCGCGTTCGAACAAGCTGTAAAACGCGAAAATGTGAACCAGTCCCATAGGGAAGCATTGGTTTGCATGTGTTGAGCGTTTTACAGCGCGTTCGAACGCGCTGTAAAGCGCGCAAGTGTGAACTTAGGGTAAAGGCAATGATACCAAATATTAATGAAATGTATGTAAACTTTTGACTTTGCAGAAAGTAATAAAAATGCCTTAAAACATTCTCTCTCTCATTATTCTGGCATTTGGCAAATAATAATAATTAAGGTAATCCTAACTGACCAAGAACAGGAAATGTTTATTCTGATTTCATGTCAGATATTGAGAAAAACATGCATATGTGTCTTTTTATATACTGTATGTAAACTTCTGGTTTCAACTGTAACAATATATTATCACTACAAGAAAATTTAGACAAGCACATTCATAGTCGCAGGTGCACATCCATAAATCTAGCATGCAGAAAGCAAACAAAAAAAGGGTATGGCAGTACAACATCTCACATACAAACAATAAAACTGTGAGATGTTGTGCTGCCATACTTTTTTTGTTTGTTATCTACAATATATTATTAATCACATTAGAGTTGGAATAGAGTAAGGTAACATCAATGGGATTCAGTAAAGTGCTCCAACAAACGAGACACTCGATTAAGTGCTGTCCCCTATGGTTGTTTATTAAAAGATCTTAGTCTGACGTTCACTGTGCTGATAAATATTCCTAAATATATGGTAATGCACCACAAATGTAAAAATAATTAATAACAAACAATAAATATTAAACAGTAGACAGATAAATCAATACCTAGAACTAATGGATAATTGATAGTACAACTAATATTTTATCATCAGTCCTTTTCAATGGGTAGTGCATTAATTACGCTGGGCCCACGTGATTATTGTGTTAATTTTCAGTTTAAAAAATATAAAAATGAATAAAAATGTGAAAAAAATATATCCACAGTAATCAAATAGTTCACAAGTTGCAGATGGATTTTTAGATCCCAAGTTGCAGGTGGATTTGTAGTATATATTTCTCAAACTGCCATAATATTAGTCTTCACATTTGTCACTTTTATTATATTCAGTGCACTACTACTCCTAATGTGTATACAATATTCCTTTTAAAGAATAAAAATAAAGAGGTGCCCCGTTGCGCCTTACTTTTCTGTTGTGAAGTGGGTAGTATGGAGTCTCCATAACAGCGGCTGCAGTACGCCACTGTTCCCCCGCTTACCACCGTGCTCCTGGGCGCCGTGCTCAGCAGTGATCTTTTCTGTCCACTGCTGCAGTCCTGGGCTCTGTCAGTGTACGTGCTGTGGTTTTGAGGATTGCGCTCCACAGTTTCCACTCAGCCCTGGCCAAAGCATGCTTGCTGCTGGTTTCTCGTTACACTACCCTAGGGGAGGTGCGCATCACTCCCTGGGCTGTATGGGTTGGGTCATGTGACCTCGCTGATTAACCTATACAACCTACTCAGGTACCTCCTGGTCCGCCTGGACCAGCTGCCTCGTGTGCCTACCCTCCTCAAGAGGTAGCGACCTGGTGTTCCCCTCGGTAAAGTCTATCCCCACCATCAGGGGTACTGTGAGGAATTCAGGGGTTCACTTAGACAACGCCCTTAGAGAAGGTGGGACACGTGGCAAAGTGGGTTCACACCCGCTGGTGTTTGACACTCTGTATGGATAAGTCCTTCAGAGTTCTGTATTCCATACACGGTATATGGTTTCTCGCCATATGGGGCATCCTGTTTGCCCTGATGTCTCAGATCTATGTTGGTCCTCCTTTACTTGTGTCTCCTTGAATCTCACAGTTTGTTGCCGAATTGTCATGATGCCGGAAACCTTATGGTCACGGCTTCTGCATACAAGACACAAAGGTATCTTCAAAATAATATCAGTTTTTGATATATTATAATGCTCCAAGGGCTTTGGCTAGCCCCTTGGTGTTCAAACTCACTCGTTTGCATATAAATGAAAATGCAGATGTCTCTGCAGCTGTTCAACAAAGAGACAAAAGAAAGGTATCATTTTAATCTGCATGATCAACCCTACCAATGTGAATGTATCTTATCTTGGTAAAAAATGTACGGGGGAAATTTATTATTCCTCTGATGCAGTTTTGTGGCATAAAAATTCGCTAATCTACTAGATTTGAAATTTTCCAATGGAATTGCAACTTTTCTAGTTGCGATTAGAATTTTATACTGTCTTCACCAATTTACCAAAAATGGGTGTGACGAGGGTGGGGTGTCGGCGGGGTCATTAATCCTGACTCATTCATCATTATTTAGGCCAGACGTACAGACCGCCAGGCAAGGCATGTCATTTAACCCCTTTAGGACCATGCCATTTTTCACCTTAAGTCAAAAAATGGATGAATCCCAGCAGGCGTATATGTAACGAAGTATGCCTTTATTCCATAAGAAACAGATATCACAGGAAGCGTTTCGGCCCGTCCAGCCTTCCTCAACTGTACTGTGCAGTTAAGGAAGGCTGGACGGGCCGAAACACGTCCTGTGATATCTGTTTCTTATGGAATAAAAGCATACTTCGTTACATATACGCCTGCTGGGATTCATCCATTTTTTGCCTTTTGTTGGGGATAACCCCTTCCTGTGCAAGCGTTCCAGTGGTGAGCTGTTTTTGACTTTTAATTTTTCACCTTAAAGTATAACTGTCAAATTTTTTTTTTTTTTACTATTGGATTTTGGTGATTAATATCACCTTGTTGGCCCTGTTTTAATTTCTGATTATTTAATAAATAACCCCTAAAAGCCACCTAAAAGTCCCCAGTATTGGCTATTGTTACCTGAGATAAAATCAGGTTGCTATGCTCCTTCCGTCTACCAGATGAGGACGGAGCACGCTGCGTGCACTGGGAACTGATAGTGAGTCAGCATTGTAAGGGAATGTATAAAAAGCCAGGTTCTTCCTGACAGGAGATAACAGTGCTGGGCTGTGTGTGTGAACTTCTCCACATGCCTGTGCTTGGCAGACACTCCCTTAGCAGTTCTGGAGAATATACAGCTCAGGGAAGATATGGGGCTGCTCAGTGTATAAATGACAGCCTTATCTGATAAGAGGAGAGCTTGTAGAAGGACTACAGGCTTCAGCCAGACCTGGGAACTTCACTGCAAGACCCCCCTATACAGTGCTGGTCTTCACTAACTTCACTGCAGGTGTCCTATGGATTAGCCTCAGGGCTGAGGGCGGCCATCTTAACAGAATAGTGATATTGCAGTTTTATGCAGACTGGTTGCTAAGGGCTGAATCTTATTAAATAAGGGGTAAGTAAGTCTAATAGTTATTGATTCAGGAATATTATCATATTAGTAACTACATATATGAAAACTGAAATTTGGGTCTAAATGTGACAGTTATCCTTTAAGGACCAGGCCATTTTTAGCAAATCTGACGTGTCACTTTATGTGGTGATAACTTGAAAACGCTTTTGCTTATCCAGGCCATTCTGAGATTGTTTTCTCGTCACATATTGTACTTACTGACAGTGGTAAAATTGAGTTAAAATATTTCATTTAAATTTATTAAAAATACCAAATTTAGCAAAAATGTTAAAAAATTAGCACATTTCCAAATTTCAATTTCTCTACTTTTATAATAGTAATATCTCCAAAAATAGTACTTTACATTCCCTATATGTCTACTTTATGTTTGGATAAAAACAAAAATGACATTTTATTTTTTTGGGACGTTAGAAGGCTTAGAAGTTTAGAAGCAAACATTTTCAAAACCCAATTTTTTCAGGACCAGTTCAGTTATGAAGTCACTTTCTGGGTCTTGCATATTAGAAACCACCCATAAATCACCCCATTTTAGAAACTACACCCTCAAGCTATTCAAAACTGATTTTACTAACATTGTTAGCCCTTTAAGTGCCCCACGAGAATGAAATGAAAATGGGAATGAAATTTCAAAATTTCACTTTTTTTTAGCAGATTTTAAATTTTAATCTATTTTTTCTGCAACACATCAAGGGTTAACAGCCAAACAAAGCTTAAAATATATTACCCTGAATCTGGAGTTTACAGAAACACACCATGTGTGCTCACAAAATGATGTATGGGCGCACAGCAGGCTTCAGAGTGGATGGAGTACTATATGGCTTTTGGAGTGCGGATTTAGCTAGAATGGTAATTGGGAGCTATGTCGCACATGAAGACACCCTGAAGTGGCCCTACAGCGGAAACCCCCAAAAAGTGACCCCATTCCAGAAACTACACCCCTCAAGGAATATTTAAAGGTGTGTAGTGAGCACTTTGACCCATCAGCTGTTTAACAGAATTAGGAAACACTTGGCTGTGAAAAGAAAAAATTGAATTTTTTTCCCAAAAAAGTTGCTTTACACCCACATTTTTCACTTTCACAGGGGTAAAGGACAAAATGCACCCAACATTTTGTTCCCCATTCCCCCAGATTACAGCAACACCTCATGTGTGCTCAAAAAATGATGTATGGGCGCACAGCAGGCTTCAGAGTGGAAGGAGCACCATATGGCTTTTGGAGAGCAAATTTAGCTGGAATAGTCATTGGGAGCTATGTAGCATATGATGACACCCTGAGGTGGCCTTACAGTGTAGCCTGCTGTATGGGTGCACATCAGGGCTCTAGATGCAAAGTGCAAAACATGGTTTTTGCAGGCCTGAATAAACAGATATGGATTTTAGGTGCCATGTCGCACTTAAAAGATTCCTGAGGTCCCCATAAATTTAAAAACTCCAAGAAGTGACCCCATTTTGGAAAGAGCACCCCTTACGAACATTTTACGTGGTAGAAAGGGTACTTTTCATCAACCAGGTGCCTCACAGAAGGCAGAAACACTTGTTAAAGGATTTCAAAGCACACATTTCTGAAAATGAAAAATTACTAGCAGACCCCAATTTTCCACTTTCACAAGGAGTTAAAGGAGAAAATGCACCCCAGTATATGTTCCCCATTTTCCCTCCATTCAGGAAACACCCCATATGTGCTTGTAGCCTGCTGTATGGATTTTGCTGGCCGGCCTGAATTAGCAGACATGGATTTTAGGTGCCATGTCGCATTTAAAAGATTCCTGAGGTCCCTAGAAATTAAAAACCCCAAGAAGTGACCCCATATTGGAAGGAGCACCCCTGTACGAACATTATAAGGGGTGGAAAAAGCACTTTTGACCTAAAAGTTGTCTCACAGAAAAGAATATGTAGTGGTTGTTGGAAAGTGGATATGCAAGCGAAGTGGACTTAATCAGAGATATAAAGTGGAAATATTACAGGGAGCATAAAGGATGAAATTACAATAATACTCCATGGATGAGTGGTAAATTCTGAAACAGTCCTGCATGCACAGGCAGGTTTTGCAGTGGTAAATGGTGTCTTTTTTTATCCCCCATTTTGGAACAAACTCTGCATCATTTTTGGGTCCTTCCCTTCCTTGCTGTTTGGGGGATGACCTGGAAAATGTTGCCCTGGTACGACACGGGCACCATGACTTCCAGAAGTACTGGGACCCTCCCCGGCCTGGGTTTGAAAAATTAGAGCCTTTATAATCACCTCTTGGGAGTGAAGGAAAGTTCCTGTGTGGCCTGCAGATTGAAATAGCATGTACACATTTCACATTACCATCTGTACAATGTCTACGGACAGCTTTTTGTACCACACTTTCGTTTTTCATGTGGCACTGTAGGGCTTCAGAAGTTGATCTGAAAGATCCACCCCTCCCATGTGCCTGTTGTAGTCCAAAGATACAAACTGGTTTGGGGACAGTGGTAGTAGTACCACGTACAGGGGCAGGGGAGCTGGCGTTAGTGTGAATGGTAGTCAGTACAAGGACGTCCCTCTTGTCCTTGTACTTAACCACTAGCATGTTCTCACGGAGGAAAGGGCTACTTTCACCCATTCTCAGTGGTTGCCCTACCAGGGATCTAGGGAGGCCTCTCTGATTTTTGCGCACTGTGCCGCAAGCCACAGTACCTCTGGCAGTTAGATATATGAATAGGGGTATGCTGGTATAATGGTTATCCACATAGAGGCGGAATCTAATCCTCCCTTTGAAGAGTAATAGGGACTAATCTACACAGACATTTTTATGAGGGGTGTACACCTCAGCAAACTTGGTGTTAAAGTGGTCAGTGCAAGAGCAGCCATGGTGCCGTAATTCCCTGGCGTTTATTCACCAGAGACCAGCGGACCTTGCGCCGTACATGTATGGCGCTGATCCTTAAGTACCGCCTGGTTGTGCCGTATGGGGTTAAAGGGATTCTGTCACCACCTATAACCCCTGTGAGCTAAACATATGCTCATGTCCAGGGTAGCATTCTGATTTCTAAGGTGGCCTTATAAAAGCTATTTGTGGCTTTATTCTGCGAAAAAAATGGTTTTACTAACCTGTCAATCATTAAATTAAGGTACCCAAGGGGAGGTCTGTGGATGCATGGTGCCCGGCCGCACCCATCGCCGTTCGTGCCCAGTGCCGCCTTCCCATTGTTCAGCGCTGCCTGCTACTCCTCAGTGCCGCCTTTCCCTCTCTCCCCCTCCTCCCGCTTTGAGATCCCATGCATGCGCACAGTGTTCTGGTCATCCCAGGGTCGAGCGAAGTGCCGGCGCATGCGCACTTCGCAAGAAGAAGCCGATGCCAGCACCCTGCACGGGCGCATCAGAATGAGCCTGTGCGCACGCGCGGGATCTCAAAGCGGGAGGAGGGGGAGGGAGGGAGGGAGAGGGAGAGGCGGCACTGAAGAGTAGTAGGCGGTGCTGAACGATGGGAAGTCGGCTCTGGGCACGGACGGCGATGGGTGCGGCCGGGAACCATGCATCCACAAACCTCCCCTTGGGCATCTTAATTCAATGATTGACAGGTTAGTAAAACCAGTTTTTTGGCAGAATAAAGCCACAAATAGCTTTTATAAGGCGCCCTTAGAAATCAGAATGCTACCCTGGACATGAGCAGATGTTTAGCGCACAGGGCTTATAGGTGGTGACAGAATCCCTTTGAAGAGCAGAGCCTATGTGTGCATTTAAAGGAGTTCTACCAGAAAAATTTATCAAAGGGTTTTTGCATTGCAAAAATATGAAAGGGATCTAATCTAATGTTACAGACTTAAAGCCTGAAACTTAACTCCTGAGAAATCCTGAAGATATTTCTGATTTAAACAACAAATACATCCACGTCTCCAGAATTGTACATTTTCTTTTCTTTCAAAGAGGACTTTTTATCTCTTGTAACATGTCTGTATTTGTAACCTCTAATATAACAATTCTGGACTGGAGTTACTTTTCTTAGAACTCTACATTGAGTGATTCTTCTGTAAATCCTCCTGGAAATGTATGAATACATTGACAACTGGTCCATGTCTATAGGATACCCCTACAGAGTTACATACTATCAGCGCAATTGTGCATATGGTCACAGCCCATTGTCCAGGGGAATAGTCACACCCTATTGTCAGTTGATTGATACATTTCCAGGAAGAAATAAAAGAATGGCACAATGAACAGTTCTAAGCAAAGATGTTCCAGAATTGTTATTTTTGAAGGGGTGCAAGTATTAAGTCCTGGCATGTTACCTTCAAGTCACCAATGGTACTATTTTTCTTTTAAATACTTTGTAATACAATTGTGTTTCTTTCTATTTTATAAGATATATATTTCATTATATTATTTTGTCCTCATCTCTACCCTATGATTTTATAACATACTATTTAATCAATTATAAGATTCCAGCATTTTTGGACAACAATGCAAAAAGAATAAAAAAGACAGACACATGAAAGCTGCACAGCATGAAATCAGCTTATCCTTTGGTCAGAGATAAGCATGGCTATAGAGACCCAATTTAAAGGTTTATATTACAGCTTCTTCAGGCTCAAGTCCCGCATTATGGAATTCCTATTAGATTATCATTGACCTAGATTTCCAATGGCTAATACCTCAAAAGTTGAAAATTTTAAATTAAAGGGTTTGACAGTTTTGTCAGACTTATGATGCGAACCGTATTAAGGCCCTTTGTTGCCTTGGGACATAGAGCAGACCTGTCTCATTTAATGTTCTCTAGGTCCTTAAACCATCTCTGTTTAGGCAATTTGTTTCCCAATCTACATAGAGACCTAAGTCTCAGATAATTATTAAAATGTGGTGGATATCTTAAAGGGACTATCCTTAGAATGAAAACTTGGTTATTAAATTTGCAGTTTAATGAAGTTTTGCTGAACTGTGCAGGGAGATAGGTTATTCTCTGTGGATTCAGGTCAGCAAGGTATTTATCCTGGCTCTCAATATTTTCTGGCAAACAGGCCGAAAGCTTTTTGTTTCCCAGAGTATAAATCTAAATTTTGCTTCTGACAAAGAAGGAAAGTGTCAGGCTAGCATCTAAAATATATTAAACTGAATGTATCACCTATTTTTTTGAGACTGAAATCTGGATAGTGATATATTTTTTAATCAGTTTTTAATTTTCTGATTGAAGATTTATTTTTATTTGATATTTTGTACATGATTATGGGGGCTGCCATCTTGCCTGAGCTGCTGTCAACAGCATATGTTTTACAGTAGCCACATGGACCATACTCACTATAGACAGGAAGTGTCAACCTATTAGAAGGCTTAGTGACCAGTGTGGAAACTTCAGGATTTTAGGATTTGTAAAATACAAGTAATGATGTGGAAAATCGAGAAAGGGGGTGTTCATATGTTATACTTTTTTATTGCATAACCAACAGATGCATAAAATCCTGATGGGGCCAATACTATAACCCTCCCCTACTAGGGAGCCTGATACCTTCCATTCTCTAATTTACATCTGCAATTTTCCCCAAGTAACGTAAACCTCTCCATTTTCAATTAGCCAAAAAGGATCATGGGACCATTAGGTGAGGGCTCCAGAGGTGGGACCTTTTCCATCAAGCATTTATGTCATATTGCTGAGGATATGCTGTCAATTTTTCCACCCACTTTTCAAAAGTGGCAAGCCTAAATGGTGTGACCATAATTTGTGGCTTTTTTGCCACAATTCTGGCGCAAGGGAATGTTAACTGCCATAATGTCATATTTTAACCCCTTAGCAATTGCCCACTTGATGTCACTGCATTAGAGGGGTTAATGACCCCCAGAGTGCCCCTCCACCTGTTACTTATAGATGCAGTTCTTAGCGCAAGTTCCTGCTTCACAGCCGTGATTGAAGAAAGCTCTGATTACGGTTGTTAAATCTTTGATTGCTGCAGTCCATACCACAACATGGTCAAAGGGAACTCCCCCGACTAAGATCAGGCCACAAGGTTTCACAGGAACTCGTCTGCAGGTTGCCCTGAGGACCAACAAAGGACCCCAGGGCTGTCTGTTCAGTAAGCCTTCTGTTAGAGCACAGCAGCCTATTTCAGAGTGACACGGAGTATAATGTATTACCATACAGGAGTATGTTAATACATTTTAAGTTTGAAATAAAGTTATAAAATTCACTTTTATCTATATTTCTGCAGCAAAAAAAAATCATAAAAGCTACTTAATAAATTATATGTTATCCCCAAACATTGACAAAAAAGAATAACATTTGTAATGCATAAAACAAGACCTCACACAGGCACATCAATGAAAAAATTTAAAAAGTTATGGCGGCTGAAATGCAGAGAGGCAAAAAACTAAGAAAAATGTTGCTGCTCATTAAAATGAATCTGTCACCATGATCTTGGACTATTATCTGCAGTAAGCTGCAGATAAGGTGTTCAGATCACAATCTTTTAATTTCCCACTGTCCTTTTCCCAAACTATCAGCGCTCAGTGCACTGCAATACAATGTCAGTACTGCTGTGCACACGTGCAGGAGTCCTATCTATTATGTTAGAATGGCACAACAGTCTAGATGATGTATTTCAGCACAGCTTTGAGCATTGACAGTGGGGAAACAATGGCAGCAGAAGAATAAAAAATAGCAATCTGCACTCCATATCTGCAGTACAATTCATTTAGGACTGCAGATAATAGTCCAAGATCATCATGACAGATTCCATCTTAAATAAGAGCTAAGAGCATAGGGGAAGCATTCTGATTTTTAGTTCAGTGGGAGCTGTATAAATGTGTATGCAGGGAACCCCCTTCCCTCATACAGCTGTATTCTTTGTTAGGTGCTATTAACCAAAAGCACAATATTTCTAGCCCATAACCTTCCAAGACCATCATGCGTAATACAAATTAGTACGCTTTCTTCACCATTTACCAGGGTTCCTTTGGGGCCTCACCAACCAGTTCATGGTGCTTTACCATTGGCTGTAGTCCATGCCAAAGTAGAAATATAGGGGGAATCTGTCACCAGTATTATACTACCCTAACTTCTAAGTCTTCAAAGATATGCCAATAAGTCCTCATATTCATGAGCTCCCTGCTCTTCACCCACCCTCCCCCTCACCACTAATTGACAGTTTGTTTCCAACTACAGGGAGGCAAAGAGAGATGGGAGTTGGGGGGGCTCATGAAAATTAGGACTCATCGGCATGCAGTGGAGCTGTTCAGTATAAGGTTTTAGAAAAACAATTGGGGCAATTACCCAAAGTGACCAGGCACCAAGGGATCTGTCACTAGTTTATGCTGTCCTTAGGACAGCATAAAACTGGTGACCTCTTTCCTTTAATTTATCTTTAAAGGTTTTTTTTGATATCTTAATACTGATAAACTATCCTCTGGTTAGGTAATTAGTATCTGATCGATGGGGGTTTGATTGCCGATCAGCTGTTGGAGAAGGAAGCGGTACTCACTGTAGCACCGAGGCCTTTGCACAGCTTTCCCTAGGCCAGTGACGTTATGTTCATCAGTCATATGGCCTAGGCGCAGGGTAGCCCCTTCTCAAACAGCCAATCGGTGGGGGTGCTGATGACTTATCAGAGGATTGGTCATCAGTATAAACATGTAAACCCTTTTAGGATTGTCTCCTGAACCCAAAGAACTTAAAATAAGCATAAATGAAGCCAGTTATGTCACTATACTAGAGACTGAGGCAGACAGAAATAGGCATAGGTGTAATAAAATTGGATTGGATTCTTTCCTCTGCAGATTGGATTCTTTTCATTAGAAAAAAACTAAATAGTTTCAATCCATAATGCAATTCTGATTTAGATTGAAGAGATAACCATAGTCCAAAAAACACGCAGATAAAAAAAAAATACAAAAAATAAAGGGCATTTTGCACTTAATGTATCAGAATGGTCACAATTCAATTACCTTGTAGCTTTTAGTAACCAACAATATCTCAATTTTCAGTTTGAAAACTGAGCTGGCAAAATGAGACATGGACTCCTATTGGCTGCTGTGTGCAATATGGATACTTTTTCTAACAAACCAAAGACATGTTATTATTATACATCCAAGTGACACCAAAGTAACCAAGTACATTAGGGTAGATTTATCAAAACTGGTGTAAAGGCAAACTGGCTTAGTTGCCCATAGCAACCAATCAGATTCCACCTTTCATTTTTCAAAGGGACTCTGAAAAATAAAAGGTGGAATCCAGTTTGCCTTTACACCAATGTTGATAACTCCCCCGATAAACCTCAACTATGAAGACTGTCCGCAAGAATCATTGGTCTTGTTATCCATCCAACCAGAGATCAGGTTCTATTTAGTAACCTGCACCGCAAAAATGAGAGCTGAGCTCTGATTGGTTATTATGGTTAAGGCCTGCATTTCTTCCAATTTTTGCCTATGAGGCCTCATGTGCCAAACAAAAGTAGATACAGTTAGCAATATAGGTAATACTGTCCACAGTACATACCATAGCTTATACTTGTCAACTGGTGACAGGCCCCCTTTAAGGTAGAGAGTGATTGCAACATCACTTTTATAAAACGTATTTTTCAGATTTGTCTACATATATCTTATGTTTCTATGATAATAGCTGCCTCCCCAGGCAATGTATTTAAATTATTTGAAGTAAGAAGCACTTAAATCCTGTGGCAACATTCTCACATTTCACAGTAATTCCACTTGTAGAACAGCTGCAGTGACTAAATTGTATGTTTTTGCGCGTCCGTATTTTCATCTCCTTGTTCTCACTTGTAATTCTGTATTTATTCAGCTTGGTGAGGTTCAGTAAATTGGACATTCTCAGAGAATAGAAAATGGTTGCAGGCTAAAGGATAAACAGGGGGCTCTGTGAAGCACTGAAAGGTTGACTCTACTGGCAGGAAAACTGTTAGCAAATAAAATATAAAGAGAGAAACTCGTGAAATATGTTCAATTTGGATCCTCTGTATTGGCTGAGTTGTGCTGGGTTAGTTGAAGGCCTTGTAGTGTCCACAACTCTGACTATGTTGCTGAGAATATGACTATGTGACATGACATGGGGAGGGAACGAAGGAAATCTAAAAGCTAAAGGGTGAAAATTACGCAATGAGAGAACTAGGATCCACCAATAGCCAGCAACAATCGGTAACACCCAGCAGGGCTTCCCTAGATATAACGCTCTGGCACTTGCATGTACTACACGATGGAGAGCGTGCCTGTCAGGCTGCTCAGCCATAATGGCATTATGCAGGCAGGATCACATCATTACCGTTTATTGTGGTGAAATAAAGTATATATTGAGGTCCTGTCCCCTCATTTTCCGTTGAAGCTTTGCAAGTGGTGGCAACCAGTTCTACTCACAGTGTAGGAAAGGCTGCTTGCAGTAATTTTAAGTCATTCCTGGAGAACCCCTTTAAGTATGGTAGAGAGATAGAACAGCAGTTTGAGAGAGATTACAGACTATTTCACACTGCTGCTAGACAATGCAGTGTTCCAGTCACTGGGGTGGATTTACTAACATTGTCTAATGTTTATCTATTGCAGCCCCAAAGAACTAAATAGAGTAGCAGCATGCATGTGTGTCCAATGCTCTATTCAAATGGTAGCCCCAATTTTTGTGATTGAACCCCAGTGCTTCAGGCACTGTTACTGCAATCTTCAGGCAGGCCACCAAAGCTCAGCCTTTTCATCATTAACCACCTCCCGATGGCTGTACGCACAGATGCGTCCAGGAGGTGGCTGGTTTACTCCTCCTGGACGCATCGGCGCGTCATCTCGCAAGACTTCCTGTTAACGCTCCTGCGTTCACAGTGCCGCGCGTCTCACAACTTGATCAATCGCTGGCAGGCTGTAGATGCGAAATAATTCGCATCAAACAAATATATCAGACGCTGTTTTGTTAACAGCGTCTGATCTACCTGTTACCTGGTCCTCTGGTGGTCCCATTTGCTGGGATCGACCACCAGAGGACCAGGTAGCTATGTAAAGTTGCACCAAACACTACACTAACCCCCCCCCTCACTTATTAACCCCTTGTTAACCCCTTGATCACCCCATCTAGATTCCCTGATTACCCCCCTGTCATTGATCACCACCCTTGAAAAGGCTCCATTCAGACGTCCATATGTGTTTTGTGGATCCACGGATCCTCAAAACACGGACACCGCCAATGTGCTTTCCGCATTTTGCAGATCCGCACATTGCCAGAACTATATAGAAAATGCTTTTTCTTGTCCGCAATTGCGGACAAGAATTGGACATGTTCTATATTTTTGTGGAACGGAAGTGCAGACCCGGAAGCGCGGATCCGTAATTCCGGATCCGAGCGGGACAAAGTCTGTCCCCATAAAGATGAATGGGTCCGCAATTCCGTTCCGCAAACCGAATTGTGGACGTGTGAATGGGGCATAAGGGTCCCTTATCACCGCCAGTTAGTTAGCTACTTGTTAGGTAGTTAGCGCCCAGCCCACCGCACCGCAGTCACTGATTTTGGCAGAGATTTTTTCATCCACATTGATCGATGCGAATAAAAAAATCTGTGCCGTTCATTTTTTTTTTTTTTTTCAGCCCAGAGGCTGAACGAAAAAAAAAATCTCATTACCCGTATGCTCAATATAAGGAGAATCGCAGAAACTCCTAATGCTAGCCATACGTGTAATGATTGCGGAGACCCTCAAATGCCAGGGCAGTACAAACACCTCACATGTGACCCCATTTTAGAAAGAAGACACCCCAAGGTATTCCGTGAGGGATATGGTGAGTTCATGTAAAATATAATTTTTTGTCACAAGTTAGTGGAATATGAGACTTTGTAAAATATATATATATATATATATATATATATATATATATATATATATATCCGCTAACTTGTGCCAAATTTTTTTTTTCTGTGAACTCGCCATGCCCCTCACGGAATACCTTAGGGTGTCTTCTTTCCAAAATGGGGTCACTTGTGGGGTATTTATACTGCCCTGGCATTTTAGGGGTCCTAAAGAGTAAGAATCCAAATGCGTAAAAATGCCCGGTGAAATCCTAAAGGTACTCATTGGAATTAGGGCCCCTTTGCGCATCTTGGCTGCAAAAAAGTGGCACACATGTGGTATCGCTGTACTCAGGCGAAGTAGGGCAATGAGTTTTGGGGTGTATTTTTATATATACCCATACTTTGTGTGAGAAATATCGCTGTAAACGACAACTTTTTAATTTTTTTTATACATAGTTGTCAATTTACAGAGATATTTCTCTCACCCAACATGGGTATATGTAAAAATGCACCCCAAAACACATTGCCCTACTTCTCCTGAGTACGGCGATACCACATGTGTGCCACTTTTTTGCAGCCTGGGTGCGCAAAGGGGCCCTAATTCCAATAAATACCTTTAGGTTTTACACGGCTGCTCACAATTTAGCCCCACCCAAAATGCCAGAACAGTACAAACACCCCACAAATGACCCCATTTTGGAAGGAAGACACCCCAAGGTATTCGCTGAGGGGCATAGTGAGTCCATGAAAAATTGAACTTTTTGTCAAAAGTTAGCGGAAAGGGAGACTTTGTGAGAAAAAACAATAAAAAATCAATTTCCGCTAACTTGTGCCAAAAAAAAAAAATCTTTTATGAACTCGCCATGCCCCTCACGGAATACCTTGGGGTGTCTTCTTTCCAAAATGGGGTCACATGTGGGGTATTTATACTGCCCTGGCATTTTAGGGGCCCTAAAGCGTGAGAAGAAAAATGCGTAAAAATGCCCTCCTATAAGGTCCTCATTGGAATTTGGGCCCCTTTGCGCATCTTGGCTGCAAAAAGTGTCACTCATGTAGTCGCCGTACTCAGGAGAAGTAGGGCAATGTGTTTTGGGGTGTATTTTTACATATACCCATGCTGGGTGAGAGAAATATCTCTGTAAATTGACAACTTTGTATAAAAAAAATTAAAAAGTTGTCGTTTACAGCGATATTTCTCACACACAGTATGGGTATATGTAAAAATACACCCCAAAACACATTGCCCTACTTCTCCTGAGTACGGTGATACCACATGTGTGACACTTTTTTGCAGCCAAGATGCGCAAAGGGGCCCTAAAACCAATGAGTACCTTTAGGATTTCACCGGGCATTTTTACACATTTGGATTCTCACGCTTTAGGGCCCCTAAAATGCCAGGGCAGTATAAATACCCCACATGTGACCCCCATTTTGGAAAGAAGACACCCCAAGGTATTCCGTGAGGGGTATGGTGACACCTTGGGGTGTCTTCTTTCTAAAATGGGGTCACATGTGGGGTATTTATACCGTCCTGGCATTTTAGGGGCCCCTAAAGCGTGAGAAGAAGTCTGGAATCCAAATGCATAAAAATGCCCTGTGAAATCCTAAAGGTACTCATTGGAATTAGGGCCCCTTTGCGCACCCAGGCTGCAAAAAAGTGTCACTCATGTGGTATCACCGTACTCAGGAGAAGTGGGGCAATGTGTTTTGGGGTGTATTTTTATATATACCCATACTTTGAGAAATATCTCTGTAAACGACAACCTTTTAAATTTTTTTATACAAAGTTGACAATTTACAGAGATATTTCTCTCACCCAACATGGGTATATGTAAAAATACACCCCAAAACACATTGCCCTACTTCTCCTGAGTACGGCGATACCACATAAGTGACACTTTTTTGCAGCCTGGGTGCGCAAAGGGGCCCAAATTCCAATGAGTACCTTTAGGTTTTACATGGCTGCTCACAATTTAGCCCAAAATGCCAGAACAGTAAACACACACCACAAATGACCCCATTTCGGAAAGTAGACACCCCAAGGTATTCACTGAGGGGCATAATGAGTCCGTCTGAGATTTTTTATTTTTTTTGCCAGAAGTTAGCAGAAATGGAAACTTTATTATTATTTTTTTCCTCAGAAAGTGTCATTTTCCGCTAACTTGTGAAAAAAAATGAAATGATACATGAACTCACCATGCCCCTCCGCGAATACTTTGGGGTGTCTTCTTTCTAAAATGGTGTCATTTGGGGGGTATTTATACTTTCCTGACATTCTAGCACCTGAAGAAACATGACAGGTGCTCAGAAAGTCAGAGCTGCTTCAAAATGCGGAAATTCACTTTTTGCACCATAGTTTGTAAACGCTATAACTTTTACCCAAACCAATAAATATACACTTATTGGATTTTTTTTTATCAAAGACATATAGAACAATAAATTTTGCGGAAAATTTATATAGAAATGTAGTTTTTTTAAAAAAAAATTGCAACAGAAATTGAAAAATGTAATTTTTTTGCAAAAATGTCATTACATTTTTATTAATAGCAAAAAAAGTTAAAATGTCAGCAACAATGAAATACCACCAAATGAAAGCTCTATTAGTGAGAAGAAAAGGAGGTAAAATTCATTTGGGTGGTAAGTTGTATGACGGAGCAATAAACGGTAAAAGTAGTGTAGTGCAGAATTGTAAAAAGTGGCCTGGTCATTAAGGGTGTTTAAGCTAGGGGGGCTGAGCTGGTTAGATAGGCATTGTACTTTTAATAAACTTTGCATAAATAAATAGTACAAGTAAGTATAAGAACTCTGAAAGATTTCTGATTAAAGAAAAAAACTGCCTCTTTCCCCACTCCTCAGACTCATCTTCTCTTCCCTGCCTCCTGCGCTGATCATTTAACCTTATTTGACTGCTAAAATTCATCTTGAGAAATTAAACATAAAATCACTGAAGGATCAGATTACATGTTGGCCATGGCCATTCTATATCTCTCGAAAAAAATGGCTCTTTAAAAATGGTGGATGCACATCTCATACCACCTGGGCTTCCAGTCCTTGTGAGCTTCATATGTGGCTCAAGAACCATATTTGTAAGTAGCACCTGCAAGTTATATTAGTTTATTAATTTTGCTATATATGGCACCCACTCTTCAGCAATATTAAGTACCTCCCAAGGAAACTGCATGGTGAAAAACGTAAGAGACTGAGAAGGAGGACAGTGTTGCATCTTACTATGTCTCAATCTGGTCGGTAACGAAATATACATTATTTCCATTAAGTCATGATTTATTTATTCAGTTACATACCAAATACTAATTAGTTCTAATAATAGATATATTATATTGTTGGTCAGACACCGTAATATATGTTGCATATTTATAATGGATGTTAGCGGTATACAGATACGGTATATACTCAGTGTAGTGTATGGTCCCTTCTTGTAATACTTTATACAGATTTTTTGGCATTGGGTTTTTGTGTATGAATTATATTAATAAAGATATGAATTTATATCTTAGCATCTAATAGTTTTTTTTATATATTTTCGCCCTATAAGACGCACCGGCCTATAAGACGCACCTGGGTTTTTGAGGAGAAAAATAAGAAAAAAATATTTTTAACCAAAAGGTGTGCTTTTGAAGTAATGGTGGTCTGTGCATGACAGTATTATGGGGGGGGATCTGTGGATGGCACTGTTATGTGGGGGAGATGTGGATGGCACTGTTATGGGGGATCTGTGGATGACACTGTGATGGGGATCTGTGGATAGCACTGTGATGGGGGCATTTATGAATGACACTGTAATGGATTGGATCTGTGGATGACACATATATAGCATCTTATGCTATATGTGTCATCCACAGATCACCCCAATTACAGTGTCATTCATAAATGCCCCCATCAAAGTGCTATCCACAGATCTGGCCCATAGTGACTGCTTAGAGGGCGGAGCCTGGCAACACATGGCGGGTGGCCCGCCGCTAATAGCTTGACTGCTTTCATAACACTTATAATCTTTAATCATGTCCCCTTATTCCCTATAATCCCAGTACAGTAGCGCTCTGCTAACCTGCTATACAGATCCTCTAGCAGGCAGAGCGGTGCGGCGGCAGGCTGCTGTGTAACGTCCTCACTGACGTCATCTGCCTGCTCCTTTCACTTTATGAATGAAGCAGGAGGAGCAGGCAGATGACGTCAGTGAGGACGTTACACAGCAGCCTGCCGCCGCACCGCTCTGCCTGCCAGAGGATCTGTATAGCAGGTTAGCAGAGCACTACTGTACTGGGATTATAGGGAATAAGGGGACATGACTAAATATTAAAAATGTTATCAAAGCAGTCACGCTGTTAGCGGCGGGCCGCCCGCCGCGTGTTGCCAGGCTCCGCCCCCTCCTCCTTCCATGCTGATACATCGCATGCTGTGCGATGTATCAGCTTTAACTATAGGAAAATGGTAGCGTTCGCCATATAAGACGCACTGCCATTTTCCCCCCACTTTTGGGGGAAAAAAAGTGCGTCTTATATGGCGAAAAATACGGTATATAAGATCTAAGAGGATTTATAGGCACGATACATCATGTCCATGAAAGTCTATTGAAAGGGGAGGTTAGGGAGACGGAGAGAGTTGCTTTAGGGAGAGGTACAGACACAAAGAAATGCTACTGAAGGCCCTAGTACATTTTCTACAGTATCTCACTCCAGTGATGAATTCACAGCTACACTGCTCAGTACTGCGCTATAATGTCCTCCATGTAGCTGCTGCAGAGGCAGATATCTTCTGACTGGGCTTCCAATAGGTGGCTGGAAAACAACTGCCGCATTTGGCCAAAACTTCACCCACCGTTGCCAGTGGCTACACATATTGGAAGAAAATACCTCTGTGTGACAGTTGGCATTGTGCCCTCCTCCTGGAAACCCAGCCTGTGTGTGTAGAAAGTCTATGATCCAATCTCCAGTCCATCACCTGTAGCAAGGAGACACATTGCTTTGTATAAGCTCTCCTTTCTTCTCATTCTAGTGATTGGCGGGGGTCTCAGCACTCCTACCCTAAATCATCAAAACTTTGCTATGTCACTACGAAATATCAAAAGTTTTCAAAAAATCTCAGGGACAATGAAGCAGAATGCTACGGATGTCAATACTACCACAATATTAGTGCAGACTGTCCAACCCTTGAGTCTGCCTGAAAGGGAAGTTAAGAGATGATGCTAGAGAAGCTTCATGGAGAAAATGTGGTGAGAGAAGTTATGACAAGTACAATATAGCCAACAGGTTGCCCATAGAGAACGCACTACACATGAAAAATCAAGATTAAACTTGAATAGTGCAGTAGAAAAAGCAACAGATTGGTGAATAATTCTTGCTGGTTCAAATACTCAGGTAGAGTTAAAATAAAGACAACATTCACACATACTTGTAGCCAGATTTTGTTGTTACTTGTTTAACATAGTATTAATTCTTGTTTTAGATACAGTTTATACAATACATGTCAGGACTAGAAATATCACTCTGAAGGGCTCTGCAATGTTGCTGTCTGTCGGATAATTTTTTTCTCTGCAGACTTCTCTCCATATGTAAATCCTCCTGCTCCATGAATAGCAGGCTACTGGCATTCATACGGGGCTGACATCGTTGAAATGTGTTAACTTATATCTTTAGGTCGTCTGGGTGCAAATTGTATGAGTTGTCTGCTTTAAAAATCCCCGCAATCAGTTGTAATCTATGCGGGAAACCAGAAGCAAGTGTTACATTTTCCTGCAGCACCACCACAGGAAAACTGAAGCATTACACACTTAAAAATGATAGGTCAGCCAAGTAATACGTTTTCTAGAGAGATGTTCTGTGTAGACAATTTTTCCTTTGTGTAAGGGCTCATGCACACTATGCCGCCCATGCTGTGTAAATTGCGGTCCCCAATGCACGGGCACCATCCGTGTGGCCTGCGCTGACGGATGCAGACCCATTCAACTTGAATGGGTTTGCAATCCGTCCGCTCTGCAAAAAAAGCACACAGTAGTTCTTCTGTGGCATTTCGCTCTGTGCCTCCTCTCTTTTCTTCCGGATTGCAGACCCATTTTCAGGCCACAATATGGGCACAGACGGCACACATTTGTGTGCATGAGCCCTAATAGGTAGGATCCTGAATAGCAAGCAATTTCAGAATGTAGCAATGCAAAGGAAAAAAATATATTAAATTTTTTTGGGGGTATGGAAATTCAAGAAATATTATACATATGTGGTATTATTGTAATTGTAGTGACCCAGAGAATAAAAGCAACAGGTCAGGTTTACTGCATAGGAAACTGTGTAAAAACAAAAAGAAAAAACAAAACATGAAACTGTGGCGGAATGGTGTTTTTTTATAATTCCACCCCATTTGGAATTTTTTCCCGCTTCCCACCACATTGTATGCAACCGTAAACGGTGCCATTAGTGCATTTTGTCCCACAAAAAAAGTCCTCATATAGCTAAGTGAAATAAAAAATGAAAAAGTTATGGCTTTGACCCAGTCTTGAAAGGGTTAAATGTGGCCATTTTAGCTCCCAATGAGTGCCAATTACTGATATACAAATAAGTCAGCACTCATTTTTACATGGTCTGGAACAATGTCATGCAACTACAATTACACTGATGAGCAAAAAGGTAACAATGTTTTCAACTTTTGATTTTCAGGCTCCATGTCTCACCATCTATACAGCTTTGAACATAAGACTGCCATAATTTTATAGACAATCATCTTGGCTATCTCATACATAATTTAGACTTGCAACTATTTAGGATAAGATTAGGTATGCAGATTCTTGTCATGTAACTACATTGTTACTGTTTTGCTCCTAAAATTCTACATTTTTTATTATTTTGTATACTATTTTGTAAAACACTGTCTGAATCCTTCTGGCTATGCTTTCGAACAGATTCAAGCATGTCTTGATCGAAATCTGTTAAGTTCCTAGGCTCTTCTACATGTTCCCATTGTTGGTGCATACTAGTCGACTCACTTGGGAACAAGTGTTCGATTGGGTTGAGGTCTGGGGATTGTGGGGACCAATCCAGCAGCATCTCTACTTCATTGTCATCGAACCACTTCTTCACCAATCTCAGGTCGTTGTCCTGCTGGAACACTATGTCATCCTTTTCATACCCATAGTACTCGAGTGTACCAAGTAACTCATCTTGTAGGATACTCACTCTCAGCATTGAGACCACCATCGATCCTGGTCAAGTATGCAACGCCTCTGGCTGTGAAACAACCCAATATCATCAGGTTTTCTCCACTGAACTTGACAGTTGCTTCAATTTCTCGATCCGTTAGCCCCCTTTTCCCTTGTTTCCTCCAGACCCATTTGCACACATCATAGCCCAGTCAATTAAATTTCGTCTCATCGCTCCAAATCTCCCATTTCCAACCTTTTACTGTCCACACTTTTTTGCAAATCTCGAGCCAACCTCTCTTATTACAATATTGAACTCAAGGCTTCTTCACCTTTTTTCAGGCCACCCTTCCAGACTTGTGTAATGCGTATCACATGGTACTTGAACGGATGTCTGTGATATTACTATTATGAAGCATCTGAGCCACCTCCACTGCCGTGTTTGTAATGCCAGAACTGATAGACCTTGTGATGAGCCAACTTGTTGATTCCGATATTTTGCTTGGATGTCCACATCTTGTCTTTGGAATGGACATACAGGCTTCATTTCGTATTCTTCCAACTGTCATGGCACTCACATGATGCAGTTTGGCAATATTCTTGGCTAAGATACCACTATAGATGAGCTGGATGATGCTGTTTCTCTTTTCTTGGGTAATTTTCTTCGTGGCTCCTCGTGGATTCTTGGAACCAGTGACCTTTCGCTTGGGAATCAACCTTATAACACACTGAGCTATTAGGGAATGTGAGAACAGGTAGTTATTTGTAATGTACTAAAAGATAAAGATTGTTCCACCACCAGGAACAAAAACAGTAACAATGCAGTTACATGACAAGAATCTGCATAACTAATTACTGTATATGCTAAATAGTTAATAGTTAAGTCTAATATGTATGAGATAGCCAAGACGATTGTCTATAAAATGAAGGTAGCCTCACGTTCGAAGCTGTATTGGATGGTGAGATATGGAGCCTGAAAGTCAAAAGTTCAAAACATTCTTACCCGTTTGCTCATCAGTGTATTTGTCCCCCATTGAATTTACATATTGTCATCAGCCCATCCCTTGTTTACATTAGGCATTGTACTGCCAACTAAATGGCAATTACTGGTGCAGCATGAAAGATGTGGTCACCTGACAGTAGAGCATTTGCTCATTTGTTGGGTGATCAGCAGCGTGTTTACACAGGGCAATGATCGGGAATGATAGTTTTTTGTTCCCAATCATTGGCCCATAGGCCAATTCATTTCTCTTGATCAATTGTTCCTCTAATTCCCAATCCACTCTTCATTTCTGTTAAACAGTCACCAAATTCTAGGTCTACTCTATGTACACTCTGGTATGGTAGACTTAAACACTACCCCCTACCCTTGCATGGGTCAGTCGAGAGCAGGGAAAGTGTCTGAGACGACTAAAGAACAGTGTGCACAGAGTAGTCTGAGAAGCTAGTGGTCATTTTACAAAAATAGAGAGGGGACTGGCAATTAGAGGGGCTGTGCCATAAAAGATTTTATCAATGCATTATGCATTTATTTTGAATTTTTTATTGTAAATTGGATGGTCACTCTATTCTGTGGTAATATGTATTCACATTTTATTAAGTAATAGGCGGGGGTCCCACACCCCATACCCTGACAATGAGTATTTTGTCAATGGCTCTGGAAGCAGACAGCTCAATCTACTTTGTAGTGGACTGAGTTTGTTACTGCAGCTCTCCTCCCATGTCAACTTGAGCAGAATTATTGCCGAACATCAGATCGGTGGTGGTGTGGGGTGTTGGACCACCACCAGTTGGCTAGTGATGACCTATCCTGACTGTAGGCCATCACTTAATAATAGATGGACAAACCTTTACATATTGTCTTTCACATTCATAAGAAAAGATTCTCGAAAAAACTAAGAATTGAAATAAATGTAATCTACATGCATTTCATTTAATTATCAAGTGTTTGGAATTCTTTGAAATATTAAAATATGTTGTGTTTTTAATAGAAAGTATTTTCCCATCTTCAAAGAAAATTACGTGTTTCAGTTTTTAATCTTAAACATCAAAGAAGCAGAGCAGATTTGATGTGCTTTCACAAGTCACATCCTGAAGGCATTCCCTGAATTTTCCATGTCTTTAAATCCTGCACATAAAATATAAAATACTGCTGAATTGCTTCCGTGAAAAAAGTCTAAAAGTCTAAAGAACTTATAGACCAGTATTTCCAAAGGTGCAGTGCAAATAATTTATAGGTTTCCAATTTCTGTACATTTCCATTTCTAAAGTTCTCTCCAAAAATGTCAGACCATAACAGTTTTCCTTTATAACGAATAAAGAGTTACTAAGATTTTAAAAAGTATGAGTCCTATGGTCACAACTGCCCAAAAATGGTTTTGTATTATTTCTGTACGCATTAATCTTAAAAGTGAATGGGGGAGATTTACCAAAGGAAGACTGGCTTAGTTGCCCATAGCAACCAATCAGATTCCACCTCATATTTTTCAAAGCTCCTTTGGAAAATAAAAGGTGGAATCTGGTTGGTTGCTGTGGTCAACTAAGTCAGTTTTCCTTTTCACCAGTTTTCATATATCTCCCCCAATATCTGCCACTAAACACCATTTTAATTGTAATCTTAATATGTTCAAAATCCTATGCGGTTTAATTCATTTTTTACATCAGTTTGAAGGTTTGTTTTTCTAATCCAGAGCTCCAAATCACCTTCAGACATTTACATCACATGTAGATACAAAGGGGTTTGAGGAAGCTGTTTGAGGAAGCCGAGGTGCTTAACAGAGCGTCATGACCTCCTCACAGCTCACCAAGCACAGCACCAAACATTGTTTAGTGGCTGTACTTGGTATTGCAGTTCAACCCCATTCACTTAAATAAAGGTTGAGCTGTGCCTGACCATGTGACCTATGTAAGGTGATGTCACTGGCTTAGGCACTCATGGGGCCCCACAGTGGCCAGTCATTGACGTGTCCCAAATGTGTCACATGACCTAGTGACATGGCACATGATGGACATCATGGAAAACTGCATCATAACATATCCTGAAAGGGTTAAGCTGTACAACAAAAATCCCCAGCAGGGGTATAGACAGCATTAACCAGACCAAATTATATAACCAAGAACTAATGTCATAACAGCTGCTTTTAGGTCACTTAAATAGTTTTTTTCATTGCAGCCCCCGACTGTGAAGAATATTAGTCAGTGTAATAAATGTGTTACAACATAGTTTGATGTAGGGAGTGTTAGTACGATGAGCAAACATTAAAAGCTGAGGGCCGGATTAATTGCCTTCAATGTCTGCTAATAATGTGAAAATAGGGAATTGCTTTATGACCAGGCAACATAGATAATTAAAACTATAAACCATACAAGAGGCTAGTTTAACAACATAAACCATAAACCATACAAAAGAATATTATAACAACATAAAATATAAACCATACAAGAGAATAGTATAACAATACATCACTGACAGCAAACACAAAGGAATAGTGAACATTATAAATATAATGTATCACTGTACCAACCCCCATAGTTTATTTTTTAACCCTTGATGGATGAATATATGCTAATGGACCAAATATCCAGTCTGCTCTGCCATTTTCTACCCTGTTTTAAAATAATTATATTACAAGCTAAGCCATGTGTATAAGGGTCAATTGGAAGAGATAGTTGTCAGATAAATACTGTTTGGCGGACAGCTATTCAAGGTGCATGGGCACCCTAAATGTAGTGTCACCACCTTCAAGCCCTATTAAGTACAATACTACATGAATTAAACTGCTAGCACTAAAGGCTTTATTACACTGACCAACAGAGGTGTCGCGAACATAAAATTTTCCGTTCGCAAACGGCAAATGCGAATTTATGCAAATTTTCGTGAATGGGTGAACAGGGCGAACCGCCATAGACTTCAATAGACAGGCAAATTTTAAAACCCACAGGGATTCTTTCTGGCCACAATAGTGATGGAAAAGTTGTTTGAAGGGGACTAACACCTGGACTGTGGCATGCCGGAGCGGGATCCATGGCAAAACTCACATGGAAAATTACGTAGTTGATGCAGAGTGTGGTAAGTTGAATTCGCAATGTGATTAATATAACCTGCATTAATCGCATTGCGAATTCAACTTAGAGCTGCGTTCCTAATGGTTGCATTGCAAGATTATAACGAAGATTGAGTATATAGCGCTATATTCGTTATAATCGTCAATTCTGGCAATACAACCATTAGGAACCCAGCTCTAAGTTGTAATCGCAATGCAATTAATATAACCTGTATTAATCGCATTGCGATTACAACTTAGATCTGAGTTCCCATTGGTTGTATTGCTAGAATATAACGAAGATTGAGAATATAGCACTATATTCTCAATCTTTGTTATAATCTAGCAATACAACCATTAGGAACTCAAATCTAAGTTGTAATCGCAATGCGATTAATACAGGTTATATTAATCGCATTGCGATTACAACTACTAACACTGCGGCTTCAGAATGAATCTAAGATGGATGCAGTCCTTGCTTTTTGATAGGAGGTGGGGGGGTCTGGGAGGGAGGGTATGCTGATTTGCTGGAATGTGTCTGCTGACTGTGAGGTACAGGGTCAAAGTTTGCTCAATGATAAAGTATAGGGGCGAACATGAACATCGCACATGTTCGTCCGCTGCGGCGGACGTGAACAAGCTATGTTCGCCGGGAACCATTCGCCGGCGAATAGTTCGGGACATCTCTACTGACCAATAGTATGGCCGATAATAATTTCTAATGAGCATTCGCATCTTGCGGTGTAGTACTGCCAGATTCTGTGTACTCCAGAAAGTCAGGGTATGCAGTTAACAAGTATGCTTCTTTATTGGAGGAACTCAAATTCAAAACAATACAGGCAAGGAAGTGAGCTGGCTTCTCCAGTCTCATCCCTGGCAGAATAAGGTTTCAGGCCGAGGAAAGGCCTGAGCTTGCTGTCCCACTCAATCATCCGGCTGGCTCCCTGCTCATCGTCCCCATCTCAGCATCTTCTTCTGGTCACTCATGCAGACTGGTAAAGTCTCTTGTACTAAACACTGGCCCCTATCAGGAGACAACTAGAGGCTATGATTGCTTGCCCTAAGCAACAAGTCCGCAACTGGTAGACATTCCCTGCTCTACTAAGTGCAAGACAAACATTGTCCCAGATATAAGAAAACACAAAAACTTTGTAGTGTGGGAATGGTTCAGAACTGGGTGGACAAAACAGTACCAGATCAAAAGACAGTGGGTAGTCAGAATAGCCAAGCCAAAGTCAGAACCTGACGTGAGTCACAGTACCAAATCACAAGGCAGAGAGTGGTCAAAGGCAAGCTGAGGTCAAAACAAATAGCAATCCAACATGCAGAACAGAACTGGAAGCACAGCAAATGAGTAAAACCTATAACCGGCAACGGTGTATTGCCAGCAGGGGATTTAAATAGAGCTCCAAGTCCCTGATAGGTCCAGGGAACAGGCAACCCCTTGGACCAGAAAAAAGTAGTCTAGACATAGGCAGGCTGAGTAGTCACTCAGCCTGCATCATAAGGGCTCTTTCACACTTGCGTTTTTGTTTTCCGGCATAGAGTTCGGTCGTCGGGGCTCTATGCCAGAAAAATCCTGATCAGGATTATCCCAATGCATTATGAATGGAGAGAAATCCCTTCAGGATGCATCAGGATGTCTTCAGTTCAGGACCAGAACGTTGTTTGGCCAGAGAAAATACCGCAGCATGCTGCGCTTTTTGCTCCGGCCAAAAATCCTGAGCACTTGCCGCAAGGCCGGATCCGGAATTAATGCCCATTGAAAGGCATTATTTCCGAATCCAGCCTTAAGCTAAACGTCATTTCGGCGCATCGCCGGATCCGATGTTTAGCCTTTTCTGAATGGTTACCATGGCAGCCAGGACGCTAAAGTCCTGGTTGCCATGATAAAGTGTAGTGGGGAGCGGGGAAGCAGTATCCTTACAGTCCGTGCGGCTCCCGGGGCGCTCCAGAAAGACGTCAGGGCGCCCCACACGCATGGATCACGTGATCGCATGGATCATGTGATCCATGCGCATGGGGCGCTCTCACGTCATTCTGGAGCGACCCGGGAGCCGCACGAACTGTAAGTATACTGCTCCCCCGCTCCCCACTACTACAATGGCAACCAGGACTTTAATAGCGTCCTGGCTGCCATGGTAACCTGAAAGCATTTCGAAGACTGATCAGGATCCTGATCAGTCTTCTAATGCTTTCAGGCGACTTGCGTTCTGACGGATCCGGCGGGACGGAAGTGCCCGCCGGATCCTCAGAACGCAAGTGTGAAAGAGGCCTTAGCCAACACACCTAAACCAAATAAACCACAAGCACTGCGGTGAGAAACAGAGCAATCCATTGTTATGGACAGAGGTGTGGCTAGGCAGCACATCATGGGGGCACGGCCCAGTAGCGAGTCTGACACAGCGCGGCCGCAGCCTCAGATGGCAGCCCTGGAGCCTGGACAGGTAAGTTGGTGATAGTTACAGTAAACCTATAAATGCAGAAATATGAAGCAGTATAAGTGCACACAACAGTATAAATCACTGTGCAAGTGAACCCTTCAAAGTGCAGTAAAGTAGGTAGGTGATAGCTTTGCAGAGTAACAATAAGGGCAGATGTCCATACTCCAAAGTACCCTTGCTCCAGGGCACTATGTGCAAGACACAACAGGATGAGGAATTCAGAAATTATACAAACACATTGAATACATGAGAAACCTCCAGTGCTAAAGTGAATTAGGCCTCGGCTACACTGCGACTTTTTGTAGCGCAACGGATTGATTTTAACTATTGAATGACAGCTGCAGTCCACAAGATTGCATTCAACTGAATGCATTCGTTTGGATTGCAGCTCGTGCTGCTACAGAAACTCTCAGTGCAGCCCTAGCCATAGTTTTTTGCTTTCCGTACACGGGCCGTTTTTTGTGTTCTGTTTACTATCTGTATTCCCATTTATTTAAACGGGTACGCAAAAAAAATTGAATTTACTCTGTATGTATTCCGTTTCCGTATTTCCGTTTCTCAACATTTTGAGTCAGGTCCTATTATTGTCCGCAAATCACGTTCAGTGGTTCCATTCAAGTCAATTGGTCTGTATAAAAAACGGAATGCATACAGAACACATGTCCGTATGTCATCCGTTTTTTGGGGGGGATCCATGCTGCAGAGATGCTATGCCCAGCCCATTTTGCACATGTGTTTGGTGTTTGCAATGATTACAAAGTTCCTGTTTTGTTTGCAAAAAAACGGACCGGAAACGGAAACACAACGGATAAAAAAAAAACAGAACAACAAATCCATGTAAAACGAACTGCAAAACCATACCGTGCTCCAGTATCAGAAATTGATCCATGGACAAGAACATTGCTCTGCTAGCGCTCCAGTAAATAGGCGGTGGCACTTCTGCGAGGAGACTATACTCTCAATATGCTGAAAGTGGGCACCCTGTCAGCTGAAAGCCTTCCAATCGTCCTTTGATGGTCTGTCTTAAGAATTGGCCAGCAAGGTTAAAGTTCCAAAACTAGGAAATAATTACAAATAGAAAATAATATGAAAGTTTTGCTGTATTCAGTTGCCCTTAAAATAATCTCACAAAGCAAATTTGGGGTCCTTAAAGGGTATTTTCCAGTAAAAATTATTTTTAATAAGTTCCTGCAGCATGGCCCCTGTAACAGAATATCCTACTTAACTGCTCTACATCACTCTGGTCCTCCATGCTGTCTCAGCTGTCTCCATTTTCCGGTTCTGGCACTGTTTACATCTAGATGGCCATGGGCATGGTCATATGCACTGCTCCAGCCAATGACTGGCTTCACCACTGAAAGCTGGAGTGGTGCATGTGACAATGGCCATAACCAGCCGAAGGTACTGGAAGGGGGTGAGAGTCAACGCAGTGTGGATCACTGGAGCAGCATGGAGCAGGTATTAGGCCTCATGCACACGAATGTATTTTGGGTCCGAGTCCGAGCCACATATTTTGCGGCTCGGACGTGGACCCATTCACTTCAATGGAGCCGCAAAAGATGTGCTGTCCACGTCCTTTGCTCCGTTCCGTGGCCCCACAAAAAAAATAGAGCATGTCCTATTCTTGTCCGTTTTGCGGACAAGAATAGGCATTTCTACAATGGGCCGCGTTCCATTACGCAAATTGTGGAATAGAACGCGGACCGCAAAACATATATGGCCGTGTGCATGAGGCCTTAGTCTTATGTTTCAGGGGCCACGTTGCACAAACTTGTTAAAAAATCATTTTTACCGGAAAACCCCTTTAATATGTTCTTCTGACTCTACAATTATAAGGTTATTCAGATTGTTCAGTATGAATGCAATTACTTAGTCTAAAAAGCTCTATATCTCTACAAATGAAATTTGACAAGATTATGACCATAAGATTATAGTGACATAGTCACATAGGAATACGGTTTTCATTTTAAAAGGCAGTTTTTCATGCTGTGCCTATGCAATTAACAGTGGGTCACAGAGTGAGATAAAAGGGAAAGGGTAACGAGCCGAGCTGTGCCTTTAATTAGTCTGTGAAGTTACAGTTAATTAGGATATACGGAGGAAAAAGACTTCCTTTCATCTAGTTGTTTTTATCCTTTCATCGTAACAAAGGTTGGGTTAAGATGTCATTGTGGTGGTCTTCTATGCTTATATACATCAATGATATACTCCTTTTCTCTCAGATTGTTACTAGTCCTGAGTGCCACCAGGGAGCAGCTTTTAAAGCACTTTACCTAAAGGTTATGTCTATCTTCACGGTCATCTTTTACTTCTCCAGTGCATTCAAAAAGAAAAAAATGAAGCAAGTGTGTTACTATCCTTCATTAACAATTTCCTATCATTTTATGTCTATAGCTTTTATGCAGATCTATGCATCTCCATGGTAACAGACAACAAACAGGACCGCGTAGTCTTATCCTGCAGTCATACTCCCCTCCATCTTCCTCCTGTTGCTAACTTGGAAATACTATGAAGGATATGGAAGGGATCATAACTGCAGGATCTGACTACATAGAGGCAAATAGGTCTGCACAGGAGCTGTAGACACAAAACTGAAGGATAATGTCAATGAAGACAATTAGCAAAGTTGCTTCATTTTTTATTTTATTTTTTGGGGTAAAGTTACAAACACAGAGCAGTTTTCCCATATTACGTAATTATTTATTCTCAACATAAAGTATGCCTAGCAAAGGCTCAGGTGTTGGAACTATAATAATCTTTGAAAGACTTTCCTAGAACATTGGATATATAATTGACTTAGGGCCCATGTATGTGGTATGGGGCCTTTATACGTCCTTTAGGAAAGAATTCCTTTTTAATATGACATGCAATGCAAAGAAAGGCATGAGAGGCCGAAGTGCAAACTACAGAGCTGACGAAAGAAAGGTATACAGGTACTGCTCATAAGAATGACTGATGTGCAAAACAGTTTACTATTACAAAATGTTCCACTTGTATGATCCATATTTCCAGTAACTGGCTCAATCTATTCTTTTTCTTTTAGCGGAAACTAAGATCTGTTTTAAGTACTACCATGGTGTGAGTGGAGCTCTACGTGCTACGACTCCCAGCATCACTGTGAAAAATCCTTCTGCCCCAGTAAGTTGTCTTACAATGATATATGGATAAATACAGTATATTTAATAACAATTTCTCACTCAATGTCTTGTGTTATGACACATGAACCTATAAAACAAGTCTAGTATAATGTCTTATAACTGATTTTGGCCCCATATTACCACTCAAATATATGGACTGGTTTACATAATAGGTGAATGGGCACAAATGACTTGAGAACCATATGTAAATTACCTGAAATTCCAAGAGCTATAACTTTTTATTTTTCCGTCGATGTAGACTTGAGTTTTTTATTTTTTTGTGGGACAAGTCATAGTTTTTAAAGGACAGGTCATCAATAACAGATTGGCGAGGGTCTGACACCCGGCACCCCCACCGATCAGCTGTATGAGGAGACGGCGCGCGCAGTGCACAAGTGCCGTCTCCAGTCTCTCTTCCTCCTGCGCAGTAGTGAGCAGGAAGAGATAAAGGAGACTGCACATGCACACTGTGTGTTTCGTCTCCTCATAAAGCTAGGTCATCAATATTAAAAGCTCCATTTAATAGCACCATTTTGGGGTACAGATAACTTACTGATTAACTTCTGAGGGGGGGGATTGTTAAAAGTTTTTACGTTATAAATGTTGTGGCATTCATTTTTCTACATAAATAACATGATAACTTTATTCTCTGGGTCAGTACGATTACAGTGATACCATTTTTTTTAATGTATTACTACTTTGGCACAATACCTTTTTAAAAAATATATATATATTTTTGCATCACCACATCCCAAGACCCATAGTTTTATTTTTATTTTTCTTTCAACAAAGCTATCTGTGGGCTTGATTTTAGCGGGACAAGCATTTTGGGGTACATAACACTTTTTGATTGCTTTTTATTCCATTTTTTTGTGGAGAGTAAGCAAAAAACTGCAGTTCTTTTTTATTTTATTTTTTACAGGGTTCATCATACGGTATTCATTTCATGATAATTGTGTAGTGCAGGTTGTTACAGACGCAGCGATACCAAATATGTGGACAGGATTTTTTTTGCAATTTTTTTCAATGAAGACGCATTTTGTTATTTGAAGATTTTATTTTATTTAATAAAACTTCAACTTATAATTTTACAATTTATTATCCCCAACAAGGGGAGTTTGACAAGCAATCTTCTAATCTCTCCTATAATACACTGTACTGCTTATGCAGCACAGTATATTTTACTGTCAGACTCAGCACGGCCTGATAGAGCATATACTGCAGGCAGACCTGGGGTCCTTCAGCTGCTATATTTAGCTGCTATACTAAGATATTAGCACCCCGCAATCTCATTCTCAGTGGTGCCAATGCCTGATGCAAACTTTAAACCACTTTGATGCGCTGTTGCTATTAGCTGGAGCATCTAAGGGGTTAAAATGCTAGGCCATTAGAGCAGCAGCTTGGCTGTCATGTGAGAACTGCGCTCCTGCTCTGCACTGCATGGGAGACCCATGCAATGCTCAGAGTAGGCCTCTGTAAAAAGGTGGCGTCATAGTCTAAGTCCAGTTAGTGACAACTGTAAAAAGACATATTGGTGGTCACTAACGGGTTAGAACAACGTTTTCTCCAGAATAAAGATAAGTAAAAGGTATCATTACATTCAGCTGAGCTAGCTCTACAAGACATGGAGCCTTGATTAACAATGAATGTCTGGTGACAGATTTCTTTTACATTTGTTGCTAAATTATTCTTCATTCTTGTTTAGAACCGATAGTGATCAGAAACTTCTATTCCCAGTATCTACATGGCAGTGCAGGTATTTAAGGTGTTAGAAAGGAGGTGACAGGTTCCCTTTAAAAAAAAAATAATGCTTCAACTGAATTATAAGAGCTCAGGTAAACCGACCATCAGAATTATGAATGCTGCCCTGGAGAAATGTTAATCCTGTGACAAAGTTGGTACAATTTAACCTCGTTGTCGTCAACCTTACATGCCTAACTTTAAGGTTGGAGATTTTATTTTGCGGTCATTAGATTTACATTGTATCTGTCCCTCATTCAGCTAAAAATCTGTCCAAATATCTGTTCATGGAACAACAGAAGACTAATACTCCATGCATCCAACTTTTGTACAATTTTGTAAAATTGATTTGTCCAGTGTCATGTAAGACAAATATAATATTTGACAAGCTACTATATATGTCATGTACTGTAAACATGAGTAGATGTAGATGTGGTTAGCATGGATTATTCTCTAGGAAATGTACTGTAATACAGGATAATTCATGTTATAAATATCACAATGGTCAACAACTATGAAGAAAGGCTTCACGTTGTCTAGCCTAGTTGCAGTATTCAGACGTTCTCATCCATGTTTTTTCCATTTATTGACTCCAAAGGATTCCAAGAACACTTAGCATAATTGGCATTACTTCATCTACTGCAACCAATACTGAGGTCAGACCTTAGGAACGCTACACCTAGGGGAATGCTGTCTCAGCTGGTGTTATAATGCTGAGTATCACCATGGTTCCATTATGAGGAGGTGTTACCCGGAAGTCACTCCATAGTCACTTTACGCTTCTTGTAAACATAGTACATTGTTATAATTCCTGGTGTTCATTATTTTTTTTAATCAAATCTCTTTTTATTAAATAGTTGCAGATCAAAATACAGCTTCCAACTGTCATAAAATAGTTACGTCGTTCACATATTTATGTCGCAAAACAGATAAGGCTTCTGGGGGATCTGCCCCAACAATACAGGTTCCAGGAACTCATGTAACATAGCATAATAGATTCCATCTGCAACACTTCAGTAGTGAAAAAGCACAGAACAGATAAGAGACAATAGACAATAATAAACAGTAATGAACATAAACATGTCATCTACATTCAATATATCGAGTCCGCCAGTATACTTGTCTTGTGAAGATATCCCCTATATGTCCTTTTGGTAGTGTCATAGCGGGTAATACTAAGTGATAAGAAGGCATTGTGATGCATTACAAATACAACTTCTCACATAGACCATCCAACCCTCTATGCCTCCAGTCCCCCTGCCTCTCTATCTCTATTCTTAACATGGGATATCCAAGGACCCCAGACCTGAAGGAACTTATCTCTAGTATGAAATGACCAACCCAGTAATTCCTCCATTCGACAGATATCATTCATTTTGTTGTACCACATGCATAGCGTGGGGGGTTCAACCTCACGCCATTTCAGGGGTATTAAGAGCTTAGCGGCTGTAACCATGTGTGTGGGCAGATTCCGTGTGCTTGGTCTGAAATCTTTAGAAGGTAACCAGAGCAGAACAAGCTGGTGTTCATTATTGAACATCTATTTCTAATTTAATTAGGATTATCTAATTTTACTGAATGCATTTAATGTAAAGATTTAGGGAGAATTTTTTCATTCCGCTACATGATTTGGCATTAGAAAGTCGCAAAAACGAGTTTTTGCAGCTTTTCAAGCATCATTATGACTAGATTAAGTCACATCTGGAAATTTTACACTGCCCTCGCCAATTTCCAATAAGGAGGCATGGCAAGGGTGTGTGGAAACACCAGAAACTAGAGGGCCTGCGCCTCTTTATAAGTAAAAGGGGTTGTCAGGGTTCAGAGCTGAACCCCGACATATCTCCTTCTTCACCCAGGCGGCCACTCTGAGTTGAGCATGAGAGCATTTCATACTCCGAGGCTCTCCCTTGTCCTGCACTGCATCTCGCAGGACAAGGGCTGTTTTGATTATATTTTTACATTGCTAGGTGGAGGCTTCCTCCTAGCAGTGTTCCTGATGACATCACCGGAACTAATGGGCGGGCTTTAGTGCTTCCCTAGCCTGTTTTACATGAAATGCTCAACTCAGAGGGGCTGCCTGGGTGCAGAAGGGGTTTATGTCTGGGTTCAGCTCTGACCCTGGACAATCCTTTTAGGTGCCTGCTCTGGCAGCTCGGGCCCTATCAAGACCCACATAGTACATGCCGGTCTTCATAATTCAGGGCCTTAGGGTATAGAAAGATGACTACACCACAGTTGAAGAACGTTGAAGCGCAACATAGTGTGATTTGTAAGGTCGTTGCCTAACCATATTATAGATCTATTTTCTGAAAAACTGTAAATTATGTCCATACTGGACCATACTGACCATGCGCCTTCAATTTTATTCATATGAATCCATAAGGATAAAACCACAACATGCTACAATGCATGCTATATGAACATGCATCAAGGATGTATACAGTATATATAGTATAGACACATATGGGCTGTTTGTGCCACCAGAAGGGTCCAAACATGGGGCATTACTATGAATATAGACCATAAGATTACTATGACATTGTCATTTACTTCTGTATATTAACCACTTTATTAGAAGTGTATTTTTGGTGCTTATTAAAATTACACATCATTTATTCATTTTTGGTATGAGAGGGTCTATCGGCTATTACAGGGAGGACTTCGTTCACACCATCTGTATACAAATAGTTTATCTGTTTATAGCTTAATTACCATTAAAGGGATGACTAAGATAATTAAATAATCTTAGACAAGCCCTAAAATTGATTACAATAAAATGATTATGTTCGGTAGGCCGCTGAGGTGAGTGATTATCTGTCCTAGAATTAGGGGATGCTAGAAGTAGATTCTTAAATTCCTCAGTGATATAATGGGTACTCTGGTGCTGGATGGTCAAAGATTTGTCTACTGTTTACTGACACCGGGTCGCAAATAGGACATTAGTGTAGGTTGTCCTCTTTCAGGTCAGGAAATCAGAGGTCAGGCACTCAATGGCCATCCATGATCTATTCCTGCAAATGTGGTTCGACTCATCTCCATTTTGCACTTTATATTATTAAATCATGAGCTTGTCTATCTGAAATTTCTGTCCGCAGATTTCCTCTCTCTTCCCACACCCACTTTGCAATTTACGTAGGAAGTTGAGTCCCTTGTGGAGGCAAATTGGTTAACATTAGTGTGTTGAAGCAAGTTCTTCTATAACAGGACTATTGGATGTAGATTGTATAGTTTGCTTTTACATTGTTCTTATATGTCTCTTGTATAAACCCTGAATTTCTATAAGATCTTGGAAAGATGGTAGCTTTACATTTGCATTTCTGTCATAATCGACACATTCTTTGTTCACATTCTGCCAAATATTTTGTCTGTATATAAGTAATGCCTTCCACTCTAACACTTCCAAGCTCCAGGAACCCAGCTCTTAATATGTTCTAAGTACATTTTCTGGTATGTTATATCTAAGATATTTAAACCCTTTAATGGCATTGATGAACATGTAATATATTCTGTCCAATGTGTTCCTTTCTTTTCTTTCCCAAGTAAATGAGGACATAAAAAAATATTTAAAACCGATGCTGAAAGCTAAAATACAGCCATTAATAACAATTAGTTATTGCTTTGAGAGCAAAATGTTCTAGCAAGCAGTACTTTTATGTGTCTGCCTATAGATTGACCTTACTATACTTAAAGGGGTTCTGCAGTTTGTTACAACTGATGATCTATCCTCAGGATAGATCATCAGCATCTGATCGGCCGGGGTCTGACACCCGGGACCCCCGCCGATCAGCTATTTGAGAAGGCAGCGGCGCTGCAGGAGCGCCGAGGCCTTCTCACTGTTTACCGCTGCTAGCGCCCCTGCTAGCGGTAAACAGTGAGAAGGCCGCGGCGCTCCTGCAGCGCCGCTTCCTTCTTAAACAGCTGATCGCGGGGGTCCCGGGTGTCAGACCCCGGCCGATCAGATGCTGATGATCTATCCTGAGGATAAATCATCAGTTGTAACAAACTGCAGAACCCCTTTAATGACTGAATAGTCTGCGCTAGGCCATCTCCGAGAATTGCATCTCACTTTCTCTCATTTGCTTTCTCATTAACTCTGGTTCTTCCCCTAATATGTTCCGCTTCATAAGATGCTATTTGCATTATAATAAGTTTATCTATATTTTAACTATATACAGTAAAATTTCTTTGACTGGACCTAACAGGTGACAAGTTTTTAAATTTTCTAAATAATAGGTCAGCAACCTCCAGCACTCCAGCTGTGGGAGTACTGCGACTCCCAGCAGGCTCTATTTACTTCTATGAACAGGAGAAGATAAGAGAGGATGGACACGTGTTGGTACTATCATGTTTAGTAGGACCAACACCTGTCTATCTTCTCTTATCTTCTCCTGTTCATGTGTTTTTCCCCCGTTGGTTGGCGACCATCAGCTGGAGCAGGGTTCCCCAACTCCAGTCCTCAGGGCCCACTTACCGGTCAGGATTTAGGAGTATCCCACAGAATGAATGCCTGTGGTAAATCCTAATGGATGGACACTAATTATATCAGCTGCCCAATACTAAGGAAATCCTGAAAACATGACCAGCAGGTGGGCCCTGAGGACTGGAGTTGAGGACCACTGAGCTGGAGGATTCTATCCAAATGGCATCTGCAGTACTGACCATGCCATACTGAATGAACACAATTATAACCTCACTGCACCAATCGCCATAGAATAGGTGAGCGCAGTATATACTCCTTAGGGAGCTCTATTACAGACATACTCACCCTATTAGTGCCTCTCTCTCGTTTCTATTCGCCATTCACTTCTAAGGGAGTTATGAGAACATCCAAACAAGTGTGCATGCTGGGAGTCGTAGCTTCACCACAGCTGGAGTGCCGGAGGTTGCTGATCCCTGTTCTAAATTATTAGATGTTTATTGAAATATATATATAAAATGTCCTAATCTGCTTAACTTTACTTCCAGTCTCATGAAATGCTATATTTTAATGTAGTTCTGCACTGAAAGCAGGTGCTGGATTATCACACTTTCTGGGTTAACAAAGGCTAGATTAAAGGAATTTCACTCCAGTACAGGGAAGCAGTAGATAAACTGGAGTAGTTTTTCTAGACAGAAGGGATAGGTTTAAGGATAAGACACATTTTTGAAACAAGATCAAACATTTGATAAATGTGGTATAAAGAACACCAACACAGACTCGAGCAAAACTGACTTTAGATATTCCCTTCATTAAAAATTCTCCACATAGTACATTCAGTGCTTTTAATGTTGAAGCCAATTTTGATCCTCTTGATTAGGCCTGAGTGAATTGTGCTTCAGATCATAGATCCGAAGTCAATTCGTTCAATAACTTCGGTTTTAATGGAGTTTCCATACAGCATTAAAATGTATTGGCTCCGTGGAGCCACACTTAATCTTAGCCGAAGTCACACAGGACTTTGGTGAATGACTTTGGTATTCCTATCTGCGCATTGAAAAACATTTTAAAATAGGAATCCGAAGTGGTCTTTGGTACCGAGGTACCACCAGTACCAAAGCCCACTTCCGATTTCTGTTTTAAAATGTTTTTAAGTACGCAGATAGGAATACCAAAGTCATTTACCGAAGTCTTATGCCACTTTGGCCAAGCTGAAGTTTGGCTCCACGAAGCCAATACATTCTAATGCTGTACAGAAACGAAGTTTTTGAACAAATCTATTCGCTCAAGCCTACTCTTGATTAAACTGAATTGTTATGTTCTTCATGTGATCCCTTTGAAAGGGTTTTAGAGGTAAAGGAAACTCTCGCTTGGTGCTACTTTAAGATTCCTATCTATAGAGGTTCTTAATTGGCCAAAAATGGACTTTGCATTATGCAGCCTGTGCTATATTTATGCAGTTAATAGTCCCAGTTTTAGGCTTTTTCCTAAATCTTTATCAGGCCAACGGCTGCTTTGAAACTAAGAAAATGTTTATTTACTGTAGATGGTTCCCAGGCATGTTCCAGGGTCTCTGTGCATTCCGCTCCTTGTGGCTGTACCCCAGGATTTTTTTGTCTCTGTTTATGGCATTCTGTCGAGAACATATTTCATTTGTATGTGCAGTAATATCTGCTCCTCTGTGTAGTATCACAGTGCGTATGGATGGGAAATTGGATGCAGATCAGTAAGATACTCTATTCAATAATAAACATAGTTTTAGAGGGTGCAGTGTGAGCAAGCACCCCTGGCCCCTGAAGTATGAAGTAATAAACATGACAAATGTAGGTGAGAGCCAATTATAGATTTTGCAGGTTTGAGACCTAGGAGTTTCAAGTTATGTCTCTGATAATACTGGTCTGTTTTTAACTTTACTTGTTGTGTCAAGTTTTCTTATTTTTTTATTTTTATTGGTAATTGGTGTTTTAACTTTTAGCTCCATTTTTTTTTTTTTTTTTGGAGCTACAGGGTACAATGTTTGCTTATATATGTCTCATCTATAGACCAGCAGAACACACATTAATCCCAATGTACCAGGGATGTAACCCTAATCTGAATTCATAGAGCCTTATGGTAAAGTCAAGGGGGCCACTTAATATGGTGGATTTGGTGATCTCTGTAATGGAGACACCCCTTTGCACTGGTTTTCTTTCCTTTGAGGGATATCTGGCTTTCATTGTGTTGTAGACCCAATACTGGGGCTCCACATTTATTTTGCATATTACTGTTTCCCACGGAGCTGTGCACTTTGGATTGCTGTGTTGAGACTCTTAACTGAGGCTCCGCGGTGTTTTTGTGGCTGGTCTCCCTGAGATCAGCTATTGTTTTGTTAAAGTCAAGGGGGACCCAACTACATAATTGGGAGTAAACCGAAGCAATACAAGGAGTGACATAACTATTTCTACTTTGGAACAAATCAAGCGATGGATAGTAGTACCATATGTCAGTTCTTTTGTAGTCACAGTGTGATCAGTTAGCCATAGTTAGGCACACGTGTGCCAGTCTGCACAATAGCTTCTGTAGGAATTTTACTCTGATGATTTATAGCGAGTAGATTGGGAATATAATGTAACAGTTTTAGTCTTGTTATGTAATCCTGTTCAGCATAGGCACTAGAAAAGCTCCTGCTGCCTAAACTGAGCATAACCATAGGCTCTTGTTGTCCCAACAGAAGCCAAAACAGTGTCCTATTGGCATCTGACAGGGTGGAATGCACTGACATATCGTTTTTTATTGTACAGATAAGTACAGCTGTAAAAAAAAAAGATACCAGACGAGATGTGAAGGAGCTTTATTTATATCAAATTGACTTCTGTTACTTTTTCTGTTTCTTTTCCTTCTGTCATATTATAACCAATGCCTCAGAGGTATGAGATTTTCTGATATTTTATTACTTCTAGACCTTATCTGGTTATACAGAGAAAATGTCACATGTGTCCTGGTTTATAGCTTTCAATGAAAAGATATATCATAAAGATATGATAGAAAGTCTCTGTGGGTTCATATTATACTATTATTGCTATAATACAGCATCCAAGGAAAAAAAACTGCATGCCTCAGTTTGAACTTAGAGGAATATAAATGGTAAAAGTTGGGCCCCTTAGACTTCTAGCAGTTTGCAAGGACATTTGAGTTATAGTGTGCATTCTACCAGGACATTTACACTATAGTGTGCATGCAACTAGGACAATACCTGCCAAACAAACTCAGGCAATTAGGTATGGTTCACCAATATCTGCTACATTCCCTAAGTCAGTTTGGTATGGTCTACCAATAACTGCTACACTCCATCACCCAATCAGTTATAGTCTTGCAATAACTGCTACATTTACTCAGCCAATCAGGTATGGTCTACCAATAACTGCAACACTCCTTCAGCCAAACAGGTATGGTCTACCACTACCAATAGCTGCTACATTCCTCAGGCAATCAGGTATGGTCTAGCAATAACTGCAACACTCCCTCAGCCAATCAGGTATCATCTACCAATAGCTGCTACATTCCCTAAGCCAATCAGGTATGGTCTACCAATAACTGCTACATTTCCTCAGTCAATCATATGCATTCTACTGTTACGCTCCAGCCTCCCTCGTGCAGTTTTGGCATCCAACTAGAGATGAGCGAATTGATTATAAAATCTGAATATTCAAAATTTTTCAAAAGAGTTCCAATTCTACCGAACCCGAATTTTGTGGGATTCTATTAGGCCGAATCGGACCCAAATCTAATATTAAGAAATTCGCTCATCTCTGCATCCAACCATGATCGTTCATTTTCTTGTGTGTTCACTGTTGTTGTAACAGCGGCTGCTGTGCTTACCACCGCTGTCCCGGGCGCCGTGTTCAGCGGTGATCTGCTTCCTGTGTTTCCTTTCAGCCCTGGCAACAGCATGTTTGCTGCTTGTTTCCTGCAGCATTTCCTTAAGGGCCGACACGCGTTACTTGCTGTGCTTTATGGGTTGGATCATGTGACCTCGCTGACTAATCCTAGCCCTCCTCCACATATATAATTAGCTGAGCCCCCTTCCCAGATGCCTTAGCATCAAGGTCCTTGTGTCCAGCTAAGGTCCTTGATTTCTGCTTGTGTTTCAGTGTTACTGACTCGTACTTGTATTCCTGGACTCTGCTACCTGTTTGATCACTGCCTGCTAGCCTTGACTCGCCTGTTGCTGAACCGGATTTCCTGACCTGTACCTGTCCTGGCTGCCCTGACCTATTGCCTGTTTTGACTTCTCCTCTGCCTCATCCTTCAGTCCTGCACTGTTGCTCCTGGTTACGACTCGGCCTGCTGACAACGCCTGTACCTCTGGTACCTTGCTCAGTTACCTCCTGGTCTGCCTAGACCAGCTGCCTCGTGTGCCAATCTCCTCAAGAGGTAGCGACCTGGTGTTCCGAGCCTATCTCCACCATCAGGGGTACTGTGAAGATCGAGGGGTTCACTTAGACAACGCCCTTAGAGGAGGTAGGACACGTGGCACAGTGGGTTCACACCCGCTGGGTCGTGACAGTTGTCACTGGATCAACATAGTTTTCTGGATGTTTCTCTGTAAAATGATAGTCCAACACATTGATGGATATCATACTGTTTCTGTCACACCTTCATGTGTATAAATATCGAAAATAGGAGCCTTATTTGAGACCATAAACCTAGGGCCCATCAATCCTGCCTCCATGGTTTCTGTTGTTTTTTACATTTCTAATAAATAAACTTTCATCTACTCATCATCTTTATATGTGTACATTGAAGGCGGCTCTGGACAGTAATGATAGACTGCACCTGATTGGCTGAGGGAATGTAGTAGTTATTGGTAGACTGCATCTGATTGGCTGAAGGTGCGTAGCAGTTCTTGGTAGATTGCACTTGATTGGCTGAGGGAGTGTAGCAGTTACTGGTAGAATGAACTTTATTGGCTGAGGGAGTGTAGCAGTTTTTGGTAGAATTAACTTGATTGGCTGAGGGAGTGTAGCAGTTATTGGTAGATTGAACTTGATTGGCTGAGGAAGTGTAGCAGTTAATGTTCTGGTAGACTGCATGGTATAGTAGGACCATTTTGTTTATGAGCCTTTAAGGTGAACTGAACTATAAAGTCAACCAAAACCAGGACCATAATTAAATAATAAAGTGTATAACAAGTTCAGATGTGGCTTTATCACTGACTTTTGATCTACAAGAGCTAAAACACATTGGTGCTTCATAAAGTCTATAAAGTATGTATCTAATGTGTCTAGGACATAACATATGCAAATGGGAAGCCACCTGTCTGATATACTGCTAATCCCATAAAATCCCCATGATAATCATTTTAAAAATGTTAATCCATTTGCTTCCTGGATCCTTTCCTAAAAATCTGCTAATTCAAATACACGTTTTGATCTTCAGAGTAATGTAGGATTTTCTATGAACGTGCAGTGCTCAAATAATCACATCAATTTCAAGTAGGGAGAAAAGTAATTTGGATGATAATTTCAAATCACGACTTAACAATAAGAGATTCTTCATACAGTTAACTGGTCTGCAGTTAGGATTCTCATGTTCTGCTTTCAAAGAGTAAAGGAGACACTGGAAATTAAATATTTCACACATCAGTCGTGGTGGGGGGTTTAGAGTATGACGAGCCTGGCTACTGACATGGCTGTGCTTTAGGAATGATAGTGGACCATCTAAGTCTTCACTACTCGGTGCAGTCAGTGCAGTGAAGAAGGGGGGCCTTGTGTTCCCTCAGGTTACTCCCTGTAGGCTCCCTGCCTGATAGTAGTTTGCCCATGATGTTAATGTCCATGTCTGTGCTAGGCAGGGTTTGGTGATGGAAAAACAGTGGACAGCTTGTTGTGTTAAGAGAGTCTCTCTTTACTGTATGCAGGACTAAAGTTGTAGTACATCCATCAGTAGTTTGTATACAATGCAAAGTCCTCCTAGGTGTCCCACCATGAGCTAAGCGGATAAATACGCAATTGACCCTCGGATTACTCTGGCTAAAATATCTACTATAGGGATCTCTGGCTTATAGCTGTGCTCTGAAAACTGTGGTTGTAGTGTTCACTATTCTGGGTTACCTTGCTGTCTCTCTCTGTCGCTGAAGCCATGAAAATACTCCTGCTTTAGTTCTTTCTTGCTTTCATCTCCTGGAGCTAGTGGAGATGACCGAGGCTCAAGGGCTTGGAGCAGGAGTATATGGGAGAGGAGAAAATAGAGACTACTCCTTCTATATCTCTACAGCTACTCTGGCTGACTGGCTGGAATCTTCTGGAGCTAGGGGATGGAGCCAGCCCACACCATGAGGTCCTTAGAAGTCTGGGCCAGAATTGTTATCTCTAGCCTTGCCTGGAACAACTGCATGCATGTACAGAGTATTAACATTACAACCATTACATTACAAACCAAAACATTGCAGATGTGTACCGCCAACACTGCAGATATCATGTTACCAACCTTGTTTGCAATATTATCAATGTCATTTTTGAATATTTTGCTCACTTTTAAAGGTTTATTCACGTTAATGAATCAAGACATGTGTTATCTGTATTTTCCAGACATTATACATAGATTTTAGTGTGTTTATTCACACATCCCCATTTTTCCACTAACTGTGGGCAAGTGATAAAACAAAGGAAACATGCACTACTGTGATCCATGCTGCAGACCGAACACACCCATTAAAGTCCATGGTCGGTGAAAACCACTGACAAAACACAGAAGACATCCTCTGAAAATCCCTTTATTAGCCTAGCAGTGTACAAGGAACACAAATGGTGCACAGAGAGCCAGAAATGGACAAACGGACCCACAATGGAATCTTAATGGACACTGTCACAAATAAAGCACTGACATTTTTTTCGCTGATATAAAATGGTCCCAGACATGTTAATAAGGCCTTAGTTGTCCGAGGTGTGATGTAGCGAATGCAGACCTTATACACTTAATGTGGAACTGTCCCAGATTGAGAAGGTATTGGATGGAAGTGGAGAGGATAGTGGAAAAAGTATTTGATGTTAAACTTGATATGGATATAGTGACGTGCATATTGGGATGTATAGACATACCAGATCTGACACCTGAACGGAGACTTGCTATCCTGCGAGTACTATACCAGGCCAGAAAGGTGATAGCATACCATTGGTTAGATAGACAACCGCCATCGGTGTGTGAATTGGAAAACAAAGTGCATATGATAGTACGTCTTGAAAAATATGTATACCAAAAGAGAAACAGCACAAAAAAATTTGAGAAGATATGGTCAATGTGGATTCAACACTATAACATACAAGTGTAAAGGAATGTTCAATGTATGTGGGATCATGGAAGGGGGGCAAAGAATCATAATGAGGGTGTTTAACTAAATCTGCTCCCTCAAGAGATATTCGAAATGTATTTCAACGACTTCCTGTAAATGGGAATCTATGCCTCCAACTAAGCTATCTCATTATCCGAACATGTGTGTTAAATTGTTCTAGTGCCTCAAGCTTTGTGATACTAATATATTGAGATGTCGGACCTTATTACCGAGATTGCACCTAACTGCTTGTGTCTCAAGGGGTTATGTTGGTGGGAGGGAAGGGGAGGGGGGAAGGGGGGATTAAGGGGTGTCTCACTTCTTACTGTTTTGGAAAACTTTCAATAAAAATATCTGATTAAAAAAAATAAGGCTTTAGTTTGGGGGTATGCACCAGATAACTTCAGAATTACGCCTTTCACACTTGCGTTCTGAGGATCCGGCGGGCACTTCCGTCCCGCTGGATCCCTCAGAACGCAAGTCGCCTGAAAGCATTAGAAGACTGATCAGGATCCTGATCAGTCTTCGAAATGCTTTAAGGTTACTATGGCAGCCAGGACGCTATTAAAGTCCTAGTTGCCATAGTAGTAGTGGGGAGTGGGGGAGCGGCATACTTACAGTCCGTGCGGCTCCCGGGGTGCTCCAGAATGACGTCAGAGCGCCCCATGCGCATGGATCACGTGATCCATGCGATCACGTGATCCATGTGATCACGTGATCCATGCGCGTGGGGCGCCCTGACGTCACTCTGGAGCGCCCTGGGAGCCACACGGGCGGTAAGTATACTGCTCCCCCGCTCCCCACTACACTTTACCATGGCAACCAGGACTTTAGCGTCCTGGCTGCCATGGTAACCATTCAGAAAAAGCTAAATGTCGGATCCGGTGATGCGCCGAAACAACGTTTAGCTTAAGGCCGGATTCGGATTAATGCCTTTGAATGGGGATTAATTCCGGATCCGGCCTTGCGGCAAGTGTTCAGGATTTTTGGCCGGAGCAAAAAGCGCAGTATGCTGCAGTATTTTCTCCGGCCAAACAACGTTCCGGTCCTGAATTGAAGACATCCTGATGCATCCTGAACGGATTTCTCTCCATTCAGAATGCATTGGGATAATCCTAATCAGAACTTTTCCGGCATAGAGCCCCGGCGACGGAACTCTATGCCGGAAAACAAATACGCAAGTGTGAAAGAGCCCTTAGGCCGTTTTCACATAGTCAAGACTCATTCACACGTCAGTGTTTTGGTCAATGATTTCCATCAGTGATTGTGAGCCAAAACCAGGACTGGAGCCTCCACAGACATCAGGTATAATGGAAAGATCTGCACCTGTTCTGTGTTTAGAGCCGCACTGGGTTCTGGCTCACAATCACTGATGGAAATCACTGACCAAAACATTGACGTGCGAACGAGGCTTTAGTGATTCATCAATGATTTCCATCAGTGGCTGTGAGCCAAAGGGCACATTGTGCCCTCCATAAGGTCAAATTCTTAAACATTACATTTTTTTATTGCCGATATCTCTCGTACCTGAGGCTGATATGTTAGCCACAGTTAAGCATAGACCTCCCCCAACATTTAAAGTCTATGGGCAGTCTGGAAGGAGTTAAGGATTAGACAAACATGGCTGCTTTCTTCTGAAGTAAAATTGCACCTGTCTGCGAGTTGTGTGGTATTGCAGCTCAGTCCCATTCACTTCATTGGAGCTCAGTTGCAATACCAGATACAATCCATGGACAGGTGTGGCGCTGTTTGGGTTAAAAATGCAGCCATAAAACTCTTTTAAAACAATCATTTTGTCGCTTTAAATTCTGTACATGAGGCTTTCAGTTCCACTGAATAACATGGTTTATGTTATACTTGCCAGCGCACAGTAAATGTTTTCATGCCGTGAAGTCTGTTTCTGCCAGTCAAATAGATAGTTCTGCTGGTGTTCATATAGATATGACTGAATTGGAATAATCCTGTTTTGTGGAAATCATATTGGTATGTTCACGGTCTATCTTGGATGAGCTCGGAGTATACAAATCGTCAGTCTGGCACCGGGGTCTTTGGATATTCTAGGCAGCTGTCAGAATAATTATGAGAGACTTTGAGCTTCGCCATATTTACAGGGCACTTGCTATCCATCTCAGATATGGCAACATTTGCTTCCACTCCATTTGTGCTGACGTCTAATCCTGCGGATGCAGCCCGCCGTGTAAACATGCGTAGTGCCACAACCTGTTAGCAAACATGGTAATGAAGTATTCATTCACTCGGCACTAATTTCCATAATGATGCTCTGATTATCAGAATATAATATTATAAGACCAACATTCGGACTGATCGGACATAGAATGAATAATTGTATTAGTAGTTACTGCATGTCTTGTATTCATAAGCTGTGATCAGAAGTGCTTCTGCATTTCTAAATTTGACTCTCCAAATTTAATGTAGGTCTTCCCCTTCTAGGCTCCTCTCTGCGATGCATACCGCAGGGGAGGTCCCTCCACCACAGCAGTGGAGACCTAATGATAGGTTCTGCCCATTGTTTGACCAGTGTCCTCGACCCTTCGGCGTTGGATCTTCAAGTCCTTCTACAGTCATCAACCTCAGGGGCAGTGTTGGACTGGGGTTCCTAGGGCCCAACAGTAGGGTTGATTCTGGGGGCCCAATGTACAACCACATGTAAATACTAATCCTCACACAGCGGCAGGCAACGGCAAGACGTTCAAGATTATTGATTATGAAGGTCCCACACTGAAACTGAGAAGGCAGGTTCCTTGAGAAAATAGGATAGTGACTGGTGTCCTTCTGTGCCTAGAAGTCTTCCCTACCACCTGATGCATCTACAATAATGAAAAACCTAGTTTATTTTATATGCATGTATAGGCTGGTTGAGATGCTAAAAGCTGTCTATTAGTATGCAGTGGAGTCAATCTACTGCATCATGTGCCACTTGTGCAGGGTGTGGGGACTGAGGGCCCACCCTGGCTCAGGGGCCCATGAGGGGATTCACCTGTTCCTGTGCTGGCCAGTCCGCACCTGCCCAGAGGGCAGCGATACAGTAGTACTACATATCGTACCTTCCAACTTTGGAATAGACACAGCAAGGAGATTCAGAATAGAAAGTCTCTATCTTACAGACTTTAAATCACTTTTGGTACATACAACCCCTTGTTTATACTCTAAAATAAACACAAATGCCCTAAACTAATAAAGATAAGACCCCAAACCCCTAAAATTAATATAGGTCACAGCTAACAGCTGTATGTGCTGCCGGACTGCTATATCATGAATTTATCTTACCAGTGTTTTCACTATTTTTATGTACGGTATATTATATAACAGTTGGGATTTTGAAGATGTGACCTCTTCATTGTGAGGGTGTGACAGGGGCTACAACATTTGTTTGGTACACTTCGTGCTCTGCTGCAACACTCCCAGGGACATAGGTGCCTGGAGCTAAGGGAATGCTTGAGCTGAAATAAGAAAGGGATGGCCTATAAGCCTCTTCATCCCGATTAAGGCACTTTCCGTAAGGAGAGATAGTACCCCCCCAAATCCTGACCTAATGCATTTTAAAGGGACACAGTAATGCTCCTAACTAAGGCCCCCATACACATTAGTGCATTGTCGGTCGAACCCACCAAGAATGGCAAGTTCCGGGTGTCGGATCCCCATACATACATCACCTGTAGGCTTCCATATGTGCACTTATTGGCTGAATTAATGTGTTTTTTTTAAGGGATATAGTAATGCTTCTTAAGGCCCCATACACAATAGTAGATTGTCGGTTCAACATACCAAGAACAGCAAGCTCAGACGACAGTATAATGTGTATGAGAACTAAGCTCCACCTAGGCCATGTGACTGAGGAAGGTCACGTCACTGGCCTAAGAAGAGGCCGCAGCACTCACTGGAGCACTGCAGCCTCCTCGAACAGCAGATCGGCAGGGATCCCAGAAGTCAGATCTCCACCGATCTGATATTGGTCACCTATACGGTGCTGAATGTGTTTAAATAATGAGATGTGAACAGAGCCTTACATGCTGTATGTCAGTTTGGAGATTTTGTGCTCCGATATTATAAATATGTGCAACTATCACTTTAGTCATTTCCCTGCCAATATGTGGCTTTAGGCCCACATTATTTATGTGAAATACAAAAACCATTCTGCTTCCAGGTATTTCAGAGTCAGTATTGTTCATCTGTAATCGTAGGCTGCAGAAAAGTGCTATTGTTCCTCATGCCCTGCGCCTGGTAGGGAATACTATCCCAGCCAGGACTAAGATTAACTACAGAAAGACAGAAATAGCATCTGTGGCCAGTGAATCAGCGTTCTGCACGACCTTGTTTTACATCTGTTCATGTCTCTTGCATACACTATCCATGCTCGCTCTGCTTAAGCCCTTCAAGGCATGCTAATGTATGAAATGCAAACATGGCAGTCAACTGAAATCAAGATAGAAGACAATCATGTCAGTGCAATGGATATAAGATTTAAACAATCTCAGCTTATACTGGAGCTGCATATTGCAATATGGGCTAGGTCAAGCAATATTTTAGTTACTATTGTTGTCAAAAGCTAGAAAATCTGTCACGTGATGGACAAAGAGGTGCTCGGCTTAAACAATGACTTCTATAATCAGTAATTACTACAATAATCAGAGACAGTGCTGCACTGGCAATCCTTTGGCTCGGCACAGGAAATAATGGACCCACCCCCCATCTATGCGCATATGCACATTTTACCATTTGTTTAAATCAAGTTTTTTATGTTAACCATGTCTTTTAAGAATTGTTGGTGATATATTTTTCATTTTCCATGTCCCTTTCTATATTTTACAAAAAATCCTGAATTCTTGCAGTTTTCACTGACCACTGAGCCTAATAATAGGCTGAAATTCCCTGAACACTTTTCAGCAGTCATCTGATTATCATCACAGGCAGGATTGCAGTGACATATAACACATCTGTATAGATAACATAGGACCCACCATTCACAATAGGCAATGGTGGCATCTTATTTGCTCCCTCCCTATCCAGTAACTTTTGCACAGGTCACACTGTGTCCAGAAAACTCTCCCATACAAGTCAATGAGTCATTTCCTTTCCATTGTGCCCTATGTTGCTGCTGTAAAACATATCTCTAAATGCTGGTAACAGCAGCTCAGGCAAGATGGCTGTCTCCATAAACATGCAAAAAAAAAATAAATCTACAACCAGAAAATAAAAATAAATGAGGAAATAATGAACATTTCTCACTGTGTGGTTTTAATTAGTAAAAAAATATAGGTGATAAATTTACTTTAAACTTTGTTGTTATAATTGCACGCATGTCTTTAAGGACTTTTCCACCTTTTAAGATTGACGACCTATCCTGTGGCTAGGTCTTCAATATCAGATTGGTGGGGTTTCCCACCAATCCACTGATTGTCGCAGCCACCAGTGCCAGAAACATAATGGTGGACAGAACTGGAAGCAGGAGGACATGCTGGCGTACTGCAGCTCAGTTCTCATTGAAGTAAGTGGGAGCTGAGCTGCAGTACGTCAGCATGGCCACTACTCAATGGATGGAGCGTTCCACTGTTTAGTCCCCAGGACCAGTGGCTGCTGAAAACATCTAATTGGTGGGTGTCGGACCTCACCAATCTGATATTGGTGACCGATCCAGTGGATCAGTCATCAATATCTAATAAGTGGAAACCTCCTTTAAAGGAAACCTGTCATCAACTTTGTTCTGCCCATACTAACGGCAGCATAAAGTAGAGACAGGTGAGTTGATTTCAGTGGTCTGTCATTTAAAAGTTAAAAGTAAGTGGTTGCCGAGAACCAACATCACAATCATTGCAGACTGGGCCTGGAAAAGAGTCACGACCACCTGAGAGGAGTCCTGGTTATTCATGAATTCCTGCTCTCCCGCCCACCTACTGATGACTGACAGGCTTCTACCTAGTTTTCTCCCTTTCTCTCTAGGAGAGAACTGCCAATCATCAGCAGATGGGTGAGAGAGCAGGAGATTATGGATAACCATGACTCTTCTCAGGTAGATTTGACTCTTTTCAAGGCCTGGGCTGCAATGATTATGATGTTGGTTCTCGGCAACCACTTACTTTTAGCTCATGAGTGACACACCGATAAAATCAGCATTTCTGTCACTAATTTATGCTGCCCTCAGTGAGGTCAAAATAAAGTTGATGACAGGTTCCCTTTAAGGTCTAATAGGTTTTTTGTGAATTAGCCCATAAAAAATAGACCCTAGTAACAAGTGATTGGCCCCAAATTCAGTTCCAAATAGGAATTTATTCTGTTGGATTTCTTCAGCATGAAGACATCAGCAACTATTGTCATTATCAGGCATATTGATTTTTATCAGGTGTCGGGATCTATTGGCAATGAGCTGAGGAACAAGACTAGTCCTAGTAATAATGAAACTGGTAATTATTAAACTATGATTAACAGCCATGGTGATGAACATAGAGGAACATGGTCACCTTCTGAGCGCGTTTCTAATAGGATCTTGTGTAACTTCAACAGGTGTGGTGTGTGATTTCATTTAAGAAATTATGCCTTGAGTGAGGTAAAAAATAAAACTCAGACATCAGATAGTACATGACAATCTCTTTCTAACAAAGCTAGAACCAGCCCTGTACATGAAACGGATCCTGAGATCTCCCTGTTAATTTCTCCAAAGGTTGGCCGCTCAGGGGGAAAGGTCCTCTCTGCTGTATCTCTTACCTAGTAACTGCCCCAGCTTCTAACAGAAGCTGGAGACAGTTGAAGATTTAAACTGAGCACGTGCAACCATCTCAGTGAGGTGGACAGGGAAATAAGGAAAATAACAAACAGCAGGTGGCGCTATACAGATCCATTTTTTTTTTATAGTTTAGTGGCTATACTAACTTTTTAATTGGATGCAATTATGAAAGTATTAACATCCAGATGCTGGTATGTAACATGTAGAGTATATTTCACGGGACAACCCCTATAAACATAGCTAAATCTGAATCTGAATTATTTTCTTGTATGAATACAGGTAATGTTTTGTCAGTTTTATAGGTAGATAAATAAAAAAGGAATCCTAGTTATAAAGTATCTTGACAGAGTGTGGAAGCATTTGAGCATCCAGGCCTTGTGTCTACTAATGGTAGGCTATGCTACAGTGCTATTGATCCATATTGATTGAGTCTAGAGGGATAGCACTAATGGAAACTAATATGTAATTGACACCAATCTCACGCTATCTCTTCTTTATAGATCTTCAAAAGCATTAACAGCGAAGAAGCATCACATGGGCAAGGCAGTCGCAGGCTCATCAGTTTTACCTTATCTGGTAAATATGAGATATTTTTCTTTTTGTCATATTGTCTGTATATTGGGTTATATGAATGTATGTGTTATGTGTTTTTTTTTTTTTATGTTTGTGAATATGAGTAAATTGTGTGCTGGTTATTGGTAGGCCAGTCATACATATTAGGACTTGTTTTGGCTGGCCATTGTATCCAGTATATCCCATCATCATTCATGGTTGACACGGCCATATATGCAGGTTGGCCCACGAAAAAGTAGCCTGCCTCCAATGTCTCCAAATCAAACTGCCTAATATTAAATCTGTCTTAGTTGCTCATAGCAACCAATCAGAGCTCAGCGTTCATGTTTTCAGAGCCCTGTAATAACTAAAAGCTGAGCTTTGATTGGCTGCTATGGGCAACAGACTTACTATTAGACAGTTTGATTTGGAGGTATTGGAGGCAGGCTACTTTTTTGTGGGCCACCCTGAATGTTTATTTTTTATGAAGAAAGGAAAGTTGAGTGTCAAGTAGACGTGAGATGCCTCGAATCAAGGGGAACTAAGGAGCGTCATTAGAATCATGTGTATCTAGAAAAAAAGCAATACTCATTAAATCATCAGTGTATCTCATAATAATGGTATAATCTGTTAAACTTATATCAAAAAGAATAACTGTCCAATAAAAATATACAAAATGATTACAAGATTTTAAAGCTTCCTAAATTCACAACACATATCAATGCTTAAAATGGGTTAAAGGATTAAATAAAAAATCTCAGACAACCCCTACAATTGCTTAAAGGGGCTATCCACCTTTTATTAAGTGAGAGCCAATCCTGAGGATAGTCCGTCACTCGCTAATCAGTTGGTGCCTATCAGCTCTTCAGCAATAGCTTCAGAACTGGGAACAGACAACTCTGTCTACTTTGTAGTAGACTGAGTTTGTTTCTTCCGGGCTCCTCCCGTTGAGTTCACCACAAAGTAGACAAAGCTGTCTACTTCCAACACCAGACCTATTGCTGAACAGCTGCCCCACACCCTTACTGATCAGCTAGACATGGCCTACTGTGAGGAAAGGCCATCACACCTTTGAAATAAATTGTTTTTGATATACTCACCCTATTTCCAAGGCGTTCTCCTCTGCGTTGGTCTATCACTCCTGCCGCAGCGGGCCTAAACACTGATGGCCTATCCATAGGCCATACATTTTTCATCTGTGGGTGTGACTTCCAGGACCTGCCAATAAGCACAGTGAAGGGATTGCAAATTCCCGTGAGCTCCATGTCCTCTACATTGTCTACAGAGACACAGTGGCATTGTCCATATGTGTGGCTGTGCCTGGTACTAAAGCGTACCCTAGATACTTGGATGGATCTGAATGATATGAGCTGCAGTATCAGGCAAAGCTACACAAAGGGATAATGCCCCTGTGCCTATTTAAACAATGAAGAGGATGCATCATTCTCGGGATTGATACAACCCCTTCACTGTGTTGATCATAAGGATAGGCTATCAGAATTTAAGAGCCCCCTTTATTATTCAGCATTGGCAGACATGCAATGCACTTGGAAAGTCTTCAGACCCTTTTACTTTTTTCACATTTTGTTACGGCCTTGTGCTGAAATAAAAAATAAAGTCCTAATCAATCTTCACTCAGTACCCTAAAAATGAGAAAGTGAAAACAGAATTTTAGAAATTTCTGCTAATTTATTAAAAAGAAACAATTAATGTCTGTGTTGTTTCTGGTAATGGCCACACCCCTTGCCTCAGGTGTTGTTTATGTGGTGATTTGGCCTTCCCTATTTATTGTGGCTTCTCCCACCATCCTGTGCGGTTTATAGCTTTAGCTTCAGTCTTGTTGTGAATTGCTGGTGTTGGGATCCCGGTGGAGTTCCTGTGCTTCCATAGCCATTTGGAGTTAAGTGTCTTCTTCCCCTTTTGTTTATTATTTGGGTTTTCTTGTGTGGCTTTTTTCCCGGTCATTTGTGTTTAGGCCTGAAGGAGACTCCTGTTCGTCCTATCGTTTGGAGAAACAGGTTGTCTCTTGTCTTGACATTAGTACCAGGGTCCTACAGGGTGAGTTAGGACTTTAGGTTCCTGTGTATGAACTCCCCTACCTCTGGGGTCAGTTCATACTTGCAGTCAGTCAGGACTTTAACCACTACAGGACCGCCTAACGCACGGATGCGTCCGGCGGGCGGTCCTGTAGTTCTGAGTTGACGCGTCGGCACGTCATCTCGCAAGACGCGAGACTTCCTGTGAAAACGCGCGCGTGCGCGTTCACACTGCCGCGCGTCTCACAACTTGTACTACAGCCTGCCAGCGATGATCAATCGCTGACAGGCTGTAGATGCGAAATAAATCGCATCAAACAAGTATATTAGACGCTGTTTTGTTAACAGCGTCTGATATACCTGCTACCTGGTCCTCTGGTGGTCCCATTTGCTGGGATCGACCACCAGAGGACCAGGTAGCTATGTAAAGTTGCACCAAACACTACACTAACCCCCCCCTCACTTATTAACCCCTTGTTAACCCCTTGATCACCCCATCTAGATTCCCTGATCACCCCCCTGTCATTGATCACACCCCTTGTAAGGCTCCATTCAGACGTCCATATGTGTTTTGCGGATCCGTGGATCCGCAGATCCTCAAAACACGGACACCGGCAATGTGCTTTCCGCATTTTGCAGATCCGCACATTGCCAGAACTATATAGAAAATGCTTTTTCTTGTCTGCAATTGCGGGCAAGAATAGGACATGTTCTATATTTTTGCGGAACGGAAGTGCAGACTCGGAAGCACGGATCCGTAATTCCGGATCCGAGCGGGACAAAGTCTGTCCCCATAAAAATGAATGGGTCCGCAATTCCGTTCCTCAAACGGGATAAGGGTCCCTTATCACCGCCAGTTAGTTAGCTACATGTTAGGTAGTTAGCGCCCAGCCCACCGCACCGCAGTCACTGATTGTGGCAGAGATTTTTTCATCCACATTGATCGATACGAATGAAAAAATCTGTGCCGTTAATTTTTTTTTCAGCCCAGAGGCTGAACGGAAAAAAAAAATCTCATTACCCGTATGCTCAATATAAGGAAAATAGCAGAAACTCCTAATGCTGGCCATACATGTAATGATTGCGGAGACCCTCAAATGCCAGGGCAGTACAAAAACCTCACATGTGACCCCATTTCAGAAAGAAGACACCCCAAGGTATTCCGTGAGGGGTATGGTGAGTTCATGTAAAATTTTATATTTTGCCACAAGTTAGTGGAATATGAGACTTTGTAACAAAATATATATATATATATCAATTTCCGCTAACTTGTGCCAAAAATTTTTTTCTGTGAACTCGCCATGCCCCTCACAGAATACCTTGGGGTGTTTTTTTTCCAAAATGGGGTCACTTGTGGGGTATTTATACTGCCCTGGCATTTTAGGGGTCCTAAAGCGTGAGAATCCAAATGCGTAAAAATGCCCTGTGAAATCCTAAAGGTACTCATGGGAATTTGGGCCCCTTTGCGCATGGCTGCAAAAAAGTGGGACACATGTGGTATCGCCGTACTCAGGAGAAGTAGGGCAATGAGTTTTGGGGTGTATTTTTATATATACCCATACTTTGTGGGAGAAATATCGCTGTAAACGACAACTTTTTAATTTTTTTATACAAAGTTGTCAATTTACAGAGATATTTCTCTCACCCAACATGGGTATATGTAAAAATACACCCCAAAACACATTGCCCTACTTCTCCTGAGTACGGCGATACCACATGAGTGACACTTTTTTGCAGCCTGGGTGCCCTAATTCCAATGAATACCTTTAGGTTTTACATGGCTGCTCACAATTTAGCCCCACCCAAAATGCTAGAACAGTACAAACACCCCACAAATGACCCCATTTTGGAAAGAAGACACCCCAAGGTATTCGCTGAGGGGCATAGTGAGTCCATGAAAAATTGAACTTTTTGTCAAAAGTTAGCGGAAAGGGAGACTTTGTGAGAAAAAAACAATAAAAAATCAATTTCCGCTAACTTGTGCCAAAAAAAAAATCTTCTATGAACTCGCCATGCCCCTCACGGAACACCTTGGGGTGTCTTCTTTCCAAAATGGGGCCACATGTGGGGTATTTATACTGCCCTGGAATTTTAGGGGCCCTAAAGCGTGAGAAGAAAAATGCATAAAAATGCCCTCCTAAAAGGTACTCATTGGAATTTGGGCCCCTTTGCGCATCTTGGCTGCAAAAAAGTGTCACTCATGTGGTATTGCCGTACTCAGGAGAAGTAGGGCAATGTGTTTTGGGGTGTATTTTTACATATACCCATGCTGGGTGAGAGAAATATCTCTGTAAATTGACAACTTTGTATAAAAATTTTTAAAAAGTTGTCGTTTGCAGCGATATTTCTCACTGCATGGTATGTAAAGCCACCCCCAAATGCAGCCTGCTCTCCTGAGTGCTGGCGATATGTGTGCTTTTGCAGCAAAATAACGCCAGCCTAAACAATGAGTGCCTTTAAATTTCTGAGCCATTTTTGCGCATTTGGACTCTCACGGCAGGGCCTAAAAATGCCAGAGACGATATAAATACCCCACATGTGACCCAATTTTGGAAAAAGACACCCCAAAAGGTATTCAGTGGTGGCATGTCGAGTTCACAGAATTTTTTTTTTTGGCACAAGTTAGCGAAAATTAATTTTTTTTTTTTTTACAAGTCTCATATTACTAACTTGACAAAATAAAATTTTTACATGAACTCACCATAACCCTTACGGAATGCCTTGGGTGTCTTCTTTCTAAATGGGGTCACATGTGAGGCTGTTATACTGTCCTGCCATTTTAGGGGGCCCCTAAGCATTGAGAAGAAGTCTGGAATCAAATGCGTAAAAATGCCCTGTGAAATCCTAAAGGTACTCGTGGAATTAGGGCCTTTGCGCACACAGGCTGCAAAAGTGTCACTCATGTGGTATGCCGTACTCAGGAGAAGTAGAGACGTGTGTTTTAGATTATATTTTTATATATACCCATACTTTGTGTGAAATATCTCTGTAAGCGACAGCTTTTAATTTTTTTATACAAGTTGACAATTTACAGGATATTTCTCTTTATGGGTATATGTAAGAAAGCCACCCCAAAACACGACCTCCACAATCTTATGTTTTTTGCAGCCTAGTATAAAGACAACAGTACCTTGGAATTTTATGACTGCTCTGGTAGCCCTGCCCAAAATGCCAGAACAGTAAACACACCCCACAAATGACCCCATTTAGTTAAGTAGACACCCCAAGGTATTCACTGAGGGGCATAGTGAGTCCGTCTGATTTTATTTTTTTTTGCCAGAAGTTAGCAGAAATGGAAACTTTATTTATTTTATTTTTTTCCTCAGAAAGTGTCATTTTCCACTAACTTGTGAAAAACAATGAAATGATACATGAACTCACCATGCCCCTCCGCGAATACTTTGGGGTGTCTTCTTTCTAAAATGGTGTCATTTGGGGAGTATTTATACTATCCTGGCATTCTAGCACCTCAGGAAACATGACAGGTGCTCAGAAAGTCAGAGCTGCTTCAAAATGCGGAATTCACTTTTTTGCACCATAGTTTGTAAACGCTTTAACTTTTATCCAAACCAATAAATATACACTTATTGGATTTTTTTTTTATCAAAGACATGTAGAACCATAACTTTAGAGAAAAATTTATATAGAAATGTAGTTAAAAAAAAAAAAATTACAACAGAAAGTGAAAAATGTCATTTTTTTTGCAAAAATGTCGTTACATTTTTATTAATAGCAAAAAAAGTAAAAATGTCAGCAACAATGAAATACCACCAAATGAAAGCTCTATTAGTGAGAAGAAAAGGAGGTAAAATTCATTTGGGTGGTAAGTTGCATGACGGAGCAATAAACGGTGAAAATAGTGTAGTGCAGAATTGTAAAAAGTGGCCTGGTCATTAAGGGTGTTTAAGCTAGTGGGGCTAAGGTGGTTAATTAGGGTTTCTTTAGGAGGAGATTGGCTCCTTTCCCTAGTTTCCAGGCCTTCTCCCCTCACCCCCTTTCCTCTTACGTTCGGTGTGGGTTTCCCTCCCACACCAAAGTGGGACATATACTTTATTATCAGAACAGAGCTACTGGGATGTAATACAGGATATGCAGTGTATAGTAAAATCCAATTAGCACTTAATGATAGAATATACAATAGGGAATATAGTACAGCATCTTTGCCCAAGGCAGTACTATGCATGATAGGTTTAGATACACTGGCTTAGCAGCAGAGTTTCACTGGGAATTACTTTATAATTGTGGTAGCTATCATTTAGTGAATACCCACATAATGCATAAAATTTCCACCTTATGACATACTGTCACATATGCTGAATGTAGCCACAGGCCGTACTTTTGCCCTCCATACTGGTGGTATGCCTTAGCATATATTTATCACCTGTATTGGAAAGTACAATAGACTTGTGATTTTCCTACATCTTAAAAAAAAAGTGTAAACTATATGTAATATACATTTTTTAACATTTTGGCCAGTGGATGACAAATGACACTGTATAACATATGTCCAGTGTGTCACCTTTTATATCTAAAAATACTGTCCGGGTTAATCTGAGAAAAGCATTAATGTTTGTAAGCAATTTTTCAGACACATTGATGGGAAGGTTTGGGCTCACTGGTCACATCTCCTCTTACTACTGTTGTTAATTCTACTGTTACTTCTATATCCAGGGCAGACCGCCATGATTCCTTCTCCTAGCCATGTTTCAATAGTCCCCCTAAATGCAATAGTGCCCATTAGATAGTGACATGAACATAATTATGGTCATACCTCCCAACTGTAAAAGAATGTCCCTGTCCCTACACTCCCAGTTCTGCCCAGTACCCTTCTTGCCCCACAACTAGTAATAAATTGCCTCATCAGTGTAATGATGCTCCCTTAGTGCCCTCTCACAGTAAAGATTAGCCCTAAGTCCCCACCTACAGTAGTGCCCCCACACAATAAAGGTGCCTACTTAAAAGATTCCCCCCACACAGACATAGTGCTCCTGATGATGCCCTCTTTGAGCTCCCACACAGTACGATGACCCTTTTGTGTCTCTCAAACAGTATATTTCCTGTTTATGCACCCCTCACACAGTATAACATTCCCTTATGTGCCCCTCACACTGTTTAATGTCTCATTATTTACCCCTCACACTATATAATGCCTCTTATGTGGGACTCGCTGGTGTGAAAGGGGCCTAAGAGGTTAAATATTAAATAGTTTTTAGGTGTGATCTATATTATCATACATCATTCCACATTTATCATAAATCTATATGTTTTCAAAAAAATCACCCTTATTAGGGGCTTGTTTTGTGTGCTGTACTAGCAGCAGGCCACAGAACAAGTACTCTAAGTACTGTCTTTCATTTTCATTCAGTCTCCAGGCTCTGATATAATAGATTCGTTCATTTACTTACATTACATCTATACAAGTGCTCTGTGAACACCTTTCATATACAGAACAATATGTATACACCACTAAAAAGTGGAAAAAAGCCACACATCTTTCCAGCAGTTTGCACAAAAAAGAAGGCCTTGGTACACCAAAACTGGTGTAAGCAGGAAAACAAGAACCATCAATGTCTTAATTTTCTTGAAGTAAGACAACAAAGATTAAACTGTATTTTATAAATATATTGTTCTCAAGCATTAAAAACAGGGGCTGTATTTGATACTATATGATCAAATAGTATCAATGGTGCCAATGTGGCAGAATGCCTGCTACTCTTACTCACATGAATGTCACATTCTGTTCAGTGTGGGATGTAATGTGACATTAAATACTATGTTGTCAACAAGGGCATAGCTAAAGGCTCATGGACCCAGGGCCGGTGCAAGGATTTTTGCCGCCCTAGGCAAAAGAAAAGTTTGCCGCCCCCCCCCTCCTTTGTCATTCTCCCCCCCCCATCATTCTTCACCCCTCCTTCTTTGTCATTCTCCCCCCCCGTCATTCTTCACCCCTCCTCCTTTGTCATCCCCCCCCCTTGTCATTCTTCCTCCCCTCTTGTCATTCTTCTCCCCCCCTCTTGTCATTCTCCCCCCCCTTGTCATTCTTCCTCCCCTCTTGTCATTCTCTCCCCCTTGTCATTCTTCCCCCTCTTGTCATTCTTCTCCCTCTTGTCATTCTTCCTCCTCTTGTCATTCTTCCTTCCCCCTCTTGTCATTCTTCTCCCCTCTTGTCATTCTTCCTCCCCTCTTGTCATTCTCTCCTCCCCCTTGTCATTCTTCTCCCCCTCTTGTCATTCTTCCTTCCCCTCTTGTCATTCTTCCCCCTCTTGTCATTCTTCCCCCTCTTGTCATTCTCCCCCTCTTGTCATTCTCCCCCTCCCTCCTCCCCGCTCTGTAATGGCGTGGCCGAGCGCTTTATGGTCCACGGGTACAGGAGCTTTAGATTCCTGTATTCCTGACGGATTGACAGGAAGTGCACACTGTGTGCGCACTTCATGTCAGTCCGGCCGGGTACAGGAGACACATGCTCCTGTACCCGCGGCCATAAAGAGCTCGGCCGCGCATATCGGACTGACAGGAGGGAGCGCTGAGCGCTTCCTCCTGTCAGCTCCTCTCTCATGCTGAGCCCGGGCGGTGCGCCCTCATGGACGCGCCAGCCCGGCAGTGCTGCAGCCGCCTGAGGCTCAATTCAGAGCGCTCGGGCGGCTGCAGCATGAGGCAGGGCCGGCGCTCCTAGCAGCGCCCCTTGCCAAGGGGCGCTCTACGCGGCGGCCTAGTCCGCTTATAGGACGCGCCGGCCCTGCATGGACCCTGGTGCAAAAGTTCAGCTTGGGCTCCCCTTCCCTGCTGTGTGGCCAGGGGCTGACTGGTAACTTTTGGTCCAGGGGGCAAGTAACACCCAGAGGCCCACTGAGCCCCCCTCCTGCTTTCCCTTTTCCCCTGCCTCCTCCTGACCCCCCCTTGCCACTTTCACCAGCCAAATAAACTAGGAATGCTCTGATATATCGGCCACCGAAACATATCAGCCGAAAATGGCATTTTTGGTATAATGCCGAAAGTTTCATTTTCTGGCTGATACAGTGTCGCATCCGTGTATTCTCTCCTCTCCGCTGGGCGCTGCTCTGTGTCCCAGCAGGGAGGAGAGAAAGTGTGTCAGCCGGTCGAGTGCTGCGGGAGGAGAGCGCAGTGAGTGGCCGACGTCTCTCCTCTCCACAATGCTCAGCCTCCTGTCACAGATTGGCAGAGTGGTGTGTGGGCAGAGACAGCTTGCAGTGCTGTCCCAGAAGATTGAGCTCTCCTCTCCGCACCGCCTGCTCAGCCTCCTGTGACAGCATGTCAGGAAACAGAGTGAGGCACAAACATGCAGTGATCAGTGAGTGTTTGTAAATAATTGAGGACCTAGCATGTTTACTGTGTCCCCAATTATGAATAAAAAGAAAGTGATCTACATCACCGGTAATTTCCGCAGCCCTAATTTTTTACTTTACATTTAGGGGCTTCGGGGAAATATTAGGGATCTAAACCGACCCCTGATATTTCCCTTTTAAAATGAAAAAGAGATTGAGGACAGAGTACTCAGAGACACACAGAGTTCTCAATCTCTTTTTCTACAGCCCCTATTACAAATAAACAGAAATCCTCTATACTGAGTGTTCCTGTTCATTTATAACATGAGAACAGAGCATATTTACTATAACCACAATCAGGAATGGACAGGAAGTGATGTAGATCACTTCCCATTTGTTCATAACTGGGACACAGTAAACATACTATGTCCTTTATTGTTTACAAACACTCAGCTTTCACTGACTGCTTGTACCCGCTCTACTTCCTGATTCGGTGTCACAAGAGGCTGGGCGGGGAGCTGTGGGAGGAGAGCACAGCCTCCTTTGACAGCATTGACAGCAATCTCCGCCCCCACACCTCCACTCTCCTGATCTGAGCATTGCGGAGAGGATAGATGTTGGCCGCTCACCGCGCTCATAGCCCCCCCTTATGTGCCAGTAGTCCCCCTTATGTGCCAGTAGCCGTCCCCCCATATGTGCCAGTAGCCCCCCCATATGTGCCAGTAGCCCCCCCATATGGGCCAGTAGCCCCCCCATATGTGCCAGTAGTCCCCTTATGTGCCAGTAGTCCCCCCTTATGTGCCAATAGTCCCCCTTTATGTGCCAGTAGTCCCCCTTATGTGCCAGTAGCCCCCACTTATGTGCCAGTAGCCCCCCTTATGTGCCAGTAGACCCCCTTTATGTGCCAGTAGCCCCCCTTTTGTGCCAGTAGCTCCCTTTATGTGCCAGTAGTCCCCCTTATGTGCCAGTAGTCCCCCTTATGTGCCAGTAGTCCCCCTTATGTGCCAGTAGCCGTCCCCCATATGTGCCAGTAGCCGTCCCCCATATGTGCCAGTAGCCGTCCCCCATATGTGCCAGTAGCCATCCCCTCATATGTGCCAGTAGCCGTCTCCCCATATATGCCAGTAGCCGTCCCCATATATGCCAGTAGTCCCCTTATGTGCCAGTAGCCGTCCCCCTTATGTGCCAATAGCCCCCTTATGTGCCAGTAGTTCCCCCTTATGTGCCAGTAGCCCCTCCTTATGTGCCAGTAGCCCCCCATCAGAGGAACAGGGAGGGGACACACCTCTCCCTCCTCTGTCGCAGCACAGACATCTGTATCGCCGTCCTGTATCGCCGTCCTGCTGTGCCCTGCCGCCGGCCGCCCCCACTTGTCACCAGAGCCGCGGCAGGGCACATGCACACCCCAAAGGCCGGCCCTGGCTGACACTATGGGGGCAACAGAGAGGCCCGGAGGGCAATTGCCCCCCTGCCCCCCGGCCCAGTCCGCCCCTGTGTGTGACCAGTGCTTTGTGGCCAAGGGCAGGGGTGCACCACCAATGAGGTCAGGTGAGGCGATCGCCTCAGGCAGCACCAGGTAGGAGCAAGAGGGCAGCGGAAGGGCCATGGGCAATGAGCGCTTTCATTGTGGCAAAGGGGTTCCTTAAGAAATTGGCATGGGGGGGCCGTCGTTTCAGTTTTCGCCTCAGGCAGCAGAAAGGCTAGGTGCACCCCTGGTTGCACCTAGCCTTTCTGCTGTCTGAGGCAAAAATGAAAACGCCACTCCCATGCCAAATTCTTGACCTAACCACTTTCCTCCAGCCATACTCTTAGGCTACAGCTACATGTCGACACTGGTCGCGGCCAGGATCCACAGATTTGCGGTGATCCCATAGAAATAATTGTGATCACCATTTAACCGTAGCCCTAGCCTAAAAGACGTACTTGGAAAATATTACACACAGCACTAAAAACATAGAGTAGAATACAGCACCACATACCTCTTACATCCAGTGATGTCTCTGTCTCTGATGTAGATGTTCTCTTTCCTCATCTTCTCAGACCAGACCTTCTTTCAGCCAGCTCTTCTCTCTGCAGGCTTTGACAAACAGACATCTTAGTTTCCTACTTTTCCATCATCCTCTCCACCTTCTGAACACTTCATCCTTCCACCCCCAATACTGTGCCGATTGTGCTTCCCAATGCTATACAGCAGAAACAGTCCCCGTGAAAATACTAGTACCACACAGATAGTGTCCCCTTCAATAACGTTTGGCACACAGTGCCATAAAAAATAGTGTCCCTGACACTAATAGTGCCGTAAACATAATGTCCCCCAAAAATAATTGTGCTAAGCTGATACTGTGGAGGCTGCCCCCCACAGTAATGGTGCTCAGCAAAGTCCCACCAATAATAATAATTATCTGCCAGAGTGCACTTAGTCTTCATTGCCCCCAGTAGTAATAATTCCTTCATTGTGCCCATACTAGTAATCATGTTCCCCATAGTCATGTAATGTGTGCCAGTACCAAAATACCCCTTTATAACGTGTTCCAGTACAAAAATACCCCCTTGTAATATGTGTCAATACAAAAAATACCCCTTTATAATGTGTGCCAGTACAAAAAATACCCCCTTATAATGTGCACCAGTACAAAAATTCCCCTTATAATGTGTGAGAGTACAAAAAAATGTCCCCTTACAATGCATGCCAGTGTAAAAAAAATGCCCCCTTATAATGGGTGCCAGTGCTAAAAATGCCCCCTCCCTTAAAATGTGTGCCAGTACTAAAACATGCCCCATTATGTGTGCCAGTACAAAATGCCCTTATTTAGTGCCCCCAGTAGATGTCCTCATAGTTCTTCTCACCCCTCCCCATAGTGGCCCAACAGCATGGTGCCAAATTAAAAACAATAAACTCATATACTTATCTTCATGCAGTTGATAGTGATGCGGTGCAGGCTTCGGCCAGCCTGTGTCCAGAGCTGTATGCTGCCTGGCTCAGGAAGAACGATGATGATTATGATGTTGTGCTGGCCTCTGATAGACTGCAGGCACTAAGCATGAAGCCTGTCAGAAGTAACGATAGGGCAAAGAGACATCACTCCCATGCCCTGCTGCAGCATCTAACTGTATCGCCATCCTAAGCGCAGCAATACATCATTGGCAGTGCACCACTGGCAAAGGAGACCACTGGCAATTTGTGACCACTGCGACCCCTATAGCTACGCCCCTGGTTGTCATTTTGTCAAGTATATTCACAGAGCTGTTGCAGCCCTACTGTCGGACAACAATGGATATTGCCATGCAGCCTTAAAGGAAACCTGAAAGCAAGATATTTGATATTTAAAGGGGTTCTCCAATTTCAAGAAACCCACCCACCCACCCACATGTGCCGGGCCCCTCACCGGTAATATACTTACCCCGCTCTCGGCGCCGCTCCTGGTCCCCGCATCGCCGCTGCTGCTTCTCCGCGCACATGGATGAAAACATCTCCCTCTACAATGTGTCAGTAAAAAATCCCCCTTCTTAGTGCTACCAGATGCCCCCATAATGTTCCAGTATAAAATCCCCCTTCTTAGTGCCACCAGGTGCCCCCATAGTTCTCCTCTCCCCCATAGTTCCCCCATAATGTGCCAGTACAAAATGCTCCTTCTTAGTGCCACCAGATGCCCCCATAGTGCTCCTTTCCCCTATAGTGCCCCCATAATGTGCAATTTAAAAATGCCCCTTCTTAGTGCCACCAGATGCCCATAGTGCTGCTCTCCCCTATAGTGCCTCCCATGTGCCAGTAAAAAATGCCACCTTAATGTTAGATGCCATAGTGCCCCCTATAATGTGCCAGTAAAAAAAGGCCACAGTTGCCCCCATAGTGCCCCCAAATAATGCCCCTATAGTGCCCCCAGATGCCCCCATAGTGTCCCCCCCAAAATGGGCCAGTAATAAATGCCCTGAGATGCCCCATATTGCCCCCCAAAAAAAATGGGCCAGTAAGAAATACCCTAGTGTCACCAGGTGCCCCTTATAATGTGCCATCTGTAAAAAAAAAAAAAAACACTAATACTTACTTTCATGAGGCTGGCAGTGATGCGATGCAGGCCTCTTCCAGCCTGTGTCCCATGCTGTACGCTGCCCGACTCAGGCGGCACCATGATAATGACGTCATCTCGCCGCCTGAGCCGACCTCTGATAGGCTATCAGAAGAACGGGTAAGGGAGACGCCTCTCCCCTGCCTCGCCGCAGCACAGCCATCTGTATTGCTGTCCTGAGGACGGTAATACAGATGAATATGGAGATGAACGCTTCCATAATGGAAGTGCTCATCTCCTACTGCCACCCCACACACACACACCGCCGCCCGCAATTAGAACCATGGTCACGCCGCCTGTGGTGATCGGTGGTTCGTGTGAATGTAGCCTTTTCCTGGAAAAAGTTTTAAAGGACATTTGTCAGCAGTAGGAGCAAGGGGGGCGTTGACTTTGCTCCTAGAGGCTCTGCCCTCTACAACTGCCATGCCCGCTCCACTTTGATTGACAGGGCTAGAAAGTAAAAACATTGTCACGCCTGCTGGACCTGTCAATCAAAGTGCAGAGGGAGCAGCAGTTGCAGAGAGAGAAGAGTCTCCAGTTGTAACGCCAACGCCCTAGTTGCTCCTAGAGACTCATATGCATATATTAAAACTTCATTTTTCTCAGCAATGCGGGCATATATGAACATGGGACCAACACAGATGTCTTCAGCTGCCAAGCGCACATGTAACAGGCCAGCCAGTTTTATAGGTACAAATCTGCTGACAGATGCTCTTTAATCGATATGCAAATGAGAAGTTAAGTGCACCAAGGTCAGTAACAAAGCCAATCTGTGGACCCGTTTTCCTCCAGTTTCCTCTGCATCCCCTTCCCTTTATGTCTTGATTGACACGGCCTGATTCCTGTATAGTGATCTCTCCTGGCCCTGTCAATCAAGAAGGAGTGAGTGGATGACAGAAGAAACAGGAGGAGCAAGGGGGCACAGAGTGCATTGGGCCTGCCCTGTGTGCACTTAACTGCCTATTTGCTTAGAGAGATGGCCCAAACTATCCGCCGGCGAACAGTTCCCGGCGAACATAGCTTGTTCGCGTTCGCCGCGGCGGGCGAACACATGTGATGTTCGGTCCACCCCCTATACATCATCATTGAGCAAACTTTGACCCTGTACCTCACAGTCAGCAGACACATTCCAGCCAATCAGCAGCATACCCTCCCTCCCAGACCCTCCCATCTCCTGAACAACATCCATTTTAGATTCATTCGGAATTTGCAGTCTTAGTGAGAGAAGGGACAGTGTAGCTGCTGCTGATTTAATTGGGAAATCGATAGCTAGGCTAGTGAATTCAGTGTCCACTCCAGTCCTGAAAGACTCATCTGATCTCTGCTGTAAGGACAGCGTCCTGACAGCACCCCAAAAAGCCCTTTTTAGGGCTGCAACATTAGTCTGCTTTTTTCTCCATATATATATTGAAGTTGCCTGGCCTGCCTGTGTGTGAGGAGCTGCAGGCCCACAGACTGTAGTGTGCCCACTGCCAGTGCCCACCCCTGTCATCCCGTGTGGCACAGGACTTTGCATCAAAAAATGGCATTTAATTTTTACACTTTAGTGTAATTTCAGTTGCTTGCCTGCTAGTGTGTGTCAGGCCGACTTCCATTGACTGTAGTGTGCCCACTGCCGGTGCCCACCACTCATACCGGGTGGCACAGTAGCTTGCCGATAAATAAGGCATTTCATTTTTAGACAGTAGTCTAAATTCAGTTGCTTGCCTGCTGCTAGTGTGTGTCAGGCCGACTTCCGCTGACTGTAGTGTGCCCACTGCCAGTGCCAACCACTGATACCAGGTGGCACAGTAGCTTGCCGATAAATAAGGCATTTCATTTTTACACATTAGTCTAATTTTAGTATAGAATAGTACTACAGAAAATACCACTAATATCGGGTGACAGTAAATTGCACGGCGCAGATGCAGTGACCGTGGATAAAAACAAAGGGGAGGGAGCCAGCGTTTTTTTAACCATCTCCCCGTTCGAAAAATCAATTCAATTCACCTTTCGGGGACCCTTGGTGTTGTACATGGCTGGGTGGAGGAAGAAACCTTCAAGGACATCACCGGGACATGGCTTGCTTGGTATCCAACCTTGTGCAAATGGGGAGTTTGCGGTTGTTTGCGGTGCATTAAAAGGGGAGTTTGGTCTGTCAATGTCTGTGAATCGGGCGTAACTTACACTACCTGATCGATACAACATCATACCTGATCGTATACACACACTAGATGTTTTAAACCACGTTGTTCAAAAAAATTTAGGATTGTTAGGTGATTTATGCCTTTTATGGATTAAAACCCACCTCTGCGTCAACTATGTAATTTTCCATGGGAGTTTTGTCATGGATCCCCCTTCGGCATGCAACAGTCCAGTTGTTAGTCCCCTTGAAACAACTGTGGCCAGAAAGAGTCCCTGTGGGTTTTAAAATTCGCCTGCCTATTGAAGTCTATGGCGGTTCGCCCGGTTCGCCCGTTCGCGAACATTTGCGGAAGTTCGCATTCGCCGTTCGCGAACTGAAAATTTTATGTTCGCGACATCATTCTTTGCTTATGGACTAAAAGTACTTTCTTCACTAAGTGAAAGGTATCATTACATTCAGCTCTGCTAGCCCTAAATGACATTGTACCTGGTTTATTAGTGAATTTCCTTAATATTTATGAGATATATTCTATACATTTTGTAAAGTTCTGTTCTATTTCTATACCTGTGGTTGATAACTTACACATTATTGTCATATTGTTGTATTTTAAGACTTCCAAGCTCTGGGGTTAAAGAAAGGGATGTTCTTCAATCCAGACCCGTATCTAAAAATCTCCATTCAGCCTGGAAAACACAGTATCTTCCCTGCACTCCCTCACCATGGCCAAGAGAAAAGATCAAAAATTATCTGCAACACAGTCAATCCTGTGTGGAAAAGAGAGGTATGTGACTGGGGTGTGTGAAAGGGGAAATCCAGCAAAAATGACTTTGTCAAACTCAGCTCTTGTAATAGATTGTCATCTGGGAATGATTGTTTAAAAAACGTTTTTATGTTAAAGGGGTTTTCCTGGTGGTTAAAGGGTTTCTCCGGGCTTCTAATATTGATGACCTATCCTCATCATAGATCATCAGTATCAGATCACTCCAGATCCAACACCCGGTACCTCCGCCGATCACCTGTTTGTGGAGGACACAACAGTCTGGTAAGTGCTGCAGCTTACCAAGCACAGTGCCGTCCATTGGATAGTATCTGTGCCTGGTATTGCAGCTCATCCCCATCAGTTACTGGCTGCGCCAGATACGGCAATTCCGGTATTTTGCTCCTCTGCATGAACAGATTACTGGAATGCCTGCTGCACACGAGGACGTAGCCTAACATAGAAACTTTCAACAATAGGTCATTTTCTTTAAAGTTAACCTGCCAGTAAGTCCTCTACCTGATTTCATGTAGTTTGTACACAGGATATGATGTTTCCTCCCAGATAGGCGCTGCTTTCCCTGCAGAAACACATGAAGAAGTGACCAGCTACGATAAAGTGCAACTAAATAAGCTATCAATCAAAGACAAGACGTCACAGTTTGTAGTAAAACACACATTACATTCCAGAGGAGCCATTTCCATGCATCTGCACTTGGGACATGTTGCTCGCTGCTGGACCTGATATGTCCTCTGAATATATTTTATTGACTACAGTATTAGATACAGCCTCTGTACACTAGATGGCAGCATGCTACACATAATGTCAGTGGGCAATGCGTGCTTTTTGTATTCAGATCAAATTGGTACTCCAGTTATAGCTGAAGATAGGAGAGTGCAGCACTAGATTATTTCCAGCAGTACCAAAGAGGGGAATGGACTGGCAATGCACAACCTGACGCTCCATTCGTTTCAGGGTACAGTATGAATAGGGGATAACTTGAGATACCTGAAATACCACTTTAACTTGAAGCCCCTGGACGCAAAATCCTAACAGGGTCCCCACTTACATTTCCCTTTATAATACCAGTGCCTTCTTATATGGGTTCCTTGGGCATAATTAGCATGATGGCTCAGGTATGAACAAGAAGCTCCGGCCTTAACTTTAGAAAGGGATTCATGGCTTTCAACGGCTCTCAGATTGTTCTATGTAAGGACTTGCTTTCATAGGCATGCGCAGGGGATGTGCCAGGTGTGCCTGGGCACACCCTAATAGGTTTGTCACCTCCGTGCTCTTGGGTGTCCCCCCGGCTGATTCTCTTGTCTGTTACCGCAATGTAAACTAATTTACAATACCTGGCTGCGGGCAGGTGGCGGCTAGTATTCACATAGGGGGGCGGACCCGGTGGAGGCAGAGAGCTGTGCGTGCTGCGCAGGCTGAGTTGACATCACGTAACGCTGCGTGCCCCGCACGACGTGATATGTTGGAAGGGAACTAGGAACTTGGTGCCCACTGCCCAGCTGCCCTGGTCTGGGACCCACCCATACGGTTATATAACGCATATAAAAAAGAAGTATGTTATGTACCCTGTCCCACAGTGCTGCTGCTACCCCTCCTCAGTTGTCCCCACTCTCCTGTATAATGTACCCTGTCGCGCATTATAAAAAAGAAGTATGTACCCTGTCCCACAGTGCTACCCTTCCTCAGTTGTCCCCTGTATTACCCGGATACCCCTCAGTAATATAATATAACTGAGGGGTATCAGGGTAAATTATACAGGGGGTAATATAACTAGGGGTATCAGGGTATATGAGGAGTAATATAACTGAGGAGGGCTATCACACATTATACAGGGGTAATATAACTTATATTACCCCTGTATTATGTCCTTGATAGCACTCCTCAGTTATATTACCCCTGTATAATGTACCCTGATACCCCTTAGCTATATTACCCCCTGTATAATTTACCCTGATAGCCCTCCTCAGTTATATTACCCCGCCCTGTATAAGGTACCCTGATACCCCTCAGTTATATAATAAAACTGAGGGGTATCCTGGTAAATTATACAGGGTGGGGTAATATAACTAAATGTTTGTTTATATTGATAATTATATGAGTGTGGGTCTGTATGTATGCAGAGTGTATTTGTGTATATATATGTGTGTGTGTGTGTATGTGTATATATAATATATATATATATATATATATATATACACATACATACACGTGCGCGCGGCATGTGTGTTTGTGCTTTAGGGTGCACACCCTAATGCAATAGGTTGCGCATGCCTATGCTTGCTTTTATCTATATGAGATATCTTCTTATTTTTCTCTAACATTTATTATAGGATGACATTTTGGGGCTCTCAAACCAAATACTAGTTTTACATAGAGTCAAGGTCTCGAGTTACAATGGTTTTAACTTACAGTGGTCACCCCACGACCATCTAGTATTGTAACTTGATGGAGCACCGTGTTATATTATAGTGTACATTATAGTATCGTATACAGTAGGTAAATGACCCATACTAGCAGAAGTCCCAGTTTGAGAGCTGCATTCCTTTATAGCAGGTGGTGTTGAGCCATATTGCATATGAAAGAAAAAAGTTTACGAAAAACATTGCTAACCCCATAACGACCACGTGCCATACATGTACAGCGCCTGGTGTTGGGATTTAATCCACAGCCATGTACATGTACGCCACAGGGTTAAAGCTCCTGATCCTGCAGTCTAGCAGGAGCTGGTTCAGTCCCCAACTGTTAGTGACACCCAAGGAACCTGTGGCGAAGACAGAAGTGGTTTATAATGTATTCTGCCTTCTCCTTGACCATGTGTATAGTGCCAAATGAGTGCTATACAGTGAATAGAGAAATTGGCTGTGCTGCTTCATCTATTGGACCCAGCAATCACGTGATCGCTGGATGTCTCGGGCATAGCAGAGCTGCCAGGTTTTAGCAGATCCTTATCAGTCCTGCCTGTATACAATACCCCCAAAAGGGGGCTGTTTTCCCCTGTAACCAGGGCTCCTTTGAATTTCCCCAATTACAAGAGAAATAATGGAAAATACAAAACAAAAAGCCTCACGGTCCCCAAAGGTCTTTTAATGATCTCTTAGGGGGACATATATGTGGCAAAAATATATTTTAAAAAATAAGAAGAAATAATAATAAAATGTAAAATAAAAAAAAAAACAATCAAAACCATTGCCATTCACGTAAAACTATACATATTATGTATCAAAAAATAGAGAATATATTTTAATAAATTATTTTTGTTTAAGTTTGCTTATTTAAAAAAATAAAAAGCTATAGTTTGAAACATTTTTTTAATTTTTTGGTAAAAAAAAAAACTATAAGAACAAAAAATTCTCGAAAAACATTATTGTTATTATTCATTATTAAAGCACCATTCCATGGTGCTGTACATATGAAAAGGGGTGTACATACATAATACAAGACAATTACAATAAGTAACAAGTTACAAACTGGTAAGTAGAGAGGATCCTGCCTGCGCCGGCTTATAATCTACAATGACACAGTAGGTGAGGGTAACGCTGGTCATTGGGGTATAGAGGCAGCAGAGTTACTGTCCGTTGTAGGCTTGTCTGAAGAGGTGGAGGTGGGTTTTCAGGAGTCTGATAAGTTGGGGTAGAGAGTTCCAGAGTATAGGGGCTGCATGGGATACATTTTGGAGGCGACTGTGGAAAGAAGTGATATGAAGAGAGTAGAGAAGGAGGAGATCAGATATGTGAGGATGTATTGGGAAAGTAACTCAGAGATGTATGGAGGAGACAGGTTGTAGACAGCCTTATATGTATTTGTTAGTATTTTAAACTGAATTCACTGGGCAATGGGGAGCCAATGAAGGGATTGGCAAGAGGGGAGAGGTGGAATAGTCGGGTAGCAGAGTTGAGGATAGATTTGAAGGGTGCGAGGGTGCTACATGGATGGCCACAGCGGAGGATGTTACAGTAGTCTAGGTGGCAGATGATGGAGACGTGTACAAGCATGTAGACTCCTGACTGAGGAATGCACGGACTCAAGAGATATTTTTGAGTTAGAGACGGCAGGTGGTGGAAAGGGCTTGGATGTGCAGTTTAAAAGGCAGTGCAGAATTCAAGATTACTCCAAGGCAGCAGACTTGGTTGACCAGGGAGAGTGTGCAGCCATTGACCGTGATAAATAGGTCAGTTGGTGGGGTTGAGTGAGACGGGGGAAGAATAATAAATTCTGTTTCATCCATGTTAAGTTTTAGAAAGCGAGGAGAAGAAGGAGGATATAGAATATGGGCATTTTGGGATTCTGGATAGTATAATGGTGATATCTGGACCAAAGAGGAAAATTTGCATGTGATCAGCGTGAAAGTGATACTGAAATCCATAAGACTCTATGAACTGTCCCATGCCAAAAGTGTACATTAAAAAGAGCAGGGGTCCTAAGACAGAGCCTTGAGGACAACAGTAGAGAGGGGATGAGATGAGGAAGTGGTGTGCGTGTGGGAGACACTAAATTTCTGATCTGTGAGGTATGATGTGATCCAGGAGAGGGCCAAGTCCGTGATGCCAAGAGATGAGAGAGTTTATAACAGAAGGGAGTGCTTGATGGTATCAAAGGCAGAGGATAGGTCAAGGAGGAGATGCAGGACAGAGTAATGTTGTTTGGCTTTGGCAGTGAGCAGGTTATTGGTAACTTTGATAAGGGCAGTTTCAGCCGAGTGGTGAGGTCTAATTCCAGATTGTGGTCAGTCAAAGAGGGAGCAGGAAGAGAGTTTAGTGGACAGTTCAAGATGAACATGTTGTTCAAGTAGCTTTGAGAGTGAGAAGTGATATGGGCCGATAACTAGCCAAAGAAGACTGGTCAAAGGAAAGTTTTTTGAGGATGGGTCTAATGGTAGTGCGTTTAAAACTGGAGGGGAAGACAGCAGTGTTTATTGATAGGTTAAGGAGATGAGTTAGCGCAAGGATAAACACTGTGGTGAGGCGGGGGATGAGGTTGGATGGGATCGGGTCAAGTGCACAGGTGGTGAGATGTAATCTGGAGAGTAGGGTGGAAAGGTGTCAGAAATATATAGAATAGAAAACCCTAGGTGTCACTTAAAAAAAGTTACTTTCGTAATCCAACAAATAAAAAATTTAGTCCCATTAGACCACCACGTATAATAGTCAGTAAGTCTGGTCATCAATACTAATACTAATACTCCAAGCAAATGTTGAAAATCAAATCTTGACATAGAATCAAGCAAAGATCCATTTTCTTGCAGACTGTATCTGCAAGGAGTAAGGTAGGTGCCTCTACTCTTGGTAAAAACTGGATTTTTATTTTATGCCAAGAATGTCACTTAAAATATTTTACTTAATTTAACAGCCCCAATTAATTATAACAGCATAAAACGCATTATTTAAATATGAACAAAACAGCTTCTGATATACTTCTTTGATTTAATTTATTTTACATCTACAGCCTGCCAGCGATTGTGTAACTGCAGAGTCTCGTGTGAGGAAGTCACTCGAGACTTCGCGAAGTAATAACTTCGGCTCATCTGAACCAATACATTGTAATATTGAATGGAGCGCTCGCGCCGTACAATATTGGACCGAAGTTTTATGCGAATCGACTTCGGATGTTTCATCCGAAGTCGATTCGCTCATTCCTAATCACAATACATTAATAAGTGCCTTGTATTAACTTTCTCTACATGATAAATGCCACTTCGTGAAGTGAGACAACTCCTTTAGAAAGGAAGTGGCAGTGATTTGTGTCACTTCCGGTAATGTTATAGCATTCCCAATTTTATTTCTTACCAATTGCACCTGCAGCTGCCGACAGCTAGGGGGCCCACAAAGCTGATGAATGAGCTTTGAAGCCATGAAAAAGGAGCAGACACTCTAGCGTGAGCAAGTGCCTAGCAGTGAACTGAGAATGTAGGGATTTACCAAACTCAGATGTCACTTTCAATAATTTCATTGAAATCATATGTAATCATTTTTTTAAAATGTCTCTCAGCGAGTGCACATTAATTGGTGTGTGGGACTATTTTCTGTCCCGTGGCATACAAAGCTAGGATTATTAAAAGAGCATCTAATAAATATGTCACATTGTTGCCAGCAGAGATGTTAATTGCAATAGATAACATTAAGATTGAAATTATGATGTGCACGGTTTGCACCCATTGCTTTGTAAGTACCAGCAAGCTGACATGACTAATCTGCCATAGCGGTTTTGTGGGTAGCAATGCTTTCTTATAATCCATGTGGGAGAGTGAACTTCCATAGAGAGCTCTGCTCGCTTGACCCGATCGTATGCAGATTCGGACTGAGGGTTCCTTGGGCTCATCAGAGTAAATTATGCTCAGGGTCCAACCCTTTATCATCAATAATGTCTAGGTTTAGAATAAAATAAATAGACCCCTGTGACAAATAATTGGCTCCAAATGTAGCCAAATGGATTTCTTTGTCCTAGACCTTTGGAGCCCATTATAATATTAGAGCCTGGACCCACTGGAGGATCCTCTGATGACGTGGTGGGCCATTTTGACCCTATGATTTATGATGCTGAGTGTCTCTGCCCAACCTACATTTTTATGATTTGTACTCATGGCATTTTGTGAGTACAAATCATTACAGCTGATGTCCACGGATTATAAATCATTATAATGCAGTACGGTCCAGTCAAATGAGTTCTCTACGGAAATTCATGCTCCCACTGGCCTTACAGTAGGTTGAGAAACCTAATCCTTTCCCTGCAGACTGATATCATTGACACAAGGAATTTTTTATATTCCAGTATACCTTTTCATACTGGTGATAATTTATATTGGCAGAAGAAAATATTTTAGCCAGTTATAACTCGCAAAAGATCTGTACAAATGATGAAGGAAAATGTGGCAGTAGTCTCTATAAAATTGAGACCTATGCAGAGCTTCAAGGGATTTTCTGGGAGCCAAATATTAATGGCCTATCATTAAAACGGTTATCCGAGAGCATAAAAAATATGGGCAAGAGAGACAACGTGATAAAATAACAAAAAGAAAACAATATCTATCTGTTAGATTTTCCGCCACTTCAGTGTCGCCATGCCAGTACTCCCCTTCGGTCTTTGTTTATTTGGCTGAGGCAATGATGTGCCATCTACATACATCACGACAGAAAGGAAATGAACCCACTAAAAAAGAGATTCTAGATGCGCACCTCCGGAGCTGTATCCAAAGACTCCGCCATAAAATCCAGTATAGAAGAAGAGGCACCTTCCAACAATTTGTAGAAAATTGGTGCTTTATTCCAAAAAAAGCAGTAAAAGCAACCCAGAAGTGCGTACCTTAGCCTTCCTCAAGCATCACGACACAGCCAATCAAAGCCTTAGTGGTTTCAAACTGTATATCACTGAGGCCAGTGATTGGCTGTGGTAGTCGTGTATAATTGGCATGTCATCACTGAAACCATGTAAATATAGGACAGTAGAAAGTGAAACGGACAGCCTCTACCCAGGGCCCTCTATATTGCGTCCCAGGTTTGGTAGGAATGCCGAGTGGTGTAGTGCGGCCTAAATATCTCTTTATGTATGTCACGGTGCTCCAACCTGAATATGGCTGGACCCCAGACTTTGGCTCCGAAGCAATAAATATGGGGAATAATTAATTTATTTGAAGAAACAACTTGAGTCCAGACCTTCAGATGAAGTTCAATTGTGGTTTTACTTGAATAAACGTTTCTCCAAACAGTTTTGGGCTTTGTGTTGGTTCCAGCAGGCTTTAGCAATAAACTGTCAGGCAAACTCAACTCTGCTATATCTTTCTCTCACTCTGCTGTACTAACAAGCTAACTTGGTGTCTTTGTTTGCTCTTTATGCTGCACTTCACTCTTGTAGTCAGACTTATGTTTAGCCAAAAAGTAGGTTAGAATTCTGGCAGCTCCAACATGGAGTCTCAACCAGAACAAACCAAAATTGCCCCACTTCCTTCTGGTAGCAAGCAGTACTGGCCCACTTCTGACCAAAGGGGAGAGAATGGAATGGTGAGTTCCATTCTGTCTAAATATAGTTCTGCCGTGTTTGCTGCCACCTGCTGGTGAACCAGGCACATTACATGAACATAACAGTTGCAAACAGATTAGGAATGCACATTGTGGAGGACCTGGAAAAAATACATAGATGGCATTGATGTTAGCTCAATAAAGACAGTAGCAAGGTGCAGTGGTGGTAACACCACTCTGGGGTGTTACAGAAGCACCAAAGCAGCAGGGGATCTTACAGGTGAATATTAGTTCTTTTGCTGGTTTGTAACATTGCTTGTGCAGTTGTCGGGCGAACGGCAAGGGGTCCCTTAAAGTACATGTTTTTCGTGATGCCAGTTGTAGTGAAGCAACAAAGGCACAGGGCCCTTTTAGTGAAACTGTAGGTGGTACCCAGGTGTAGGAATGCCAGAGTGGTGTAGGGCAGCCTAATAATGTCCCTTAAAGTTTTGTGCACGTGTCACGGTGCTCCTACCTGGATATGCTGTAACCCCAGGCGTTGCCCTCTGAAAGCAGAAAAATAGGGGGAATAATCGAGGGATTGAAGAAATAACCGAGTCTAAACCTTGTGATGAAGTTAATAACAGCTTTACTTTCACTAAACGTTTCTCCAAACGATTTACAGGCTTTATCCTGGTTCCAGGAGACGTTAGCATTAACGGTGGCAGGCAAATTCCTCTCTGCTACATCTGTTGCTCTCTGGCTCTGCTGTGCTGATAGGCTGGCTATAGAACTCAGCTTCTCCTTCATGCTGTACTTAACTTTGTAATCTGGTTGTCTCTAGCTTTGTCCAGGGTTTCTAAAGCTTCAAGCTGCGGCCTAGAGCTGAAGGTGTTCTAGCTGGTCCAGACAGGACTCGTCCAACAGGGACAGGCTCCTGATTCCTTCCCCTAGCAGGGGGTACTCTCCACTATCTCACTTCTAACTAGAACTCCACCCATCTGCAGCAAACGGGACATGCCCACCACACAACGGGGAGATGAAGGGGGCATTAGAATGGAAAAGAAAGCTCCATTCTATGTACCTGTAGCTCTGCCATTTATGCTGCCACATGCTGGTGGCTTATTACACTTAAACATAACAGTTACATGAAATAAGATATGCACACTATCCAGGACCTGGAGATAAATACATAGGATGACATTAGGTTAGCACATTAGATACAGTAGCAAGGTGTAAAGGTGGTAATGCCACTCTATGACATTACACTTGTCTTCTCCCAGATTTTTTGGGATCTTGGATAACCTGTCCCTGTGATTGGCGAAGGTCCAACCCATCAGCAGAATGTGAGACGATCATTATATTGAAGCCATACACCTTAGTCTGACTAATAATGTCTTGTTTTTCCAGCTATTCAGCTTTGTCTCCCTTCCGACTGATGTCTTAGAAGTTGAAGTAAAGGATAAATTTGCAAAGAGTCGACCAATCATCAAACGATTTTTGGGAAAGCTGTCTATGCCCGTGCAGAGGCTCTTAGAAAGACATGCCATTGGGTGAGCATTATTTATTACCCCCTCAGCAGTGGTCACCGAACGGGCTGAGCTGTAGCATCAGGCCCAACCACACTTGTGTGACATCACCGTTCCTGGATAATTGAGGCAATGTATCTGACATGTCCTTGTTTAACCATGTATTACTCTAATAATCTATGACTCCTCTCACTTTATTCCCAGAGATCGTGTTGTCAGCTATACCCTGGGTCGTCGGTTGCCTACAGATCATGTCAGTGGACAACTACAATTCCGATTTGAAATAACATCATCTATTCACCACGGTACAGTATCCCTGCACACATTTTCACATCTGTCTAAAACACATTGGGGAGAATTTATCAAAACTAACCAATCAGATTCCCCCTATCATTTTTCAGAGCTCCTTCGGAAAACAAAAAGTTGAATCTGATTGGTTGCTATGAGGAACTAAGCCAGTTTTCCTTTACTCTATTAAATGTGGTGCAAGGGTTGTGCTCCAGTTCATTGGTGCAGATTTGGACACCGTTGTGGCTTATTTTCTGTTCAGTAAATCTCCTATGAGCAGGGGCGTTGCTAGGGTGTCAAAAAATCTGGGGCCTAAGCCCCAATGAATATGGCTCGATTCTCTAAGTCGATGCCCCTGCATACTGTACTTGCTATACAGCAGCACATACCTCTTACATCCAGGGGCTCTCAGGTGACGTCTCCTCTGAGGCAGATCTTCTCATCATCTTCTCCATTCGGTCTGGACAACTTCTTTCAGCTGCGCCTCGTCTCTGCAGAGTGTGACACACAGAAATCCTAGGTTCCTCACTTTCTATCATCATCCCCCAACCTGGAGCCCCCACAGTGTTATCCTGCTGCTCGCTGTGCTCCCCAATTCCCCCAAATACCATCCTGAAGGAAAATGAGTGCCCCTATAGTAATAGTTCTTCTCATAGTCCCACCAATAGTAATTACCTTCTAGAATGCCCTCATTAGTAATACTGCCCCCTACAGTGCCCCCAACAGAAATAATGCTCCCAAAAGTGCCCCCATTAGTAGAAGAGCCCTCCAATATTAGCCCCTTAGTGACCAAGCCTGTTTGGGCCTTAATGACACCAAGCCAGATTTTAGAAATCTGACATGTATCGCTTTAGCAGAGAACTTTATAAAAGTTTTGCACATCAAAGTAATTCTGACATTGTTTTCTCATCACATATTGTACTTTACGTAGATGGTAAAATTTTACCAATAAAATATGCGTATCTTTATTAAAAAACTAAAAAATCTAAGAAAATTTGTAAAAATTGGCATATTTTCCTATTTTCAACTGCAATATTTCACATACATAAATACTATTCAATATTTTTATCAGAAATATATTTCCAGATCTTTACTTTATTTTGGCTACAAAAAACTTACTTTTAAAAAAAAAATTTTAAATCTTTGAAACACATTTTTTACTGCAACAAGCCAAGTTTGCAGAGGCTTATAAGTGTCAGAATAATATAATCCCCCCCAAAAGTGACCCCATTTTGAAAACTAGATGCATTAATGTATTCATCTATGGGTGTAATGAGTTTTTTTTACCTCCTGTTTTTTTTTAAAGAAATTATTGCCAAGAAGGTGAAATTTTTTTTTTTTTTCTACAAAGCACATGAAAATTAAGAAGTAAACCCCAAAATGTATCACCCCATTTCTCCTGTCTTCAGATATATCACCATTGTGGCCCTAATCTTATGTCTTGACACACGGTGGGACCCAAACATAAAGGAGCACCCAGTGGCTTTCAGAACACAGAATTTACTTGAAAATGTTTTAGGTCCCATTGCTCACCTGTAATGGCGTTGAGCTGGCAAAACAATAGAAAACCCCCATAAAGGACTCAATTTTGAAAACTAGACCCCCTAAGGTATTTCTATAGGGTTGTAGTGAGCTTTTAGACCCCCTAGTTTTTTGTAGAAATTAATGCTAAGCAGTCAGAAAAATATATTTTTATTTTTTACACAAAAGTGTCAATTTAAAGACAGTTTTTTTTCTACAAAGCAAATGAAAATAAAGAAGTACACCCCAGAAATATCCCCATTGTGGCCCTAATCTTATGTCTTGACTCACTGCAGGGCCCAAACATAAAGGAGCACCTGGGGACTTTCAGATAATAAATTGAAAATGGTTCAGGCCCCATCGCACACATGTAATGGCGTTGAGCTACCAAAATTATAGAAAACCCTTATAAATGACCACATTTTAAAAACTAGATCCCTTAAAGCATGCATCTAGTGGTTTAGTGAGCATGCTAAGTTCAAAATTATTATAGGATGAAATAATGAGTATATATTGTTTTATTCAAGATGTTAGAAAAATTTTCACAGGAAATTGGAGAAAAAATATTTTTAGATGGGTAACCCTGTTACTGTCTTAGAAATGTAGAAACAAAAAATGAATGAAGTAGGACAGAACCACTTACTGAGATGACTTAATCCATGCTTTGGCGGTGGCGCACTCTCCATCTTGCGCCCAATCCCTGTTTATTAACACTGAAAAAAAGCAACGTTTCGACACAAAGGTCCTTTTCAAGCTATAAGTGACATGTAGCTTGAAATGGACCTTTGTGTCGAAACGTTGATTTTTTTCGGTGTTAATAAACACAGGGATTGGGCGCAAGATGAAAAGTGCTGCGATTTTGTTGAAACTTCCTTTGTCTTAGAAATATGCCACATTCTAATCTTTCAAACACTAAAAATAGCAACAACCGGAATCGATTATACCATTATATCTTTTTTATAACAAAATTATAAAAACAATCATTAAAATTCTCAAGTGGTCATGGAAAACATGGGACACGTCGCCCTGACAGGATACGTAGGTCACTTGTACACAATATCGCATAAGTACTAGGCTGCATGCATGTAGGAATAATCAACACAATATTAAACAGTAAAGTGCATAGTGCAAATAGACCTCTATCCGACAGCAGATCAAACCAACAGCAGCCACATCAATCACAGTATAAGAATATTATAACGTCATACCAACCACGTGTCCTACGCCCCAAGGCGCGTTTCGCTTAATGCAACGTTTCGACACAAAGGTCCTTTTCAAGCTACAAGCGACATGTAGCTTGAAAAGGACCTTTGTGTCGAAACGTTGCTTTTTTTCGGTGTTAATAAACACAGGGATTGGGCGCAAGATGGAGAGTGCTGCAATTTTCTTGAAACTTCCTTTGTCTTAGAAATATGCCACATTCTAATCTTTGTGGCGCATACAGATGAGAAGTGAAGCTGTGCACTTATAAGGGAGGCAGATTTCTAAAAAGGCATTTGCCTGTACATATGACTATGTCTTGCCAACAAAGCAGTTGTCCCGCATTTCTGTCATTCTGATGCTGTTGTGAGCAGCATTCTGGTCTGACATATAATTACTTATTGCAGAAAAAAACTGAACTGTAGTAAAAAGCAACATATCCAAGAAAACAGAGCAAAATGTCTCCAACTATGTTGCAAATTCCAGTTTGTTCACAAGATACAAGAACACCGATAGGGCTATAATGACAAGCTGGCATTCAAGGACACTGACTGGTCGTACAACGTCTCTTTAGCCCCATCAATCTCTATATGAGAGACGAAGGTACTAAGTGGCGCGGTGCATGAAAACAGGCCCCGGCCCGGCAAGCTAGAGACCGCTATGCACACAATCAACCAGTCATCTACAGAATATATAAAAGGACAGTGTCCAGAACCGTCTGTAGGAACAGTAATGGATCACTAATTCCCAAAATGATGTCAGGATTTCTAGACATGTTGTGGGGTGTAAGAGGTCCTCCAAAAAAATTCTTAATGAAGCCCTTAGTATACTGGTGAGGAACAACTCAATCATTAGAGATCCTCCAAATTAAAAAATGTCATGCCAATATCATGATACAGTAATGTGAATGTAATTAACAGCTTTGTGTGGCAGGACATAGTCATAAAAAAATGAAATAATGAAAATTTAGAAAACAAATCAGAAAAGGTAAAAAAAAATTTGGGTATTAAATAAAATTCATAATCAGCAACCATATGGTATGTCTCAAAACAGGGGTAATTGCAGAGGCCTGGTTGTGATGGGCAACTGGGGCAGTAAAATCGTGTGTCCCTCCTCCTTCCATGTTTTCTCTACACCCGGCATAGTTTCTGAGGCTATATCTTGCGGGCAGGGACCGGGTGAGGGAAGTGGCATTCTGAAAGCCTTCGAACATCCTCAGATTCAATGGCTTGCCCAGGCGCGGGAGAAATCAAACAGGAAACTCTCAACCACCTTTTCCTGGAATTCGAGGAAGTTAAGGGTCCCTTGGGCCTTTTCAAATAAAACTATTATAGGTATGAATCTGAATGAGGTAGATTTCTACCTTTTTATACCAGGCCCTGTTTTTTTGGCTTCACCAGGTAGGATTGAAGCGCCTGGTCCGAGAGGTCTACACCTCCCATAAATTTTTTATAATCTGTCACACAGACCGGTTTGTGTTTGTCAGCAGTAGCCCCCCTCTCCCTAACTGCTACTGTGGTGTCTGCATGCACGGTGGTCAGCATGTAGACATCCTTCCTGTCCTTCCACTTCACTGCAAGCAGACAGTCACTTGCAAAGGCGAAGGATGCTACTCTCTCTAAACGCTTGGACACCAGCGGTTGTGGGTATCCCACTCTATTTTTGTGGACTGTCCCACAAGCCCCTGGGTTTGCAGCATGGAGAGATTTAAAAAGGGATATGCTGGTATAAAAATTATCAGTGTACACGTGGTACCCTTTGTGTAGGAATGGCGCCAATAGATCCCACACAATTTTTCCCGATGTCCCAATAATTTCAGGGCAGCCTGAGGGGTTAAGTTGGGAGTCTGTGCCCTCATATACAGACAAACCGCTGGTGTAGCCTGTTGTGCTCTCGCACACCTTATATCATTTTACCCCATATCTGGCACGCTTAGAGGAAATAAACTGACGGAAGGAAAGGCAGCCTTTAAAACTAAAAAGCTATTGACTGACGGATAGATTTTTTTCAGGGGTATATAATTTTAAGAATACAGTAAATCCTTAAGGAGGGAAATAAGGGGTCTCAGTTTATTTAGGCGGTCGTAGGCTGGGTCAGTTCTAGGGGGACTTAGGAATTATCTGAAAAATACATAAACCGCATTAGGGCTTCATAGCGGTTTCGGGACATAACTGCTGCAAACACAGGGGTTGAGTGGACAGTACTCACAGCCCAATATGATCGTACAGATGGCTTTTTTACAATGCCCATGTCCAGGGTAAGCCCCAAATAATTTTTAATTTCAGGTACACTTGTTGGGGTCCACCGTATTATATAAATAGAGGTGGGCTTTTGTACAGCAAACTGTGTGGCGTACAGATTAATTTGGGGAGTAGATGAAAAAAATCATAAGGGCTAAAATTGGTGACGTCCACATTAATTTGGGGAGTAGATAAAAATTGGGGTACTTGGGGGGAAAATGATGAAGCAGAAACCCACGTAGTAGAAGGGACGGGAACGCTGGGTGGTGAATGCGATGAGGTGGCGACTTCTACCACCATAGGGCTATGGGGTCTGGGGATGGAGGCGGAACTAAAGTCGCTGCTATCGGAAAATATTTCCACCTGAAGTGGTGTTGGATTCAGAGTTTTCAGATCATAGAAATTCATATGCCTGCTCTGCACTTTATAATCTTTGAGAAATTTTATTTTACTAAAAACCTCAGAAAGAAAAAAAAATATTATATATATCCCACCCTAAAAATTAAAAGTAAATGTTCGCTAGCATCAGTAGCGGTGCGTCCACTGACCGACAATTATGGACGGACCCTAACAGATGTCCACTGACCACCAGTGACAGATGGACAGTGACAGATGGCCTCTGACCGCCAGTGACAGACGGACACACAGTGCCTAATGAAAGAAGGTAACTGACCATCTCTAATAGACGCCTAATGACGGATGCCCACTGCCCGACTGTAACAGGCGCTTAGTGACGGATGCCCACTACCCGCCAGTTACTGACAGACAGTTTATAAATTGATTTTTCTTTTTTCCACAGTAAATCTCACAGCCAGGACAGACGTCTGATCTCTCTCTCTCTTCACAGAACAACTGCACTGAGGGGAGAGAGAAGCACAGCCCATGTCCTGGCTGTGTTTAGTAAATATAATGGATGTGATCTCCATGGAGCTATCTACAGACCCCTCAGTAGTATTAAGGCCCCCAGGGGCAGACTGGGAACGTAAAGTCACCCTGGAAAAAAAATATGGCCCCATGTTGTCAAGGAACAATACAAGTAGGCAGGGTCAGCAATGCCATAGTTCAAAATACCTTCCGATAAGAACCATATCGCACAGTGCAGCAGCCATTTACTGCCCTCTTTCTCCAGTTGTCTCTAATTAAGATATGGAGCAGGGGCTTAGGAGGTGACACAGCAGTTGAAGTCAGAGTGCATGTGTGGTCTCTGGCTGGGTACATGAGTTTCTGATTCTCAAAGGGTTAATTACCGCTGAGAGATCATTATGTACCATAGAGGAGAGCTTGGGTGGCCCCCTGGGGCATTGGCCCACCGGGAAATTTCCCTGTAAGGTCTATGGCCAGTCTGCCCCTGAAGGCCCCCATAGTGCACTTAGTAGAAATAAGGCGGATCTATAAGTCACTCCTATAAAGCTCCTAGTAGTAATAAGAACGCCCAATGTCCCCTGGATTTATAATACCCCTGCAGTGCCACCCAGTATTTATACTGCCCCCTACTGTTAAAATGCTCTCCCTGAAGTGCCCCCAGTATTTATTCTCCTCAGCCGTAGAGTCCCATGTAAATAACATCACACCATCTCACCCGCCCCCTCCAATATACAGTCCCAAGTAAATAACATCACCCAGTCCCACCTGCCTTCAACATTCAGTCCCATGTAAATAACATCACTCCCTCCACCAGCTTCAACATGGAGTCCCATGTAAATAAAATAAATAACATCACTTTGAGCGGTCTGCTCTGATTGGATCGCGATCAAAGCCAGGGAAAAGGAGATGCCCACAGCAGAAGACTGCGTCTCTGCCCTGTTGCGAGTTTACAGGTCGGTACAATACAGAACGGGCTCCACAGCGGATAAACGGAGGCCGCACTACAAGGTTTTGACATAGTTAGCCTACGCCAAAACTTATGAAAAGGGGTTATCAGGGATTTTCATACTGAATTTCCTATTGATGAGAATGACAGGGGTCTGACCACTGGAACCCCCATCAGTCAGCTGTTTGAGGAAGCCGTGGAGCCATGGTCCTCCTCACAGCTCACCCAGGACGGCACCATACACAGTATAGCAGCTGTGCTTGCACCTCAGTCCTATTCACTTAAATCACACTGTGCTGTGCCTAGGCCATGTAACCGATGTACAGTGATGTCACTGGCCTAGGAAGATGCCTAGACACTCACGGAGCACCACGGCCCCTACCTACAGCTAATCGGCAAGGTTCCTGGGTGTCAGACTCATGCCAATCTGATATTGATGACTGAGCCTGAGGATAGGTCATACAGTGTCCCGCCGAACACTTTCTGGTTATCTGAATATGCTGTGTAATTTACAGTCTTCATCATATGCTTGGGAGATACATACATATTTTTTTGATCAAAATCAGGATTGGGTCTCAACTCTTAACACAAGGGAGCAGGAAAACATTAAGATGATCTTCATTTTTAAAATCTTCAATTTCAAAATGAAAAAGAATGCCCATACTAAGCTTACCAATACTTAACATATAGTGTAATGTAACAGAATTCTTTGTACACATGTATATTTCCATGGCCCTATATGCAACTATGGCAAGCAGAATAAAAACATACAAGTGTTGATTTATCAGAACTGGTGTAAAAGAAAACTGGTGTAGTTGCCCAAAGCAACCAATCAGATTTCACCTTTCATTTTTCAGAGCTCATTTGGAATATGAAAAGTGGAATCTGATTAGTTGCTATGTGCAACTAAGCCAGTTTTCCTTCATACCAGTTTTGATTAATCTCCTCCACATTGTTTTGTTTACAGTGCTGACTACATGAGGAAAGAATATGGAGTAATCCTTAAGGCTCCAGTTACATTTCTCTAATTTTTTTCTGTTCCGTCAGAGGAGCAGAAACATACCATATTTTTCGACCTATAAGACGAATCTAGGTTTTAGAGGCAGACAATTAAAAAAATATTTTTAATTAGTCCTCAGGTCAGACCACCAATCAGACCCCTAATGTTAATCAGACCTCAGCTGACAGTCCCAATCAGACCCCCAATGTTAATAAGACCTCAGATCAGACCCCCAATGAGACCTCAGCTCAGACCCCAATATGAATGACCCCCATGCCTTTTATTATCAGCCCCCATGCCTCTTATCATCAGCCCCCAAGTCTCTTATCATCAGCCCCCATGCCTCTTATCATCAGCCCCCCATGCCTCTCATCATCAGCCCCCCATGCCTCTCATCATCAGCCTCCCATGCCTCTCATCATCAGCCCCCCATGCCTCTCATCAGCCCCCCATGCCTCTCATCAGCCCCCATATGCCTCTCATCAGCCCCCATATGCCTCTCATCAGCCCCCATATGCCTTTCATCAGCCCCATGCCTCTCATCAGCTTGCATATGCCTCTCACCAGCCTGCATATGTCTCTCATCAGCCCCCATGCCTCATGTCACATAAAATAAAATTAACAGTTACCTCTCCTGCTCCGGCCGCCGCCGCTCCTCACCGCCAGCGATCTTCTTCCTCCTGCCATTGACTGTGCTGTGACCCGACACGCACAGTGTAAGGTCAGACAGCACCCTCACACTGTGCACAGCCACAGCACAGCCGAAAGCCGAGGACCAGGAAGTGCTGAGTACAGAGCCTTCACCGCTTCCCGGTCCTCTGGTACTAATGAGCATTTCCATAATGGTAGCACTCATTAGTATTCGCATTAGTATTGTGTCTTATAGGGTGAAAAATGCAGTAGATAAAACAGAGTGCCGGATCTGTCATATGGCAGGTGCCAATGCTGACCAACAGACCCCACTGACTTATATCAGGGTCCACCAGGTTGTAAGTTGGTGTTCATCATTTTGACAGATAGAATAGCTCCACATGCTGAAATATTCTTCCCATGAAATATGACGGAATCTCTATATACCGAACAAAAATGTGTACAGAGCCTAAGTCTGCTACTACAGTCTCACAATGGACTATTTGTGACTATAATGATCACTGGATTGTGTAATAACACATTTATAGTAATATTGTTGTTTTTGCTTTCTTTTTATAGTTTTCGCACTGAATGTATTATTTATTCTTTCAGATGACGAGGAGATCTCATTTTCTACAGATCCTGATCCAGTGCTTAATGAAAGTCCATTACGCCACCCAGTGGAAGTCCTCTCTAATGAACCCCAGAGGAGAACTTCAGTAGCCACTGAAATCCCAACATCAGAATTACCAAATGGATGCATCTCTAGAGTTGCGCACGATAAACACCCAGCAATAGATAGTAGATCAATTAGTCAAAACAGTTTACATAAGACAACAATAGTAAGTACAGGTCATGTGTCTCTTTTGGCCAATGCACCAGAACACCTGGAAATTAGACCAGCTGATGAACATTTACAAGTAACAGCTCCAGATATCGAGCAGGAAATAACTGTTCCTTCTGAAGATGAAACCAAAGTAGAGACTAATGAAGATCCTAGTGCCACTACTGAGGGAGATAGCCCAGAAGTTATTATTGCCGAGGAGGCAAGTTTGCCAGTGGAAGAAGACAAGGAGGAAGATAAAAATGTTGACGAACCAGAAGAATTGAATCAACAAGAGAATAATGAACCTAAACTTAGAAACACTGTAAGGAGAAAGACGAGGCCTTGCTCTTTACCGGTGTCTGAGTTAGAAACAGTTATAGCATCTGCTTGTGGTGAGCCTGAAACACCTCGCACACACTACATTAGGATTCACAATTTACTGCACAGTTTGCCATCGGCTCAGATGGATGGAGATGGAGAAGAAGAAGAAGAAGAAGAAGAGCAGAACAGTGCAGATATTGATGAAGAATCCACAGTGAAAGAAATGTCTGAGAAGGACATTGTGAGTGAAACTGAAACCATGGCGGCTGATCCTTCTCTTGAAAATGTAGCTGATGCCTTCGATGACCTAGAAAACATTAGAAATGCGTTGCCCCATGATAGTTCCAGTGACCACCCACCTGTTTGTAACCATCTCTGTGTGGATGGAGAGCACCCTAGGACGGAAAGTGAGAGTGACTCTAGTGCCAGGGTTCATGGGGATCATGACTGCGACACATGTGACACCTCATGCTATAGCACTTCCTGTTATAGCACCTCATGCTACAGTACCTCTTGTTATAGTCCTTCTTGTTATGATAGCCACAATCGATTTTCCAGCCACACTCGTTTCTCTTCTGTGGACAGTGCCAGAATGTCAGAAAGTACTGTCTTCTCCTCTCAAGATGACGAGGAGGAGGAAAACAGCGCATTTGAATCCATGCCTGATTCTAATCAAAGCCCAGAGCCAGACAGGGACCATGGTGATGGGTCTATCCAATGGTCTGATGATATCTCTAGTCAAAGTATTATTTCAGAAAGGACTCCTGGTGTCCCAGAATCTCCAGTTGCAGGGCCAAGCAGTAGGAGAGAAGGTTAGATTGAAGCCTTTTTAATGGATGCTTCATGACACATTGTATTTCATGTCCATATTTTGAAGTTTTTAATTTGAAAAAAGTCTGCTCAAAAGGTTTTCAGTAATACCCTGACCAGTGTGTGGGAAGCCAATATTCACAATGAGAAGTAGAAAATTCCAGTGCTTCTTTTGGATCATTTGTGTTCCAGCTTTATTGTGAACTCCAAAAAGCGATTACAACATCCCCAACAAAACCGGCTTATGCATTTCACTCAAAATGCATACGTGGATTTTATCGGGAATGTTGTAATCACTTTTTGGATTTCACAATAAATCTGGAACACTGTATAAAATTGATCCAAACCGAGTCCTGGTGCTTTGCAGTTCTCAGTATTATTTTTGAATGTATACTTTAAAGAAAGTCTGTCATCATCCAGCGACCTCCCTATCCAACTGTGCTGTGGTTCACCTGATTAAAACCCTGTTTTTCTTTTGATTTGGTCTTGAGGGTCCATTACTGAGTTTTTCTTAATATGTGTTATTAAAAGCTCCACTCCTTTCTGTGGCCAGCCCCTCACTCACTGCCTTAATTGACAGGGCTAGACAGTGGTAAAGCAGTCAGGGAAGGTCTGGAAACAGAAATAAGTGAAGCTTGGGTGAAACAAGAGCAATGGTGACACCGTCATTGTACCAAAGCCCTAATTTGCATATGAAATTTATATTAAAAGTATCGTAACTCGGGAATGGAGTCTTTGATCAACAAAATAAAACAGGGTTGTAATCAGGAGAACCACAGCTATGTGTCTATGCAAACAGATGGATAGAGAGGTCGCTGGTGACAGATTTACTTTAATGTCATCATGTGCTACATATGCAGGTGTGGAAAAAATGCTGCAAAGTAAGAATGCTTTCAAAAATACAAGTGTCAATAGTTTATTTTACAAATTAACAAAATGAATGAAAAAGTGAAATCTAACTCAAATCCATATTTGTTGTGACCGCCTTTGCCTTCACAACAACATCAATTCTTCTGGGTAAGCTTGCACACAGTTTTTGAAGGAACTCAGCAGGGAGGTTCTTCCGAACATCTTGGAGAACTAGGTCTTCTGTGGATATAGGCTTGCTCAAATCTGTCTGTCTTTGTAATCCCAGACAGATGCAATAATGTTGGGCTCTGTGGGGGCCAAATCATCACTTCCAGGACTCCTTGTTCATCTTTATTCTGAAGATAGTTCTTAATAACATTTGCTTTATGTTTGAGATCATTGTCCTGCTGTAGAATTAATTTAGAGCCAAACAGATGCCTCCCTGATGGTATTGCATTATGGATAACTATCTGCCTGTATTTCTCAGCATTGAGGACACCATTAATCCCCAGGCTACATTCACATCTGTGTCATGGTATTCCAGTAGACTGTTCTGGTAGAAGAGCAGAATACCAGAATTACTGTATCCGGCATAGCCGGACACTGCCGGGGCCCATTGGATCCTCATTCACTATAATGGGATCCATCAGGTTACCAGCATGAATGCTGACTTTTGGCCGGAAAGTTACCACTGCATATGGTAATTCCAGTTTTCGGCTCCTCTTCCGGAACATACTACTGGAATACTGCAACACAGGTGTGGACATAGCCCTAAATATAAGTTTGTTGAAGTAAAATGTGTACGACTCGTAATATGTTTGGTGCATTTTGGTCTATTGTAAAGACAGAAAATAAGCACTCATAGATCTGCACTAAAATTCGCAAAATTATCTGGCTTTAGAATTAATGTCTTCAAAAGATACAAAGTTTGCCATAATTTATAACTTCTTTACACCAAAAACAATGGAAAAACGATTTAAAATAAAAAGCAAAGGGAGCAAAGGCGTGGGAAAACTTTTTAAAATGCCAGTGTTTGTAGAGTGTTCTACAGTTTCCTGTTGGTCAGCATGTAAATTCTGGCCACCACATTTTTTGCTCCAAAACACTAAGAAAAAAAGTCATTTTTGAAATAAGTGTGAAACCATCTTTCAGCCACTTGTACACATTGCATATTAAATGCGGATTTCATGCTTAGATGTTTATGCAACAAATCTGTAGTGTAATACAGTGCCAACTTCATACAGTGCCTTGCAAAAGTATTCACCCCCCTTTACTTTTTTTGTATTTTGTTACATTATAGCCTTAAAGAGGACCTTTCACTAAGATTTAGGTAGTCAAATACACACACTACCTTCCTGGGCGCCCCCCGCTGGTGTCCAGGCAACTTTTTTCTTTTTCAAAATAACCCCCGTTCGTGCTCTCCGGTCCCCGTTAGTTTTCACATGCGGGGATTTGTTGTATGAGGCGGGGACTTGTCTTTTGCCTGGGGAGTGGTTTTCCTCTCCCTGGCTGCGAGCCAAGCGCTATGATTGGCTTCGCTCGCAGCCAGGGAGAGGAAAACCATTCACCAGGCAAAAGACAAGTCCCCGCCTCATACAACAAATCCCCGCATGTGAAATCTAACACGGACCGGAGCGCACGAACAGGGGGTTATTTTGAAAAAAAGAAATGTTGCCTGGATGTCAGCGGGGGCCGCCCAGGAAGGTAGTGTAAGTATTTCACTACCTAAATCTTAGTGAAAGGTCCTCTTTAAGTTCAATGTTTTGTTAATCTAAATTTTATGTGATGGATCAGAACACAATAGTCTAAGTTGGTGAAGTGAAATGATAAACATATAAAAATAAAACTATTGTTTAGAAATAGAAAACAGAAAATTGGCATGTGCGTATGTATTCACCCCCTTTGTTCGGAAGTCCATAAAAAGCTCTGGTGCAACCAATTTCCTTCAGAAGTCACATAATTAGTGAAATGATGTCCACCTGTGTGCAATCTAAGTGTCACATGATCTGTCATTACATATACACACCTTTTTTGAAAGGCCCCAGAGGCTGCAACACCTAGCAAGAGGTATCACTAACCAAACAGCGCCATGAAGACCAAGGAACTCCCCAAACAAGTAAGGGACAATTATGTTGAGAAGTACAAGTCAGGGTTAGGTTATAAAAAAATATCCAAATCTTTGATGATCCCCAGGAGCACCATCAAATCTATCATAACCAAATGGAAAGAACATGGCACAACAGCAAACCTGCCAAGAGACTGCTGTCCACCAAAACTCACAGACCGGGCAAGGCGGGCATTAATCCGAGAGGTAGCACAGAGACCTAAGGTAACCCTGGAGGAGCTGCAGAGTTCCACAGCAGAGACTGGAGTATCTGTACATAGGACGACAATAAGCCATACACTCCATAGAGTTGGGCTTTATGGCAGAGTGGCCAGAAGAAAGCCATTATTTTCAGCTAAAAACAAAAAGGCACGTTGTGAGTTTGCGAAAAGGCATGTGGGAGACTCCCAAAATGTATGCAGGAAGGTGCTCTGGTCTGATGAGACTAAAATTGAACTTTTCGGCCATCAAAGAAAACTCTATGTCTAGCGCAAACCCAACACATCACATCACCCAAAGAACACCATCAGCAGCCGGGACTGGGAAACTGGTCAGAGTTGAGGGAAAGATAGATGGTGCTAAATACAGGGATATTCTTGAGCAAAACCTGTACCACTTTGTGTGTGATGTGAGGCTAGGACGGAGGTTCACCTTCCAGCAGGACAATGACCCCAAACACATTGCTATAGCAACACTCGAGTGGTTTAAGGGGAAACATGTAACTGCGTTGGAATGGCCTAGTCAAAGCCCAGATCTCAATCCAATAGTAAATCTGTGGTCAGGCTTAAAGATTGCTGTTCACAAGCGCAAACCATGAAACTTAAAGGAGCTGGAGCAATTCTGCAAGGAGGAATGGGCAAAAATCCCAGTGGTAAGATGTGGCAAGCTCATAGAGACTTATCCAAAGCGACTTGGAGCTGTGATTGCCGCAAAAGGTGGCTCTACAAAGTACTGACTTTAGGGGGGTGAATAGTTATGCACATTGACTTTTTCCTGTATTTTGTCCTATTTGTTGTTTGCTTCACAATAAAAAAAATTAAAATAAAAACATGTTCAAAGCTGTGGGCATGTGCTGTAAATTAAATGATGCAAATCCTCAAACAATCCATGTTAATTCCAGGTTGTAAGGCACCAAAATATGAAAAAAGTCAAGGGGGTGAATACTTTTGCAAGGCACTGTAGACGAGAAGTAAAATGTGTGACTAAAAAATGTACCTCAAAAATATACTTGTATAAAATGCATTTCATCTATATTTTACATGCCAAGAAAACAGCCAAAAAATAATAGTAATTGTAGACGCTACTACTTATACTAATTTGTATTATGTCGGTCCAATGATGAGAAATATTTTGATGGGTAAGTAGCCAAAAAAAGAAACATTTTCCAATGTAATAGCTTCATTTTCTATCAATATGCTTAATCATGGCCTGTATACTGTAAGCAGCAAACCCAGGAGTGGAGAGGAGGTGGACAAGAGTGATAGTGGCGGCAATGACAGGAGTAGTAGTACTCGCGGTAGCAGTCCTCGTTCTGACACTCTCTGGGCATGCAGTGATGGGAGGGCCACTCTGGTTCCCTCGGGGCACAATGGTTTTGGGGAGACCTCCTGCCTGATGGTGGTTTGGGTGCCCTTGTTCTAGATGGGGTTTGGGGTGCAAGCCAGTAATCCCAAAAGGTGGCAGATAATACAATACGGCAGCAATGCAGATGTTTTTGCATGCAATGATGAGGCCAGCTTGGTGAAACAAACAACAGTTCTTTACTGGAGGTAATGGTGGCAAAGTGTACATACACGTATTCACAGCAGTTGTCACAGTTAAGACTATGCATGGATTGGCAGATGTTAAATGTCTCAAGTTCGTACAGGTCTTCTAGTATCTGTGCTTTCTCTCTTATCCAGCCATGTTATCTTCAAATTTCAGTACAACGAATACTCAGCAGTGGAGTGTAGTTCCTTAGCAGATAGATAGTCTCCCAAGTATGCCAGCTTTCCTATTCTCCGGAGCAGAGTGCTATGGAGTCCAAAAAGCTATATGCAGATTAGCTCCAAAGGCTTTTTAATATGCAACTCTCCCTCAGAGGCTGGTGGCTTGGCTCTGTTTCCTCCTAACCCCTTCTGCTGGCTGCACTCACCAATCCCATTGCTGCTCTGCTGGCTTCCTTCTCTCTCACGCCCAGTCTCACACTAGTATTAACAGAGGCAGCCACCACCTTACTATTGTTACAATGGTCCGCTGGTTTACTCTGTATTCACAGTCCTCAGTGCAGTACCCCAGAAAATGAGTTAGTGCAAAGGGTTAATTACTGTAATTATATTGTTGAGTTAAATGTTGTGATTTGTTATATCTGTGTACCTCATAGCATTGTATGGACAGCTAAGGGTTAACACTTTGAGAGATCCTGTTAGGTTGCCAGGAGATGGGTCTACCCCCTGGTCAGTCAGGAAGTGTGAGTTCTAGCTGTGTTACAGTGAAGAGCTACATGTGCAAGCTGGACAGAGCTAGGCCAGAACTCAGAAAACCTTCCTATGTGAGACTTCTACTGCCAAGGAAGCTACTTTACCTTTAAAGTCCTCCGGAGAGAAGGACATTGCAAGGTCTAGGACCCACAAGGATAGACAAGGTATTGTGCGCGTTTATGGCAGGGAGACCTTGCTGTGAAAGGGAAGTGCAGAAGCTTATCAAGAACCTCATTGCACACCTAAGGTTCTGCAGAGAGACATTACAGAGACAGGGAGGAGTACTACAACCTTCATCATTGCAGCTGAGGAGTATTGCACTGTGTTATATGTCTTAGAACTGTGCCTTGTTATTGTCAGATGTACTATTACTCCTATTCTGAACTTTGGTAAACATAGACTTATTTATTGATACCAACTGGCCTGGTTATTGACTCCACCATTTACTGGACATTGTACCAGTCCTCCCACCTTGTACCCAGACCAACACCTAACATCAAGAGCACCCCAATTATCATACGGCAGGGAGCCCCAACACCAGGCTGTGCCCTTAGGAAAGAAAGGGTGTGCCCTTCTGTCACTGCCCAGCCCCAGGATGTGCCAGAGGGACATATTGCCATGGTGAATTGTGAGTACTACTACTGCCCTCAGGGTTACAACTATTACTGCCATCCTCCTCGCCCCCCTCCGGGTCGCTGCATCAAGGCCAAATTTATTACACAGAATAAATTCACAATTTAAATCCACAATTTAAAATATTCATCCCTTCGCCTAGGCTTATCATTGTATTGGTTTAAAAAACTAGGGGTGATCGATGGTTATATGTGGTCTACTTGCTGTGTCTTTGGTTCACTTAAATATTCTCAACATGTTATATGAATGAGATTTGAGTATAAAGCTGCATATAGATTTGCATTTGTTCTAGAAGCGTATATATTTGTGTCTTTGTACCACATTTCTCCTTCCTACCTTCTTTCTTTTTTCTAGGGGACTGTCCTTTACCACACAGCACCCCACCTGTTAGTCAGCTGCCTTCTCTGAGATCAGACCACCATCATTACCCTACCATTGATGAGCCCCTTCCTCCAAGTAAAGGATTTTTTGTGATTTTTAGTTCTTTCTGTAGAGCCCTGTTCATACTGGCATCAATGTGATGGATCCATTATCATCCATTATGATCCCTCATCACCTATTTTCCCCCCTATTCAGTTATAACGGGACAGTCAAGTTTGCATTTCTTTTACTGGATAAAATAAAATAACATGTTACACTATTCTATCAGCTGAAACCTGATGGAAAAATATAATGCAAGAGTGAAGAGAGCCTTAAAAGGGTTGTCTCACTTCAGCAAATGGTCCATATTTCTGGCTCTGCATCCACCCCGAAATTTTGCATTTCAATGGGACTGCAAAAGAGTTCCATTCCACGACCCCGCAAAAAAGATAGAAAGGCCTATTCTTGTCCACAATTGCGGACAAGAATAGGACATGCACTATCATAGGGCTGGCCATTTACAGTCCGCAAAATGTGTAACGCACAGGGACGGTATCCGTGTTTTGAGAATTCGCAACTTGCGCACCACAAAACACTTACGGATGTCTGAATGGACCCCAACTTCAGTCTGTTTCTCTGCTGAAGATGTGACTATAGCCTTATCTATATAGACTGTAGAGAGATGTTTCCATGCCAAAGCACATATTTACCTTTGACCACCATTTTACAGATTATATATAATATAAATTAAAAGAATGAGTAACTATGAATATAAGTATTACTTAAAGGGGTTGTCCAAGTTATTTTTATTGATGACCTTTCCTCAGAATAGGCCATCAATATCAGATCCGCGGGGGTCCGACAGCCAATCAGCTGTTTTCAGAGAAGGCGCGCGCCGTGCCAGCGCTGCCTCCTCTTCATTGTTTACCTGCTTACCGTCGCACCTGCAGCGGTGAGCAGGTATAATTACACCCAAGCCGTCCCATTCATTTCAATGGGACGGCTGGCTCCTATAGAAGTGTATAGGTACAAGCTGTCCCATTGAAATGAATGGGCTGGCTTGGGTGTAATTACACCCAAGTAATTACACACATGAAGATAAAAGTGACATAACCGGACTCATCACCACTTACATTTAGGGGGTTTGGAGCTGATAGGTTTCTTTTAAAGCACTTTCAAATTTGGTAAAAATCGATTTGCTCCCAAATTGAATTTTAGGAAACTCACTCATCTCCAGTACTGATCCTGATGTGAAATGCACAAGCATTTAGCCAAAATAGAATGCTGGGAAATTTCAGCTCTGAAGCCTTCAAAATTGTGAATGCAGCTCATGACTATAATACAGGCTGAGGACATGTATTTACTGATCTTTTCACATAGATTTTTTCTATAAATAGCAGTAAAATGGTGTTTAAAGGTGAACATATCGCTTACACAAAAACACACTATTGTTTTTACTGTGTCATTATCTGAAATTATTTAAAACTATTTTACTGAGCGACAGAAATGTTACAAACATGTTTTACAATGCCGGTGAAATTCACATATACAGTAAACTGTATGGAATTTTTAGAACTTTTCTTATAATACGTTTTTTATGTAACCTAGACTGGGAGGCTCGGATTGATAGCCATGGCAGGGTCTTTTACGTGGATCACGTGAACCGCACTACAACATGGCAGAAGCCTACAACAGCTGCAACACCAGATGGAATAAGTAGGTCTGGGTCCATCCAGCAGATGGAACAATTAAACCGCAGGTTGGTATGAGACTAGGTACATCTGAAAAGCAAATATGTAGCATTATGTACAGCATTAAAAAAGGCTGTCTGTTTTATGAGCCTTAAAGGGGTGATGGTCAATGAATACCTGCCCCTGATATATATATTTTGGGCTTTCCCACAATAAACATTTATCACCTATACACAAAAATTAATGATATTTGAAATACTTGATCGCTGGGGATCTCACCAATGAGACCTTCACCAGTCACTAGTATAGGGGTTGAGAAGCCCACGATTCCTCATCAATGCCGTACAGCAGTTTGGCTGCTCCATACAAAAGAAGTCAAAGCTCCAAAAACAACCAAAATCTTTTCTAAAGACCATATTAGTATAGATAATGCTGCTTGCGTCTCTTTTTCTAATTTGAAATGTGATCATAATTTAGGCTAGGTCACATATATACCTGCCTAGCCCCTCTGTGCGCCCTCTGTCCCCTTAGGGTGCCCTCACACATGGCATAATTTTCTACCAGAAAATTTGCAGGTGTAGATTTTTGCAAAGTTGCAGATTTTTTGGTGTGAATTATGATGCAGATTTTGTTGCGTTTTTTTTCTGTATAAGGTCTCTCTATTCGATTGAATGAGAAACTGATTCTGCAGTGGAAAATATATCTGCATTTTCCACAGCAGAATCAATTTCCCATTGAATTGAATGGAGAGATTTCATACAGAAAATCTGCAACACAACAATATTTACTCTGCAGGGGAACACAGCGAAGGGAGAGACAATATTCAGCCCCATAGGATAACATGGGGGAAGTCTTGATGTTGTGGATTTCGTGGCAGAAAATTACGCCACGTGTGAAATCACCCTCAGCTTTCCAGCGCTGACCTCGCCAATCCGTGCCCTAAACCCCTAATTTGCAAAAAGAATAAAAGTATTTTTTTTACGGGAATGCTGCAGCTGATTTTTCACAAGACAGGATCAACACTACCAGGGTGTATGGCTGACTTAGTCGAGTTGATCTTGCTGACAGAGGCTCTAAGTGTAAATAATCTGGTCTGCTGACTGGTCTCTGGTCTGGGGTCCTTGGGGCATATTTACTAATTACTGTTGCATCAGCGTTTTAAACTTTACCTTTTGCAGCTCACCTCCATATTTCTGGGTACATTTTTTTTTGGAAATACTGGAACTGAATTGCTGCCTCTTGGAGGCCACTTTAAAAATGTTAGAAACAATAAGAAATTCTTCATTATGCCTATATTTTCACCCATGTGGAATGACTCATGAGGCATTGGGGAGATGATGAATTTACAGGAAAAAATGTGGAAAAGTTCAAGGGGTATGAATACTTTTTCAAGACACTGTAAACAAGAATTCTGCCTTTTCCTTTGTACTCATTGTAAATGTTTTATGCATTGAAACATGAAGGTATCAAAATATCCAGAGAACCATTGCGACAGAAAGGCCAGAAGAAGAGGCTAGTGGCCGAAGTGATAGACTCCCTGGGGTTGGGGATTCAGAGACTGATCTGTCACAACCAAATTCAGGTACTGCTATATTATAATCAGTGATCAGTATGAAGACTTCAGTGAAATCATTGTAAATCGAAGAAAGTAAAATACGTTATAGTACTGTAATGGCCTTATGTATCAAAACTACATTGTCGCTAGCAACCAATCAGAGTACAGCTTTTATTTTCTAAACTGCACCATTCAAATAAGATCTGAATTCTAATTGGTTCTATCAGTAGCAATTCTCTGTACTATATGAGGCCCTGAAGCTCTATCAGCAGCTGTCTCCTTTTTTTAATTTCATAGAGCTGAGAAGAGACGCGACGTTAACACCAATAAACTCTCAGAAAATAACCCTGTTACTACAGTCTCCAGCTGTCAAGTTTATAACCAACCCAGAGTTCTTTACTGTGCTGCATGCAAACTATGTGAGTATTCAGGAGCTAAATGATGAAAGTCGTGTTATGGTCATTTGGCGTCATTTATGAGCCTCGTTGTCTGTGGCGACCAACTAAACGGCAACTTTCATTTTTTGAAGAGCAGTTAGCATAGCTCTGTTAGATTGCCATGCGATCAAGGTCGTTTTTTTTTCTCAGGCAGTTTTGATAACTAAGGTTCGTCCGTCTTCATTCTTTCAAAAATTCTGTTAACCGCCAGTGTCAGTGGTGTAACTATAGGGGTCGCAGGAGTCACAGTCAAAAACAGATCTCGGGGGCCCAAAGGCCTGTGCCACGTCCAACCCTTTAGGGTCAGCCACCCAAGACACACGAATTGGAGAAAGGGATCCTCAGTAAGGGCATGGGACATTGTGTAACATTTGCCGTACTTGCCGGATTTGCTAACACAGTATGGAGGGTACTCAGGAGCTGAGTTCTCTACATACACAGCAGGTACCAGCTGTTTCTTACAGCTGACACACACTCGCAGTGGCCAGGATTGGAGATAACTCCAATCCCCATCACCTAACCTCTCAGATGAAATCTGCAACAAAATGCACATCTAAAATATGCAGATTTTGCCACGGATTTGGCTGGGGGCAAGCATATCTTTTGCACCAAGTCTGATGAGAGTTTAGTTATGTTCCTGATAGCAGCTTAAGAGCTCATTCACAATGCAAAGTCAATGCACAGAGCCTGTATGGCTGCCTTAGTATGGAATTGTACCGCCACTGTGTTCTGCGGTACATGCTCAGTTGGAGTTTGTACCACAATTAATTTTCATTAAAATCTGGAAAAGAAACCAATATCCTTTGTGAAAGAGAGGGTTGGAACCTTGGTTTGCTGATATTTTGGGAGAAAGAGCCCTGTACAGGATCACAAGTTTATTTCATAAATTGATGCTGAAAAACATAGAGGGAGATTATGGCTTTGTTCACATCTCCATTGAGAGATCTGGGAGGCTGTTCCGGTGTAACGTGGTATCTCCCTACTTCGTGCGAGTTCCCTACCTGTCGCGCCGCAAGTGACGTTGTAGGCGTTCCTGGCGTTTGGACGATCTGCGCATGCGCAAAAGGGCAAAGGATGGGAAAATCTCACAACGCAATTCTGGCTGCACACGGGACACTGCGCATGCGCTGGAGAGCCACGGTAGGGACATATTACGGCCCAGTGCGCAGGCGCCTAGGGGAGATCAGATGGCCATTTTTTCTGTTAGATGAATATGGCCATCTGATATTGAAGTGAATGGGTCTGCATCTGACCCGCAAAAAATGCGGATTGGATGCGGACTAATACAACGGTCGTGTGCCTGAGCCCTAAAGGGGCTTCCAGGGTTGTAAAAATATGCGTGGTATCTTCTAGAAACAGCACCACACCTTTCTATAGGTTGTGAGTGCAGTTGCAGCTCATCCAGTGGACAGATGTGGCACTGCTCTGGAAGAAAGCAGCCATGTTTTTCCAATTTCAGAAACCACCTTTAAATAGCTTGGCGCTGGTTGTGAATATGCACATGCTTACTCCCTAAAGTCTCTATTAATTGGTGGTTTCATGGCATTGCATAATCATAAACATATGTTCTCATCATCTTTGTGGTCATTCCATTAAACGGTTGTCCTATCTCATACATTGATGGCATAATCAATTTCGGATAGGTGCGGGTCCCACATCTATTTCGAGAACTCCCATAGAAGTGAATAGAGAGTGGCTGCACTTGTGTGTTGTGCTTTCCATTCACTTCTATGGGAGTTCTGGAAATAGCGGAGCGCACTCACACAACTTTTTCAGAACCGCCATAGAAGTGAATAGAGAGTACGAGACGCATAAGCAGTGCATTCTTCTTCACTTTGGGGCCCCATTCTAGAGATATCTAGATCCTTGGGAAATGCCATCAATATGTGAGAGGGTCCAACCCCTTTAAAGTATAACCCAATATAAAATTTCTACCACATCTGAATACATTCTCAATTCGCTAAAATACATTTTATTTTACTATGGAAGCAGAGGTCTCAATAGTTGTCGGATAATCCCAATTGAACTGTATAATAATATACAAGACATATAAGACTTGGTTTCGAGCAGTGTCTCTGTTCTGTGCAGGGCAGACATACATTTATGTGTTCATACGCCAGTTTTCATTAGTGCACCTGAATTCTATAAAGCACACGTGTGTTTTTCAACTTTAAAACATGTTTCCTTGAAGGAAAAATATCACTCAGGCTTTGAGATGGTGTCAGTGCCTCAAGAAAAGTTCAGCAACAATTTTTGGTTAGATTTTCCTACAATAAATTACTCATATCTCACACATGCGTAAAAGCTTTATGACCACTTAACGTCACAAAGCAGGTCTACAGGTGACATGAATAGAAAAAATATGGGGAGTAATTTATCATGAGGGGAATATTTGAAGTCAGTTTTGCTGGATTCTGTGTTGGTGTACGTTGAACCAAATGAATCACAAGTTGCCCATTGTTTGTTAAATTTGATGCATCTTTAAAGGCTATGTACACCTTCGGAGGCAATTTATTATGGTTGCATTTTGGCTAAAAATTCTTTTTTTAATTGGCCTTTATTAAAAATATTGAGTTGTTCTCTCACAAAGGATTAACTGTTTTTCTAACTGCTTGACTGGTGCTTTGACTTTCACTGTGTTCCAGTCATCTAATAATCTTTATCTCTAAACTACTAAAAGGTCATAAACACTTATTTAAGCCACATTCTTATCAGGAAGATAAGAACTGAGCTGTAATGAGTGTTTATAATGTCAGAGATCAGAGATAAGGAGTCCCTCTGCTCCTGGTCTGGCAGAAAAGACAGAAAAAAGGTGCTACTAGAGCATGTGAGCTCTGTACAGAAAAAGGGATGCCACATCTATAATAATAAAATCCCTGTGCGAGTGCGCTGTGTCCGTGTGTGTGTCACCACTTTTTTATACTGGGCATGCGTGGTGCTGCATCCAATCGGGACACAGTGCTGCGCTGCACACGGACACAGCGCATCCCACAGGTTTTACTACATTTAACCTATAGGGTGGCCATGGCTCACCTGCCGTCATCGGCTGCTGGCCATAGCTCCCCCGCTGTCCTCCGCTGCTTGCACAGTTCCCCCACCGCCCTCTGCTCCTGAGACAGTTCCCCTGCCACCCTCCTCTCCTGAGACAGTTCCTCCGCCATCGTCTAGCCAGTGCGTATGCGCCGCCTTCGCCGCGCGGTGTATGGTCTGTGCAGACGGTTGGCAGTGCAGATGGCGTGTGGGGGGTGGCGTTGATCAGCCGGAGTGCAGTGTGATGATTGCTCTGCGCACCGGCCAATTCTAGCGCCCGTTTTTGTAATGTCCAGTTTTTAATAAAGACCAATTAAAAAAATTATTTGTAGCTCGAAATGAGTACAATACAATAATAAAAGAAATTGCCCCCAAAGGTGTACATAGCCTTTAAACACTTTTGTCAAAAAGAGTTACTACAGTTTTCTACACCCCCTCTCCACATGCAAGAGTGAGTTTGCAACTTTTTTCTGACTTTTTAAAAAGTCTCAGGAAGTCTATGAGACCGTCTTCACTATCGCGCTCAGCAGTGAGGAGAAGCAGTGCTCACCTGAGTGCTTCTCACTAATCATTTTAGAGATCAGTGGGGGTCTTAGCCCTGGGACCCCCGCCAATCAACAAATTTGATATTCCCTATGACATATCAAAAGTTTCAAAAAAGTGGAGTATGAAAATACAATATGAAAGCGTTGGACTGCAATTAATCTCTAAATCTGTTTTCCCCCATTTCAGAGTGCCTACAGAGTGTTCACTAACAGCACCTGTTTGAAGCACATGATTCTGAAAATCCGAAGGGACGCCAGGAATTTTGAACGGTATCAGCACAACAGAGACTTGGTCAACTTCATCAACATGTTTGCTGACACTAGGCTGGAGCTGCCCCGTGGCTGGGAAATTAAAACTGACCAACAAGGAAAGGTACAATCTGAAAAAAAGCATGAATTGAAACAACTTTACTAATTGTCTTGATTAAAAATACTGATCATTTTTTGTTTACAGCTCCTATGCACATCTATATGTCTCCATGATTAGACTTTTTCTCGCGTCAGCTGCAGTACCTCAGTGGGCTACTGCAAAAGGTTAATTTGCTACTTAATAGGTTAAAGTATAACTGTCAAATTTTTTTTTTTTTTACTATTGGATTCTGGTGATTAATATTACCTTGTTGGCCCTGTTTTAATTTCTGATTCTTAAATAAATAACCCCTAAAAGCCACCTAAAAGTCCCCAGTATTGGCTATATTTACCTGAGATAAAATCAGGTTGCTATGTTCCTTCCGTCTACCAGACAGAGGACGGAGCACGCTGCTGCGTGCACTGGGAACTGATAGTGAGTCAACATTGTAAGGGAATGTATAAAAAGCCAGGTTCTTCCTGACAGGAGATAACAGTGCTGGGCTGTGTGTGTGAACTTCTCCACATGCCTGTGCTTGGCAGACACTCCCTTAGCAGTGAAGGACAATGTAGAGCTCAGGGAAGATATGGGCTGCTCAGTGTATAAATGACAGCCTTATCTGATAAGAGGAGAGCTTGTAGAAGGACTACAGGCTTCAGCCAGACCTGGGAACTTCACTGCAAGACCCCCCTATACAGAGCTGGTCTTCACTAACTTCACTGCAGGCGTCCTATGGATTAGCCTCAGGGCTGAGGGCAGCCATCTTAACAGAATAGTGAAATTTCAGTTTTATGCAGACTGGTTGCTAAGGGCTGAATCTTATTAAATAAGGGGTAAGTAAGTCTAATAGTTATTGATTCAGGTATATTATCATATTAGTAACTACATATATGAAAACTGAAATTAGGGTCTAAATGTGACAGTTATCCTTTAATGTCCATTGTTAATGTACTTTTTCTGTGTGATGTTTGCAATCTAAGAGCTGAAATGGGAACACCATTTGACTATATACACATGAACAAAAAACAAAAAAAAATGGTCTGTGACAGCCTTTTAAGTAATGCCCATTTTCAGCATCAATGAAAGTCTACGAGGCTATTCACGTGGCCATTTTTTTAAAGGCCAGTGAATAGAGGCCGTCAAAAAATAGGACAGGTCCTATCTTTGGCCGTTTTCACTGCCAGACGGGGCCCATTGATATCAGTGGGACCGTTTTTAACAGCCGTTTAGACAGGAGTGCACCTATCTAACGCCCATTAAAAAAATCACTCACTTCATCCACTTGCAAGCATAGAGGCAATCGCTCCTGTCTTCATAGTGAAGGACCTGTCGAAGGACCTGCGCATAGCATGACGATGTCACCACACAATGTGGGAGCACGCAGTGATGTCATCACGCTTAGAGCAGGTCCTTCAAAGTCAAGAAAGGAGCAACTGCCCCTGCGCATGGAAGTGGACGGGGTGAGTGATTTTATTTTTTTGTTAATAAATCGGGATATTCACATGGGCATATAATTTCCGCCTGTATTTGAAATCCGCAGCATGTCCTAGTTTTATGTGTATGGAATGCAGGAAGGAAGTAATATGTATGTTAATCTATATGAATTACTGAAGCAATAATGACAACCGTCTGGGGGGCATATAATCTGGAATCCAATAGTGGTGAGCGGCAGGTGCCATATTCGAATTCGCAATATTTCCCGAATATTTCACCAAATATTCGTTATATATTTGCGAATTCGTAACTTCGTTATATTCGTGCAATAGTTTTTTATCGCGAAAAATCATCATTGAAATATTCTTGTGCGAATGCGCATCTTGGCCATTACCATAGTATATGGGCCATTACCTGCCTGCTTCTTGCTTGTGGGCCAATGTGAGAAGGCTGCAATATCATAGTCTGTAGTGAATTAGAATATTCTTCATTATTTAATTTGTTTTAGCTTATGAGAAAAATCGGCAAAGTAATATGCGCGTTAATCGAGTAAGGGCGGGTTATAGGCAACTTTCCTATTGGGTTGGCTTTCTAGAATTCGCCAATATGTAGAATATAGTGTGATATATATATTCTTAAAAACAAATATTTGTCTTTTTTTCATCTGAACCAAAAAAAAAGACGAATATTCGTTTAAGCCACATAAGCTTTAGACTCCTACTAAGTTGCTTCTTGCATGATTTTATATGGGCCTTCAGAAATCTTGAGATGGTCCTGCTCAATCCCTTCCCCCTCACATCTATATCTCCTCCATTTTTACCACCTTCCTCTATATCTAATTTGTTTCTCCCTCTGTCTGTCTCTCCTGTCATTTCGCTCTTGCTCTCCTCACTCCTCACCTTTGTCTTACTATCTCAACAGCATTTTCTCTTTCTTCAACCCTCTTTTTTTTCCTTTACTTTTTCCTTCTTTCTCCTCTTTTTCCCACTACTGCATCTGTTAACATGCTTATTTCTTTTTTCTAGTCTTTCTTTGTAGATCATAACAGTCGAGCAACAACATTTATTGATCCACGAATACCTCTTCAAAATGGCCGACTTCCAAATCATTTGACTCATAGGCAGCATCTTCAGAGGCTTAGGAGTTACAGTGCAGGAGAGGTAATTCCTTCAGAACTTTCCATAATGCAAATAACATTGTTTGATAGTGTTTAGCATTGTTCTCTAGCTGTGATGAGACATTGGGCATCATTTTAATATAATGCTAATGGTTTGGTATGTCATTAGAATGTTTTTAACCTATGCCAAGGATTATTAGGCAGCCATAGATGGATATCTAGGCAGTTCCCATTTCTTCCAAAAAAAAAACAACACTACCCACAGGTCAAAAATTACAAGCTCCTACAACTCAATTACTTTGCACTTCCAGTTCTGCTGCAGGCTGTTGTACATTTGTATTTTTATTGCAAACTCTTGCATTTTTTAATTTGCATGCATGTGTTCTGCTAGGCATCAGAGGTTTCCAGAAACAGAGGGGCATCACTGTTAGCAAGACCAGGCAACAGTTTGGTATCTGCAATAAGAAGTCAGCATCAGCAGGAAACAGTACCCTTAGGTAAGTCGAAATATGCATATACTAGAAATTTCAGCTAACAAAACAGGCAGACTTTAGACCATTTTATGCTGCAGAAATCTGTGGTAAAGTCAATTTCACATCCCGCTTTTTTGAGGGTGCACTTGTTGGAAATACTTGGAAAATAAGCAATGCCAAACAACAGATGTGCACCTCATCATTGGAAGCCTAAATCATAGACCAAGGGAGAGATTGATCTGCCAAGCGTCACTAACTTATTATTCTATCTTATGGGGGTGTTATGCAGAACGATAGCCTTCACAGTCCAAATGTGAAAACCAAATAATTCAGAATGCATCTACCCTAAAGGGTAACCAAACCTTTTTAAACATTCTGCTAAAAGAGGTGGCAGACGTACTCATAGCAACAAGGGATTGATCCAGCACCAAGATAAAAACAACTCCTTTTATTGAAAAATCACATTAAAAATTTCCTGTACTGCACTGCCAGGTACCTCCAATGCATTTTGATCCTACAGTTGATCTTACTTATGGTTGATCATATGGTAAGATCAACTATATGATCGAAATGCGTTGGAAGTACCAGGCAGTGTGGTACAAGTTTTTGATGTAATTATTCAATAAAAGGAGTCGTTTTTATTCTGGTTTTGGATCATACGTTATTGCTTGGATTCATCACATCATTGGACCCAGATCCGTACCCCAGATTTGCCACCCAGATTCAGCCAGAAGTGCTCATACAGAGAGGTGTAGCTCGCTGCAGAAGACAGACTGGAGACGGCCTCATAGACTTCCTGTTGAGCCCGCTTTCAAACTCTTCCCTTACAGGAAAGACAAGCAGAGTCAGTGAAAGCCAAAGATGAGAACACTCAGATGAGAACGTCCGCCGCTTCATTTTATTGATTGTGGCGGCTTTAGCACTCAGACCCCAAAACCTCTGATGTGTCACTACAATATGTATAAAAGTTTAGTTAAGCCTAACTCTGACCCTAATTACCTACTCCTCCATGTCATACCTACCGTACAAGGGTCGAAACAACTGAGATATGGATTGTTGTTTGGTGGGTTCTCGAACTGCGGAGCTCTTTGTACCTTTGGAGCCTTATGAATATAATTTTGAAGTGTGACAATGATGGGAAATTAATTCACCCTTGATTTTCAGTTTTTAGTATCATTAATGTGATAACTAGAGATGAGCAAATTTCTCAAAACATCAATTCGGTCAGTTCGCCGAATGTTCCGAAAAGATTTGATTCGATCCAAATATATTTGTGGCGAATCGCGATAAAAAACAGCTGTTACCTGGCTGTAGAGAGCCTGTACAGTAATGTAGAAACCTGTGCCTTGCAGGAACACGCATAGGGAGTCTGCTGGGGTAGTGAAATAATACTGTGAGTCAGTATGACACGCAGGCGACAGGGGTCACTCTTAGAATCACTGCACACTTCACTTATTTGGGCAGCTACAGGGGCCAAAACTGACCAACTAACTCAAGTGTAAACGCTTCAAGAAGAAGCGCACTCCTTTTACTCTGTCGTCAGCTGATTCCACATAGATGTCTACAGAACCTGTTCTAATAAACGCTTATACAAGTAGAGCCCACCGACAGAGTGGAGAGGGTGTTAGCACTAAGTTTGTGTTGACGTCACTGATTATTTTGCCCTTCCTCTGATCAGTCAGAACAATAACCCCCCCAAAAATGGATCCTGTCTGTTGAGCACCCGCCTTCACTCGGTCTGCATTTGGTCAGTAATCCATCAGTATTGCTAAAGCCAAAAAAATAGGATCCAAAACAGAGATGACACGTGAATGTAATATTTGCATGACTTCTGTGTTTTTTTACCCACTCCTGCTTTTGGATACTAAAGCATAAGGCAATTTTGATAGGACCATGTCATACAGGCCTTACAGCTGCTACGTAGACAGGATCTGTTGTGTGTCTCATTTTTCCTTTCTTCTGACAGATCAGAAGAAAGGTCAAATAGATGATGATGTCAACCAGGTCAAAAACCTGGGCCAGTCATGAAGTGAGGAGGGTGGGAACAGCATGAGAAGTCTATAGAGTGGCCCAATGACATAGTGGTGAGGTGGCAGCAGCATGAGGAGACCACAGAGTGGCCCAGTGACATAGTGTTGAGGTAGCAGCAGCATGAGGAGACCACAGAGTAGTGATGTGGCAGAAGCATGAGGAGACCACAGAGTGGCCCAGTGACATAGTGTTGAGGTAGCAGCAGTTTGAGGAGACCACAGAGCAGTGAAGTGGTAGCAGTGTGAGGAGACCACAGAGTAAACCATAGACAAAGTATTGATGTAGCAGCAGCATAAGGAGACCACAGAATGGCCCAGTGACATAGTGGTGAAGTGGCAGCAGCATATGAAGACCACTAAGTGGCCCAGTGACAGAGTGGTGATGTGGAATGAGCATGAGGAGGCCACAGAGTGGCTCAGTGACATAGTGTTGAGGTAGTAGCAGCATGAGAAGACCACAGAGTAGTGAGGTGGCAGCAGCATGAGGAGAGCACAGAGTAGTGAGGTGGCAGAAGCATGAGGAGACAAAAGTGTGGCCCAGTGACATAGTGTTGAGGTAGCAGCAGCATGAGGAGACCACAGAGTGGCCCAGTGACATAGTGTTGAGTTAGCAGCAGCATGAGGAGGCCACAGAGCAGTGAGGTGGCAGCAGCATGAGGAGACCACAGAGTGGTGATGTGGCAGCAGCATGAGGAGACCACAGAGTAGTCCAGTGACATACTGTTGAGGTAGCAGCAGCATAAGGAGACCACAGAGTGGCCCAGTGACAGTGTTGAGGTGGCAACAGCATAAATAAAACCAGAGTGGCCCAGTGACATAGTGTTGAGGTAGCAGAAGCATGAGGATACCACAGAGCAGTGAGGTTACAGCAGCATGAGTAGACCGCAGAGTGGGCCAGAGACATAGTGTTAATGTAGCAGCAGCATGAGGATACCACAGAGAAGTGAGGTTGCCTCAGCATGAGGAGACTGCAGAGTGGCCAAGAGACATAGTGTTGATGTAGTAGCAGCATGAAGAGACCACAGAGGGGCACAGTGACAGAGTGGGGAGGTGGGGGCAATATTAGTAACAGCTAAAGATGGTAAATGGCAGAGTAGGAGCACATGGCATCAGGTGTGGCATCAGGCGGGTGGCAGCATCAGAATAGTAGCTGAATAAGGTAGCCAGAAGAAACAGGCCTCTTTTGTCAAAGTGTAGGTATGGAACTATGGATGATCTAGTCTGATGCATCAGGCACTGGTGTTTGAAAATCCTGGCTGATCCACGCCTGATTCATCTTCACAAAGGTCAGTTTCTTCAAATTTTGGGTGGACGGGCAAATTCTCCTTGGGGTAACTATGGCCCCCGCCGCACTTAACACCTGCTCTGATGCCACACTGCTGGCCAGGCAGGAAAGCTTGTCCAGGGAAAACTCGTCCTGTTGCGGCCACAAATTGAGTTTGGCTGCCCAGTAGTCCAGGGGATCTTCGATGTGGGGTGGCACGGTGCACTTCAAGTGTGCCACAACCTGCTGGTTCAGGTTTTGCTCTGTCTACCTGCTGGCGGTGCTGCTGCTGGTAAATAGTTTCTTCAGTAGGCGGGTGAAGAAAACTGCTCATCAGCGAATCTAGACTTAAGTTGCTACTGATGGAGCTGGTACTGCTCCTGCCCCTCCCTCTCCCCTCCCCCCAGCAGCCATGGCAGTGGAACGTGAGCGCAGAGGGCCCTCCCGGGCTTACCTGCATGACGATGGTGCACTACATAGAATGTGTCGATTGTAGTTGAGTTTGTCCTCCCTTTCAGTGGGTGTTAAAAAAGGCCCCCATTTTGGACTGGTAGCGAGGGTCTAACATTGTGGAGAGCCAATAGTCATCCCTCTGGCGAATGGTGACAATTCTGCTGTCACTACGCAAGCAAGTGAGCATGCATCGGGCCATTTGCGCAAGTGACTCAGAGGGACTCCCTGCCTTCATCTCCACTGCATACTGCCACGGTGTGTTTGGGTCCTCTGCCTCCTCTTCCTCATCGCCTTGTAGCTCCTCTGGCTGCTCCTACTCCTCCTGCTCCTCCTCTCCTGTCACCTGTGTAGAAAAACCACCCATTTGCTCAAATGTCCTCTTCCTCTAGTTCAGCCCCACAGGGCTCATGTGGCCGTGAGATGTAGTCGCCACGTCTCCTGTGCCCTGGCCAGACAGATTTAGCAGCATCTGTTCCAGGACATGATTCAGCAGAAAGACGTTGTCCATCCCGTAGTCCTGGCGACTGATAATAAAGTGGCCTCCTCAAAGAGCCCGAGCAAACGGCAGGTGTCACGCATGAGCTGCCACTGGCTAACATCGAAGTTACACAGGGGAGTACCTCTGTCCACCTGTATCATCAAGAAATCGTTAATGGCCTTTCTCTGTTCATACAATCGGTCCAACATATAGAGGGTGGAATTCCAACTGGTGAAAACTTTGCATTACAGCCTATGTTGGGGGATGCCGTTCCGCCTCTGCAGCTCTTGAAGGGTATGCGTTGCGGTGTACGAGGGGCTGAAGTGCATGAAAATTTTCCTGGCCATTCTTAGGATGTCTTGCAGATGGGCGGAAGACTTCAGGAACCCCTTTACAACCAGATTAAACACGTGCATCATGCAGGGCTCATGACTCAGTCCTCCTTGACGCAGGGCAGACACCATGTTGTTCCCGTCGTCGGTTAACATGGTTCCAATTTTTAGTTGTCGAGGAGAAAGCCAGGATTCAATTTCTAGATGAAGGACGCAGAGCGGTTCCTCCCCTGTCTGACTCCGTTCGCTCAGGACAACTAGGTGCAGAAAAGAGGGACACCGCCATGCCCTGCACAGGTGGTATGCTGGTGGGGCACTGTGAATTGTCCCTACAGTGGAGGCTGAGGACACGGTATAGGATGAGGAGGCAGAGGCAAGCATTGTCGCAGGACCAACGACGTGAGAACGTGGAGACGGAGGCGGCGTCACCTGGCCAAGTTGCAGGTGTGGCTGGGCAGGAACCACATTTACCCAGTGGGCCGTAAAGGACATATATTGTCCATGACCGCAGTCAAAGCTCCACACATTGTCGCTGCCGTGCAATTTGGCCCACCTTCTGTTCTACATATGTGTGCAGGGCTGGTACTGCCTTTTTGGCAAATAAATGACGGCTTGTGACTCTCCACCTCGGCTTGGCACAAGCCATCAGTTCTCTGAAAGGTGTAGAGTCCACCACTTAAAAAGGGAAGGACTGCAACACCAGCAACTTGGCCAGGAGCATGTTCAGCTTCTGCGCTGTTGGATGAGTGCATGCATACTGTTGTCTCTTGGCAATCGCTTTGGTGATTGATTGCTGACGGAATGACTGACGAGGAGCAGGAGGAGCAGGAGGAGCAGGAGTATCAGGACGATTAGATGATGGGAAGGACAGACAGCTCCCTTCGGCTGAGGTGGTGGAGCCTTGACTACATGAAATTGGGTGCGTGCCACTGGGTGATGTAGCGGTTGCTGCAGCAGGCTGGACCACCACATTGTAGCCACGGTTCTCCCAAGCCACTTTATGGTGACACGCACATGGTGACGCAAGGCAGTGGTGCCAACATTGGCACCCTGGCCACGCTTCACCTCCTTCCCACCAATTCGGCAAATGGCCATGTTCACCTCCTCTGGCGGCCTAACAAAAAATTGCCAAACCGTCGAGTATGACATTTTCCCCCCAACACTGACTGCCTGCTATCATTGCCTCTGTGAACCTCTGCACCGCTACTTCCTGGGCAGGTAGTCTCCTGCAAAGCGGGTGGTCTACCCCGGGCACGTTTGGCTCCCGACCTCCCATTGCTGCCACCCTGGTGACTCCCGACCATGCTACAACCTTGCTGGCTCAGCGGTGGCCTCAACTGCAAGCTGCCACCCTCTTGTGATGAATGATAATAAAGCCCCTTCTTCATCCGGCTCCCAAGTGCGATCGGCTTCATCATTATCCATTACTGTCTGCATGTCTCTCATGTCCCTATCAATGGATTTAGGGCCAGGAGCCTGACAGCTCGCTACATCAGCTCCCACGCGACTCTCATCATCTATAGTTGCCCGCCTACCGGAGGAAGCGGCAGATCTCTCCTTCAGATCTTGGCTGGGCAGTAGCTGCTGACTCTCCTCTAGTAGCTCGTCCTCACTGAAAAGTAGAGCCGAGTCTACGGCATTTAATACTTCTCGCGCTGAGGGAACTGAAAATAACAGAAGAAGGTTCAGGACAGTTGGGGGCACAGGACCTGCTCCTGGCACATGCCAACTAAGTGTACTTGCTTTTTCCACTAATAAACCCCCAATAAGGCTGTAGTACAATGTAACTGCACCACAGAACGGCAAATAAGATTAACTTTTTTTTACTATTAAAACACCCAAAAAAAAGTGTAGTACAATGTAACTGCACCACAGAACGGCAAATATGACGTACTTTTTTTTACACCACAAAAAAGGCTGTAGTACAAAGTAACTGCACAGCAGAACGGCAAATAACACGTAATTTTTTTTTTTACACTTCTACACGCCAAAAAGAGCTGTAGAACAATGTAACTTCACCGCAGAATGGCAAATAAGACATACTTTTTTTTACACTTATACACCCCAAAAAAAGCTATAGTACAAAGTAACTGCACCGCAGAACGGTAAATAAGATGTACTTTTTATACTATTACAATACCCCAAAAACAGTGTGTAGTACAAAGTAACTGCACCGCAGAACGGCAGATAAGGCATACTTTTTTTTACACTTAAGCACCCCCAAAACAGCTGTAGAACAAAGTAATTGCACAGCAGAATGGCAATAAGACGTACTTTTTTTTACACTTATACACCCCAAAAAAGGTTGTAGTACAAAGTAACTGCACAGCAGAACGGCAAATAAGACGTACTTTTTATACTATTACAATATCCCAAAAAAGTGTGTAGTACAATGTAACTGCACTGCAGAACGGCAAATAAGATGTACATTTTTTACAATTGTACACCCCAAAAAAGGCTACAGTACAAAGTAACTGCACCGCCGAACGACAGTAAAAAAAAAAAGTACGTGTTATCTGTCATTCGGCGAGGCAGTTCCTTAGTACTTAGTACAGCTTTTTTTGGGGTGTATAAGTGTAAAAAGAAGTAATGGTTGTATTGCTAGAATATAACGAAGAATGAGAATATAGCGCTATATTCGTTATATTCGTAAATTCTAGCAATACAACCATTAGGAACTCAGATCTAAGTTGAATTCGCAATGCGATTAATACAGGTTATATTAATCGCATTGCGAATTCAACTTAGAGCTGGGTTCCTAATAGTTGTATTGCTAGAATATAACGAAGATTGAGAATATTGCGATATATTCGTTATATTCGTCAATTCTAGCAATACAACCATTAGGAACTCAGATCCAAGTTGAATTCGCAATGCGATTAATACAGGTTATATTAATTGCATTGCGATTACAACTTAGATCTGAGTTCCTAATGGTTGTATTGCTAGAATTGACAAATATAACGAATATAACGAATATAACGCTATATTCTCAATCTTCGTTATATTCTAGCAATACAACCAGTAGGAACCCAGCTCTAAGCTAAATTCGCAATGAGATTAATACAGGTTATATTAATTGCATTGCGATTACAACTACTAACACTGCAGCTTCAGAATGAATCTAAGATGAATGCCGTCCTTGCTTTTTGATAGGAGGTGGGAGGGTCTGGGAGGGAGGGTATGCTGATTGGCTGGAATGTGTCTGCTGACTGTGAGGTACAGGGTCAAAGTTTTCTCAATGATAAAGTATGGGGGCGAACGCAAACATTGCATATGTTCGCCCGCCGCGGCGGACGCGAACAAGCTATGTTTGCCGGGAACCGTTCGCCGGCGAATAGTTCGGGACATCTCTAATGGCAAATAAGACGTACTTTTTAGACTATTAAAACACCTTAAAAAAAAGTGTTTCGTACAATGTAACTGCACCGCAGAACGGCAAATAAGGTATCCTTTTTTTTACAATTTGAATGCACTGCAGAATGGTTAATATGATGTGTATATATATTTCCTATAAATACACCCTGAACCACAGCACTTGCCCCCCAATCACAATTGGAATTGCAGCAGTATAATAGCAATTTGGATCCTCAATAAGTGTAGCAAGGTGTAATCGCTCCTATTACCCAGGCTGTACACTCTCCTATTGTTCTCCTTTTATAGCGTGGCTGATGCCTCCATATGCTTTTCATACACCTTGAATAATCTTTCCCTGAACCTACAAATCATTTTTTCAGCACAATTAAATCTTTTCTACCACTGTCCCCTAGCACCTGCTGACGTTTCTCCCTGCACTAAGCCCACTGGAAAATGGCAGAATCCAAGATGGCTGAGGTTATTTATAGGGTTGTGACATCACAGGGCTGTCTGGCTGCTGATTGGCTGCATGCATGGCATTGTGGGTGATCCCTCGTTCCCAGAGTTCTTTGCTCCATTTCCTAACATGTGCAGCCGCCATTTTAGGAAAAAATGTGATTCATTACCACGAAGCGTGAGGAAATTTTGATTCAAATTTTTCCTGAAATTCGGATTAAATTCCACTTCGTCAACTTCGATTTGCTCATCTCTAGTGATAACATTAAAAGACATATATCATTTAGGGTTACCCTCAAAATTTGAAGTTACAGTATAAGATTTTAGAAGACAGCAGCCATTGCAATACTTGTATCTGGCTAATAGAACTATTTTTAAAGGGGTTATCAACATTATATCAGACCTCACATAGTGGCTGACCTGCATTGGTGATCATACTTACCGGAACCACACCCTCAAAATCAAACTCCTCTTCCCTGATATGAGCAACCTGTTGATGGGGGGACACAGGCGATGACCTGCTTCTCTTGCGTCACATAAACAACTCCCTTTCCCCACCAGGGAGAAGAAAAGCCATCCGTGGACCGCTCTCTGAGGTCTGCTATTGTGTAGGATAACCCCTTTGAATAATACTTTTTTGAACCAAGTTACGATTTTTGTGCCGCATTCATTTTAAAGAGAAAACATTTTCTTTTTTTCAGCGTATAATGACAAGATTGTTGCATTTCTGAGACAGCCAAATATTTTTGAGATGCTTCAAGAACGTCAGACAAGTTTATCAAGAAATCATGCACTCAGGTACTTGTCCCATTATGTAAAAATGTGTAAAACACAATGGCCCAGATTTACTAATCCTAATAATAGCGTCTAGACCTGCACCAGATTTATCACAGGGCCTCAGGCTGGATGATGAATGTGGGGCAGAGACAGACACTTTCTCTGAATCTATACCAACTATTGGTTGGCTTACTTTGATAGTGCTAACATTTTGGTGCTAAATGGAGCATCTTAGGCCTTGCCCCCTTCCCGTAAAGCTCTGCTCACTTTCTGCTAAGTCTCGCCCCCTTGTTGAGCAGTTTGGGAACAAAAGTATAAGAACCCTAGATGCGCCAAATTGTGTCAATTTGTGCCACCTTTTTAGACAGATTTTTGGAGCAGACACATTAGTAGATCTGGGCCAAGATCCTTCAGTCTTTTTCAGGGTCAGATTTCCAATTTTTCCAGTGTTTTACTATTTATGATTTATCCTCTCATGTTACAGGGAGAAGATTCATTACATTCGAACAGAGGGCACCCATGGTCTTGAGAAACTGTCTTGTGATGCTGATTTAGTTATCCTTCTAAGGTACAGCAAGTCAAGAAATTGCAGATCTACCTGAAAATCTATGTCTCTCTTAGAACATTTTACAGTTATAGCCAATCTTAAAGGGGTATTCCCATCTGACACAATGGGGCAGGAATCCCACCTACAGTATATCGAGGACAGAACAGGGAGGATGGTGGCTGGAGGACCCCCGGTTTCAACGGGTCCAGCCACCAGCCAAAGCGCTCCCCGGAGAAGTGAATGGGAGCAAGCGCATCATACTTACCGGATCCACACCCGGATGTGCCCAGAAAAACATGCCTCTTTCTGCCCTCTGGCCCACCCTCTGTCCTATTACCCCCTTCAGCTGAGCGGCAGAACAACGGCGGGACGGATGTCTTTAGTTGTCCGGTGCATGTGCAATATAAAAAGCTGTTCCTCTGCCCATAGTGGGCAGAGCAGTGCGCATGTTCCGGCCAACTAAAGACATCCGCCTGCCGTTGTTCTGTCGCTCGGCTGGAGGAGGTAATAGGACAGAGGGCAGAAACGCCGCCCCTGGGCACCTTCAGCTGCTCATTTACATACGGTTTAAAAGTCTCTTTTTCATCATCTGGACCACGGACGAATAAAAGAAAGGTACTGTAGAAATGAGGGGCAAAGAGTCTGTAACCTGATCTAAGCGGTCTAAAATGCTCAGATTAGGTGAAAGACTCCCTTTAAGTATAAATAACCACCATAATAGTGCCTGTCAAAGTGCCCCTATAATAATGACATCCACATTGCCTTCATAAATGTGCCAGCCATAGTGTCAATATAGATGTGTCAGCCTTGGGACATATTTGTGACCATTACAACTTTGCAAGTCACAAAACCTACAGTTCTCCCAATAGAGTATGCAGTTGCTCAATATATTACAAAGGCAAAGTCGCTATCTCCTCCTTACCTGGTAGCTTTCAGGATTATCGTGCTGCTCTTTCTTCATGGGCCAGTACTACTTGCAGCACTGCTCTTGCAGTGTTGAGCTCCCCCTGCTGGCCACATCTATTATTGATTTCAGAGGCAGAAACATAGTTTCATTTGTCTTTAGATATTTTGAGATATTAAGGTAAATTCACCTATATACAATATGAGGACATATCCTGGTGTAATGAACTATTTCAGGGATTTTTTTTATATTTTTTTTTACAGAATGTTTATGGATTGCAGAGTTATAAAGATTGTTTAATACCTCCCTGCACAGGGTCTTTTCAAGATCGCTCTACTTTTGCTCTATCATTCAAAATGTGTTAAAATCTGCTGAAAAAGTCTAACAATATGTCATGGATCACCTCATGTAACACTGTGCAGGTGTGCATGACATCATTTCTGTTTAATTAGGGGATCAAGATGAAGGCTACGGCGCTCTTTCTTTCGTGAAACCTATTTAATCAGGAAATGTACCATTTTGAGCTGTGTAAAAGTGTTATCTAGGTCTTACTAAGGACTTTCCAGGCCGTGAGTCGTTAATTGGCATGGTCACACTCTCGTTAAGCCCTATGACACATATCTGCAGCAGAACTTTAGTGAGTAAAAAGAGCGGAGGTTTTTAAACATTTATGAAATCCAAATCAGCAGTCATATAACAAACTGTTCTGTATTATTTTGTTGTGCCTTCCCTTTAAATTTTAATACTTTTTTTAAACTTTTTTTTGCATATGTTAGAAAATTACATCAAGGTAGACTGGTCAGACTTCCCCTTGGGTTCCCCTAGAATCTAGTTTTTGAACAGATAACCAAAGATATAATTTAGTTGTAATATAGAGCCATTGAAATCAGAAGATTATGGTTTTATATATTTTAGGAAAAACATATTAATTACCACATACCAAACTCACATAAAAATAACAACTAAAAGAGAGTCTATGCTAATTTAAATTTTATGTTGTGTTCTTGCAGTCTTTTTGAAGAAGACATCATGTCATACATCCCACTCCAAGCAGCCTTCCATCCTGGATACAGCTTTTCGCCACGCTGTTCCCCAGGTTCCTCCCCGCAGAATTCCCCAGGTATGCTGCTAATGTGCGACTTATGTCTGTGTGATATATCTTCTTTGTTTTGTTAGGTATCTTAAATTTTTTTTTATTATAAATGTTTCCTCCAAATTAAGCATCTAAGAGACTCACTCTTGGTGACAGCATTGCTTTAAACCAGGCATGCTCAACCTGCGGCCCTCCAGCTGTTGTAAAACTACAACTCCCACGATGCCCTTCTGTAGAATGATAGCTGTAGGCTGCCAGGGAATGATGGGGGTTGTAGTTTTGCAACAGCTGGAGGGCTGCAGGTTGAGCATGCCTGCTTTAAACCATGCTGACCATTGAACACTATTTTTCAGTTTATACAGTATATAAATATAGTCTCTATAAAAAGTTGAGCAACTTTGCAAATACTTTGCTTTACTTAACTTGAGTTATTTTTTCCGGGATTTGATTATTGTATAGTTACTTTATAAAAATTACACTTCCCACAATGCAAATCACTAGTGCAAGCTTTGGGCAACAGAGCCAGCTGAGAATGCTGAGAAATTTCATTTGAGAAGCCAAGCAGAACTGTTAATGGACTGTAATACGGGTTATAACGCCACAGGAAAGTAGCTCAGCCAGTGTGCAAAGTGAACATGCTTTAAACACGACTGTTTATAACTGAGTTAAAAAAAGCTCATCTTTTTAGGGCTATGTGCAGCAAGTTAGCTAATAGTCTTTTGTGTTAAAGAGTTGCTTTTGGTTCCTAATCATGCTATGTTTGTAATAATGGGCTTTATATGCACCAACGTTTTGGGTAGTAGATGGTGTCTTTTCACCTAAGCCGATCAAGCAGAGCTGCAGTGTAAATCATGGAGGAAAGAGAAGGTAGCTGCCTTAGTTTCTCATAAGTAGGTGTAGATAAATTTCAGACTGCCCAAACTCTCTTTTTGTAATACAGCTAAAGAACAGGCACAGATAACAGCACTGCCCTAAAGGCGTTGTGTATGAATGTTGGGGGTTGGCCCTCCTGCGGCCCCCACACAAACACAATTGGCCGCACCTGTAAAGGGAAGCTTACTTACCTGCTTCGCAGCCCGGACTCCCCACTCCTTCTCTGAGCATCGCAGGTCAGGAGGAGAAGGAGTGGAAAGCAGTTAAGTAAGCTTTCCCTTCAACCAATCCGTAATTTTTGCACAACCCATTTAATGAAACCAAAACAGCCAAAGATACTGATATCCAAGACACATAATCAGATACCTTTTTGTTCTAAGGTTTGCAACGTGCTAGTGCAAGGGCTCCATCCCCATACAGAAGAGATTTTGAAGCCAAGTTAAGAAACTTTTACAGGAAACTTGAAGCAAAAGGATATGGACAAGGCCCGGGAAAAATTAAGTAAGTGTATGTCTTTATCTTATCTAAAGTAGGTATTTTAAAAGGACACTTCTATCAAATAAGCTAGATGTGAGTATTCTAATGGATGAATGGTTGTCTGGATATAATTTTTTTTAAGTCACTTCATCTATTCTACTGTCTCTTTAAAGGGGTTGTCCAAGTTATATTTATTGATGACCTATCCTTAGGATAGGTCATCAATATCAGATCGGCGGGGGTCCGACACCCGGCACCCCCGCCGATCAGCTGTTTGAAGAGAAGGCGAGCGCCGTCCCAGTGCTGCCTCCTCGTCATTGTTTACATGCTGGCCGTTGCATCTGCAGCGGTGATAGGTGTAATTACACCCAAGCTGTTCCATTCATTTCAATGGGACGGCTCTGTAGTATACACTTGTATAGAAACGAGCCGTCCCATTGAAATGAATGGAACGGCTTGGGTGTAATTACACCTGCTCACCGCTGCAGATGCAACGGCCAGCATGTAAACAATGACGAGGAGGCAGCGCTGGCACTGCGCTCGCCTTCTCTTCAAACAGCTGATCGGCGGGGATGCCGGGTGTCGGACCCCCGCCGATCTGATATTGATGACCTATCCTGAGGATAGGTCATCAATAAATATAACTTGGATAACCCCTTTAACTTCTTTTTGTTTGGACTTTTTGCACGACTGACTTAAGATCAGGGCAATCATTGGGGTGAGCATTTAATCGAATAATAGTCCCATATATAAATGCGCCACTGATGACCTGATGAACAGACAAATGCCCGTTCCTTAGGTGATTTAATCTTTTACGCGACACATACTACTGCCGACAAACAATGAATCTCTATGGGGATGAATAAAATGATCATTCATCCCCACACAGAGGGATGCTGCTTCTAAATGCAGGTCTCCCCTCTTTTTAGTGATTAGGCAGTGATTGGAACAAAGAGTTCCAATGATTAGCCTTTCAATCTGCATGTTTAAAAGGGGTTGTCTCATAAAAATACTCTACAGTCTTTTAACCAGTACCTGGATCTGAGTAATTATATAATTGCATGTATTTTGAAATTTAATATAGCTCTGAGTTACTCTATACAATGTATCTGTATAGCGCCATCTGCTGTTGGTTCTTTTTCTAATTTCTTTGACCTGCTCACTGAGATGGCCGCACATGCTCAGTTTCATCCTTCAACTGGCTCCTGAGCTGTGATAGGGAGAGCATGGACAGGCCCCCTGAGCGGCAGCAGAAAAGACACTCCCCTATAGCTGTCATCTTAATATAAATCTAGCAGAACAATGAATGGTGAGATCTCTGGATCCATGTGCAGTGAGCCGGACCACAATGGCAACGCATGAGGCTACTGTGGGCCGATGGGGGTAGTAGATAATTCGTACTCACAGTCAGCAGAGCCTCCCTGAGCCGTCAGTGCATTGATGGGGAAGACAGTACTAAATCCACCGGGGATTGCAGGGAATACCATCCAGATGAAAGTTGAGGTAGTCTTGATGGTGTGAGGGATTAAGGAGCTTTGCCGGCTGAGACCCTGTGTTCATGACGCCAGCACCGTTCGGTGCAAATGATGAGTGTAGTATCGGAAATGATGAGGAGTCAGTTGTTATCAAACAGTAGAACATTTACTAAATCACTTGTCTTTAGGCAATCAATACAGAAACAGTTTGTGGCGTTTTGAAATGTCAGCCTTATACAATCACGCATCTGTGAGGTGACTTGTTGAATCAGATATTCTCCACTTACAGTTTACGCATCAGACACCCAGGAGTTAATCAAGTAGTCTTTTAATCCGGAGATTGTATTACAAGATATGCAGGGAATCCAGATGGTAAAAGAATTATGCCTCTAATATTCTCCTTGACAAGAAAATGAAATACTACTAATATTCTCCTCAGATTCTCCTCAGAATTACAGCACACACAAACAGCAATGCATGACAGGGAAAACAGGAAGTGGCTAGACTGAACCAACTAGAAGCTGAAACAGAGGGGGGGAGGAAAAGAGAGGAGCATACCATGCAAGATACTGAAACAGAACACTCCCCGTCTGGTATCGGTAGATACCACTATGTATATGCATGCAATGGAATTGTATGAAATAACAATGAATAATGTCCATAAACCTGATTAATAAACAGATGAATAATGTCCATAAACCTGAAAAGGAAACATGCAATGAACATTTATTCAAACCAAAAAAGAATATGTCTTCAGTTCAGACCATAGAGCTGGTACTGGAAACAGTCCTAGAAGATGATGAGCATCTCTGGTAGAAGGAATCTCAATAGAATTTCTTTCAATCCGAACTGGAAACGAGTTTAGTAATAAGTCCAGTAGGCCAGTCGAGACGATAAACTTGTTTGTCTCTTAACAGAACAAAATCTCCTTCATTTATATTAGGCCTTGGTTCTTGCTACCTTCTGCATTCTTGCTAGAGGCAGAGGTACTTTCTTATCCAACTTTTCCAGAACTGACTGGCGAGCTGTTGTAACTGCTTCCACCGAAACTTATAAAGGTTGTGCTCTTTAAAAACGCCAGATGGCACAGGAATATTTCCTGTCTTTTCTGGTTTATTCTTGAGTGATCTTATATGCACCCCAGATGTGGATTTCTTCTTTTTTATTACAGGAGATTGTCTGTTGCTTTAATTAGAAGATGAGTGAGACTTGGTTCTCCTTGATCTTGCCAAAGATTTAGAATGTGACTTCTCTGTCTGTGTCACCAATTTAGAGCGAGAGCGCTTATTTTGTGAGGCTGATTTAGATGTAGATTGCTCTCGGTCTATGAATCGTGAACGCAAATGCTCATGTCTGCTTTTCACTTCTAAAATGGGATCTGTCTTTGTACATACGGACTTGGGTTGTTGACATACAGTATTTGTCATGGACATTGGTGGTTAACTTTTCCCTGTAGTTTCCAGAAAAGGCTGAGCAATATGAAAGTGCTCATCCGTTGAAGACTGGGAAGAACTGTAATCCTCTTGGGTGCAATCAACAACTGCAGATGGAACTGAAGGTTCTTGCAAAGTATCTGAAATGAACTCTTCCTCTGTTGAAGGAACCTCCTTTATAGAGCGTTCAGAAGATACTTCTATTACAGAATTAAACTCATTGTCAAACAGTTGACTGGAAGACTCACGTTTCTGCATTGTCTCACCAGAACTACATGAATAAGAAGGCATGTTGTCAGTGAAGATATAGGATTCATTATGATAAACTGTGTGAGGACTGCAAAGCTGGGAAGGGCTTGAAGAGGGCTCCAATTGAAATCCTGAAGGCCTTTCTACAAGCTGCCCTTCTGTCCAGGAACATTCTTCTGCAGCTGACTCCTTGGGATTTAAGCTGCTTTCTGATGTTTTTAGAATATTTGGGCAAGGCATATCTTGCACATAGTAGTGGTTAGGACACTGTCTGAAGTAAGAAGTTTGCCCCCCTATTAATACTTCAGTTCTGAAGGAGTGTACTTGGCAGGGTCTGTGGGTTCTGTCCAGACATACATCCCCCACGATGATCCAACCCACTGTAAGTTTCTGGGCATATGGAGCGTTGAAAGGGCCATTGCGAAGTTCAAGGACCTTATGAGCCTCAAGAATGTCTCTACCTAGCAAGAGTAAGATCTCGGCATGGTTATCAAGGGGAGGAATCTCTCTGGCTATGTTCCTGAGATGAGGGTGATGCTGTGCGGCTTCAGGTGTGGGAATCTCATCCCTTGTGTCCGGCAATTTGTCACACTTAATAAGGGTTGGAAGAGAGAGTTTCTTATCTCCTCTAATGGGCCTCAAGGTGAAACCACCAGCTCGTCTCCCTGAGGTTGTCACAAGACCAGAGCATGTTCCCAGGGTGTAGGGTGTAGTCTCTCCCTCTATCCCGAACGGATCAAAGAACTCAGGGCCAACTAGGGAATGATCACTTTGGTCATCTAGAATAGCACACACTCTTATGGTCTTCTCTGGTTGTGCAGTAGGAAACACATCAACGAGGCAAATCCTAGAACAAGACTTACCGCACACAAGTCCTTCTACACACACCTTTGTGCATCTTGGCGTGACGGTTGTGGTTGGTCGGTCGGCACTCTCCCCGCCATGATCGAAATGGGGCCTGTGCCAGTTAACTGGCCCTAGGTTCCGCCTGATTGGTCCCGGGTGAACAGTGGTCATGTGTAGATCACTATTACATTCAGAACACTTGACTGGAACGTTACAGTCTCTGGCGAAGTGCTCAGTGGATGCACAGCATCTAAAGCAGATATTATGACTCCTTAGGAACTCCTTACGTTCCTCAAAGAGCTTTGCTATGAAGACACGGCATTTCCTTAAAGGATGTGGTTTATCATGGATAGGGCAATGATGAATGGGTTCCTTAGGGCTTTCATTTCCATTGTTAGTAGTGGGTAGTGGGCACAACCCCTGTCTTTTTTACTGAAATTAGACCTTTAGGGTTTCTCTGTCTGGGACTGAAAGTCTCTTGTCTCTGTTTAGTAGTGCCAAAGATGTTGGTTTCCAAGGTGTTGAAGCTCGGATTGTTTTTAGCTCTAGCTAAGTCCTTGATGAACTTACAGAAGAATGAAAATGGTGGAAAGGGAAAACGATGTTGCTCCTTGTATTTTGAACCTGTTGTTGCCCATTGGTCTTGAATATTGAGGGGTAATTTCTCCACGATCAGGCCCACACCATGGGAGGTATCAAGAAAGCTGAGACCTGGTAGCTGCGGGTCTCCCTTGACGATTTCAAACTCAAAAAGATCACCTAATTCCTGGAACCCTTGGCGGTCTGTATTGGATAATCCAGGAAAGTCGTATAGTCGTTTAAATAAGGCACGTTCAACTACTTCCGAGCCGCCGTATGTCTGCTCTAATCTTTCCCATGCGAGACGAAGGCCTTTGACTGGTTCGTAGATATGAATGGTTTTGAGTCTCTTAACACAGTTTGACGACTATGGACCTAGCCATCTAATTAGTAAATCAAGTTCTTGCATAGGCGGTACAGCAAGGGTTGGAACCGTTGTCTTGAAGGTGGCCTTCAAACTTCTATAGTCCTCTGGGCGATTATCAAACTTCGTAAAGCTACTGATGAGGTTCCTGAGAGTGAGGTACTTAGAGATTTCTGATGCGTTATTTCTTTCCTGCATCATGGCGATGGGAACTTCTCCCTCGCTGGTGTTGTTGGCACCATCTGATACCCTATGTTTGGGGGTTGGAAGATGGAATGGAGTGGCAGCTGGGTTGAGCGTAAATGAAGGCTTCGCATCTGGTAATCTTGGCGCCAGCGTCTTGGTTGCTATGTAACTAGTCTCAGGAGGTTTTAATGTGATTTGATGAGCTTGAAGTGGCTTGGTCTCTAATTGCGCCTGAAATACTGTGTAAGGTGCCAGAGGTTTGAAAGAAAGAGAAATGTCCACTAGACTCGGGTCAACTGTATGGTTATCAGCTGCCTCTTTTTCTATCCGCATGAGTTCAGCAGGCTGGCGTGCAGAGCCCAAATCTTCTGGTGCAAATGCATTGACTTTACTTTGGTCTAGGAAGAATTGCAGGGTACGGCCTTCTGAGTCATTAGATATCTTCTTCTTCAGCAGTTCCTTCAAGAACTCTGAGTTCAGCTATGGCTGCTGCTTCTTCCCTTTCTGTCTGAAGGACCTCCAACTCCGCTTCGGCCTTGGCTTTGGTCACTTGCGCCTGAGCCTGTATAGCTGCTTGATTAGCTTGAGATTGGGTTTGTATAGCTTGCGCCTGAGCCTGTATAGCTGCTTGATTAGCTTGGGATAGGACTTGTGTCTCTGCGACTTGTGCCTTAATGGCTGCTTCCTTTTTAATGCAGTGAGCTTGTACCTTCGCTGCTTCCGCTTTTGCACGTGCCAACACCAATGAGGTACTCAGCGAAGAGTGCTGTGAGCGAGACCTTAGTGATGAGGGCTGAGCAATAGATTTCGAAGAACAGGATGAAGCCTTGGAGTGCCTTCAAAGGTTAGAATGGCGGGACGCAGTTTCATATTGTTGTGATATCTTGTCCTCTAGCATTGACTTGACTGCCATAAATCTGCTATATCTTTCATCTTTAAGTGAAGTGTGGGTCTTTAATTCTAGGATGAATTCCTCTGAGTTGAGACGATAACAGAGAAGAATATTTTCCAGAGAGTCTCTTAAAACTATCGTAGGTTTTATTCAATTTGGTACACATGGCCTTTAATTGATCTTCGTTATAGCCTGATCCATGTGCTGCATCCATACATTGTTCAGTCTTTTCCCACAAAATAGATAAATTATTGTATATTTCAATTTTGTTAGTTTGGAGCGCCTCCTTCATTTTTAATGAGGGCTTAGAAATCCTTCTAGCTGTGTCCTGCATTTCCATCTGTAACACAACAGCGACCTCTAGTGGTGGTTCAGTCTTTTAATAGCTTACTGCAGGCAGATGATATTTACCTCAGAAAACAGTCTGAATACAATTCCTAGCCTGTATGAAACTGAAATTGCTAGAAGCTTCTGCGATCCAAGTGAATGCAGTACTGAGCAGTATAAGATATTACTCTTATTACTGTAGCATAACGGAGACAAATGATGATGGCTTATTACTTGGAGGAGGAGAATATTCTTTTCTTAGCGGGAGAAGGAGAGTACTAAGACAATTCTTTTACTGTGGCGTTTCGAAATGTCAGCCTTATTCAATCACGCATCTGTGAGGTGACGTTGAATCAGACATTCTCCACTTACAGTTTACGCATCAGACACCCAGGAGTTAATCAAGTAGTCTTTTAATCCGGAGATTGTATTACAAGATATGCAGGGAATCCAGATGGTAAAAGAATTATGCCTCTAATATTCTCCTTGACAAGAAAATGAAATACTACTAATATTCTCCTCAGAATTACAGCACACACAAACAGCAATGCATGACAGGGAAAACAGGAACTGCTATACTGAACCAACTAGAAGCTGAAACAGAGGGGGGAGGAGAAGAGAGGAGCATACCATGCAAGATACTGAAACAGAACACCGTTCATTGGTATGGCATAAGTGATGACAATTGTCGGTTGAGGAGTTCTCTTTAGGGGTTGACACTTTACAGGCAAGACTTCTGTACTTAAATCCAAACTATAGCACTCTGGTACTAAATATACTGTTTTCTACTTTACTTCAGCTGTCCAATAAAGGCGGTTCTCCCTCGTGGCAGGCAAACTCTCTGCGTTATTATTTGCAGGATGCTCTCCTGAAGTATTCCCTGAGTATTCCCTTTGGAAGTCATTAAAACGTGACTTTTATTTGTTACTTTATTAAAATACGTAGAGAAATACAGAAAGAGGAGGTGATACTTGTTTTACACTACTTATCTGAAGGAACGCTAGGTCAATAAAACAGACTGTGGATGGTATGGGTCACATGGTACGGGGGTCCCCCAAGAAAACAAATCAAGGCGGAATACTTGAGCTTGGATCTCTCCCTGTTAATGCTAGTACTAGTCGCCTGAAAACATTTGAAGACTGATCAGGATCCTGATCAGTCTTCGAAATGCTTTCAAGTTACCATGGCAGCCAGGACGCTACTGAAGTCCTGGCTGCCATGGTAAGTACTCCGCAGCAGTGTACTTACCTGCACTGCGGCCCCCGGGTGCTCCTCCATGATGTCACAGGCCCGGGCGGCGCATAGATCTATGCGCCACGGGGACCTCTGACGTCAAGAAGGAGTGACTGGCGGCCGCAGCACAGGTGAGTGCACTGCTGCGGAGTACCATGGCAGCCAGGACTTCAGTAGCGTCCTGGCTGCCATGGTAACCTGAAAGCATTTCGAAGACTGATCAGGATCCTGATCAGTCTTCAAATGTTTTCCGGCGACTTGCGTTCTGATGGATCCGGTAGGACGGAAGTGCCTGCCGGATCCTCAGAACGCAAGTGTGAAAGCACTCTTAGTGAATAGTGGGTCGAAACCAGTGACCCACAATATATGAAATTTATATCCCAGAAGGCTTTGTAGTGGGAAAAAGACAATTCTGTGCATTAATTATCCATTTGTGTCCCGGCACTCCTAAAGTTGCTCTCAGGCACTTGTACTTGTAGAGTCCATAGGCTGGGTTCAGCCTTAATCTTCACTAGGCTTGCTCTATATTTAGTTATAGACTCACTGTCTAGTGCTTTGCTGCTAAAGATGAATGTTCGCGGTACTCCCTTAGCCTGGCCATGACCAAGGGGCAGAAATAGCAGACTACATGGTGGACGATGCCCGTTTCTCTCCTCCATAAACTCTCCTCTGGCACACACTTTCTGCTTTATCCTTCTACTCTACACTGTACACTCTCCTAACACACATAACCCAATCCATATAAAGGAGTGGCGCCAGCACCACCTAGGGGCGAATGGGTGAAATTACATTGCCAGCCTGATAAATAGGAAATGCCATACAATGCAATGAAAATAAATATTTAAATAGGCAGATGTTTAAAGTGTCATTTTTACACACATATGTGGGATGCTGCACATGTCAGCTACGGGGCTGGCTCTAGCTTTGTTAGAAAGAAATTGTGATGTACTAGATGAGGTCTGATTTTCATTTTTTACTAGTCATGGGAATAACCCCTTTAACTCTTTCAGCCTGGCCATCTCTCTGGACAGGGGGGGGGGGGTGTATCCCCTTAATCTTAAAATGTATATTTTATTAACATGCATTAGTGCTCAAAAAGAGTACAGTAGTATGTCAACTTAGCAATTTTTGTAATATATTCACTAAAAGGTAAAAAACAAATAAGCTGGCGAATCACCCTAGCGACTTTTTTAATATAGTTTTGAAAAAACAACTTGTTTTTGTATATTTTGACAAAGTGTACACTCCCTATGTGATGTCATCGTGGCACCAAAAGTGATGAATGACTACACCAGGGACATGCACACCCAAGAAATTGAATGGATTCACACCGATTAACCTCACCAGTCACGTTCACAATGGGTGCACACTTTTTTTTTAGAAACTGGCACATCACCAGGGCCGGTGCAAGGATTTTTGCCAGCACAAGCGAAGCTACATTTTGGCGCGAAGGTACCCCCCCCCCCCATTATCACATCACGAAAGTAATTTAAAAAAAAAGTTCATTTTGGAGCCCCCCCCCCCTTCTATGCGCTCTAAGGCAGCCGCTTGGTTACCGGCCCAGTTACAGTAACGTCCCCAACAGGGAGTGTACCGAGGGAAGAAAGGGTGCACTTTTCCTACACTGTACCAGTGCTAGGGAGCAACGGCCTGAAGGAAACCACTGTGACGCATCCTATACTTAGAGCCACTACCACTTACATCCTCCGCTCTGGCTCCTAAAGAGCTCGCAGAACATTATTTACTGCAGATGCATAAATGGGAGAAGGGCCTAGGGAATATTTCGGAAGATCAGTGGTCCAGTTTATAGATTTGGTTCCCACTTTATCTTAAGGTGGGGGACATAGAGTTTTGCAATTATATATACTGTACTTTATAAGGTATATAAATCTACATCAGATGTAGACAAGGCACTAAGGGGGTCATTTATCAAACAAATATGCCACAATCTGTGACTTTTCCCTGCTCACACCAGGTCTAAAATAGGGGGGGGGGGGGGGGGTTGTCTGCTTTAGGTGTAATGGAAAGCCGAAAAAAAACATTAAGCGGGGTGAAATTGGAAAAAAAAAGTAACTGCATTTTTACGGCGTTCCCTATTTGATAAAACTGACCTGTTCTCTTCATTCACAGTCAGTACGATTACAGCTATATTATATTTATATCGTTTTCTTGTGTTTTAATACATAAAAAAATAAAAACTTTGAAAAAATAGATTTTTGCTTTGCATCACCATATTCTAACCTCTTACCTTTTTATATTTATGTCTACAAAGCGATATGGTGAGTCATTTTTTGCCAGGTTATCTGTAGCTTTCAGGGATACCACTTTGGAGTGCATATGTATTTTGATCACTTTTTATTTCATTTTTTTGGGAGAGGTAAAATGCTGAAAAAACAGCAAAGCGGACGTTTTGATTTTTTTTCGGTTACGGCGTTCACCTACAGGATAAATACATTTATATTTTAATAGTTCAGGAGTTTTGGGAGAGGTCCATATGATATTTATTTTTTATTGTTTATGGGGAAAGGGGGTGAATTGAATTTTTTACAGATATTACAGATATTTGAACTTTTTACAGATATTTCAAAATATGTTTCACTTTAGGAATCTTGTATAAAATAAAGCAGAGGAATAACTCTCCAATACAGTATGCCACCTCTGCATGCCTTTGTATAAGTCAGAGCCAAATGGAGTCTGTGGGCCCAGATTACTGAAGGCATACAATAAGAATCAATAATACGTCTATGTACATAGCCGTTGAACTGTTTTTCTTTTAGTTTTGACTGACAGTGCCATTTGATATAAAAAATAGAACAGAAAATAAAAAAGGTTGAAGACAGCACGTCCATTAGCAGTGAAGATTTATTCCAGATGCAACGTTTCGGCAAACAAATTAGCCTTTCTCAAGTGCCATTTGATATGTCAGGAGGATAAAAGACGATTGTTAATCTTTCTGCATTCTGTCAGCTGGCTATATGTGATTTGTCATAGAATTGACATTCGCCAGGTTAAACCTCCTGCCTTTGGCTGAAAAACTGCCCATGATATTGTGCATGCCAGCCATGAACTGGTCTAGTTTTAAGAGAAGGATTTGTTCTCCTGCCGGCCTTTGGCAACCCTGAATCCTTTAACTCAGACCACTGAGGTTAAAACAATATTCACTGAGCTTTCATCAAGTTGCTCTCACTACTGTAATTCTCTGAGAAACTTTAAAAATTAGTCCCTAAAGCACAATCATTTTTATGACTAAGTCAGAGAATTTTGACTGAAGGCATCCTCAGGAGACCTCGTAAGTTATAAATATTTCAACCTTTTTTTTTGCGAAGCAGCTTGTAAAGATTCATGTACTGTACGAAGACTATGCAGGACACAATAGGGTCTTTGTGTGCCTGTACTGCTATGCATTTGTAAATGATATTTAGGTGAAGTGTGTGTCTCACCTTGCTGTAAATGAAGGTAAATGTTTAGTCACACAAGAGAGGCTCTTGTACGTTATGTGGACTTAATTTGTAGCCATTTATATGGTGAGGTTGCCTTTTAATCATGAAATGCATGAATGTTATTATGATACTCTCTTTACCTCGATCTGGATCCAATTTACAAGCCTGATCCCTCACAATACACTGATCACAAGATGTCCTATGATGAGATCCCCACCAATTAGCTGGAGTCTGTGGAGAAGCCCAACAGTGCCACCACAGAGGAAAAAATACATTGTACTGCTGCTATCAAAATCCATGGTCTGTCCCTGTAGCATTAGATTTCATTGTCCATCCCTTTGGAGCCTCTGCCTTTGTAGAGCAGAATTGGGATTCAGATGTCACAATTTTACTTTGGCCCCAAAAAAATGACCTCTTACATCGATCTTTATACTACAATGATTGTGTAGATATCTGTAAACGTCATTAAGAGCTTTTAATTATTTCCCTACTTGGTTTCTGATATCCTTCAACTACAAGTACTGGTTCTCCTTATTGCTCATGATTAGATTTGAGCGAACACCTGGAAGTTCGGGTTCGAGAGGTTCGGCCGAACTTCCGGAAAATGTCCGGGTTCGTGATCCGAACTCAACCCGAACTTCATCCCGAACCCCATAGAAGTCAATGGGGACCCGAAATTTTGGGCACTAAAAAGGCTGTAAAAGACTCCCGGAAAGGGCTAGAGGGCTGCAAAAGGCAGCAACATGTAGGTAAATCCCCTGCAAACAAATGTAGATAGGGAAATGATGACTTAACATAAAATAAATAAAAATTAACCAATATTAATTGGAGTTAGGTCCCATAGCACAGAATCAGGCTTCAAATCACCCACCAATGGAGAAGGTCGCTTACTATTATTTCGACCCCAGCATCCAGACAAAGGAGAGAGGTCCCACAGCAGAGAATCTGGCATCATATCAACCACCACAGGAGAAGGCCACTTTCAGTGACTTAGGCCTTAGCACCCAGACAGAGGAGACATGTCAGATAGCACAAGTATTACATTTATACCATCCAGCACAGGAGAAGGCCACTTTTAGTTACTTTGACCCCTGCACCCAGAAAGAGGAGAGAGGTCCCACAGCACATATTCAGGCATCATATCACCCACCACAGGAGTAGGCCACCATTTAGTTAATTTGACCCCTGCACCCATGTCAGATGGTACAAGCATCAGTTTTACATCACCCAGCACAAGAGAAGGCCACTTTTAGAGACTTTGACCCCTGCACCCAGACGGAGGAGAGAGGTTTCACAGCACCCAAACGGAGGAGAGAGGTTTCACAGCAGAGAATCAGGCATTTAGATCACCCACCACAGGAGTAGGCCACCATTTAATCGGATCCCGGCAACCATGTCAGATGGCACAAGTATAACATTTATATCACCCAGCACAGGAGAAGGCCACTTTTAGAGACTTTGACCCCTGCACCCAGTCGGAGGAGAGAGGTTTCACAGCACATATTAAGGCCTCATATCACCCACCACAGGAGTAGGCCACCATTTAGTTAATTTGATCCCTGCACCCATGTCATATGGTACAAGCATCAGTTTTACATCACCCAGCACAAGAGAAGGCCACTTTTAGAGACTTTGACCCCTGCACCCAGACGGAGGAGAGAGGTTTCACAGCACCCAGACGGAGGAGAGAGGTTTTCACAGCAGAGAATCAGGCATTTAGATCACCCACCACAGGAGTAGGCCACCATTTAATGGGACCCCGGCAACCATGTCAGATGGTACAAGCATCAGTTTTACATCACCCAGCACAAGAGAAGGCCACTTTTAGAGACTTTGACCCCTGCACCCAGACGGAGGAGAGAGGTTTCACAGCACCCAGACGGAGGAGAGAGGTTTTCACAGCAGAGAATCAGGCATTTAGATCACCTACCACAGGAGTAGGCCACCATTTAATGGGACCCCGGCAACCATGTCAGATGGTACAAGCATCAGTTTTACATCACCCAGCACAAGAGAAGGCCACTTTTAGAGACTTTGACCCCTGCACCCAGACGGAGGAGAGAGGTTTCACAGCACCCAGACGGAGGAGAGAGGTTTCACAGCAGAGAATCAGGCATTTAGATCAACCACCACAGAAGTAGGCCACCATTTAATGGGACCCCGGCAACCATGTCAGATGGCACAAGTATAACATTTATATCACCCAGCACAGGAGAAGGCGACTTTGACCCCTGCACCCAGACGGAGGAGAGAGGTTTCACAGCAGAGAATCAGGCATTTAGATCACCCACCACAGGAGTAGGCCATCATTTAATGGGACCCCGGCAACCATGTCAGATGGTACAAGCATCAGTTTTACATCACCCAGCACAAGAGAAGGCCACTTTTAGAGACTTTGACCCCTGCACCCAGACGGAGGAGAGAGGTTTCACAGCAGAGAATCAGGCATTTAGATCACCCACCACAGGAGTAGGCCACCATTTAATGGGACCCCAGCAACCATGTCAGATGGCACAAGTATAACATTTATATCACCCAGCACAGGAGAAGGCGACTTTGAGAGACTTTGGCCCTGCACCCAGACGGAGGAGAGAGGTTTCACAGCAGAGAATCAGGCATTTAGATCACCCACCACAGGAGTAGGCCATCATTTAATGGGACCCCGGCAACCATGTCAGATGGTACAAGCATCAGTTTTACATCACCCAGCACAAGAGAAGGCCACTTTTAGAGACTTTGACCCCTGCACCCAGACGGAGGAGAGAGGTTTCACAGCAGAGAATCAGGCATTTAGATCACCCACCACAGGAGTAGGCCACCATTTAATGGGACCCCGGCAACCATGTCAGATGGCACAAGTATAACATTTATATCACCCAGCACATGACAAGGCCACTTTTAGTTAATTTGACCCCTGCACCCAGAAAGAGGAGAGAGGTCCCACAGCACATAATCAGGCATCATATCAACCACCTCAGGAGAAGGCCACTATTTAGTTACTTAGGTCTTAGCACCGACACAGAGGAGACAGGTCAGATAGCACAAGCATCAGTTTTACATCAACCACCACAGGAGAAGGGCACTTTTAGAGACTTTGACCCCTGCAGCCACACGGAGGAGAGAGGTCCCACAGCAGAGATTCAGGCATTTATATCAGCCAGCACAGGAGAAGGCCACTTTCAGTGACTTAGGCCTTAGCACCGACACAGAGGAGACAGGTCAGATAGCACAAGCATCAGTTTTACATCAACCACCACAGGAGAAGGGCACTTTTAGAGACCTTGACCCCTGCACCCAGAAAGAGGAGAGAGGTCCCACAGCAGAGAATCAGGCATCATGACAACCACCACAGGAGTAGGCCACCTTTTGTTTCTTTGACCCCTGCACCCAGAAAGAGGAGAGAGGTCCCACAGCAGAGAATCAGGCATTTAGATCACCCACCACAGGAGAAGGCCGCTTCAAGTGACTTTGGCCCCCTGCACCCACACAAAGAAGACATGTCAGACAGCACAAGTATAACATTCATATCACCCAGCACAGGAGAAGGACACTTTCATGTACTTTGGCCCCGGCACCCAGACAGAGGGAAGGTTCATTCAACTCTGGGTTGCACCCCAAGATCCTAGTTAATTTCAAAAATAGATTTTTCAATGAAGAAGTGGCCAAGAGTACAAGACAACATGGTTTAAGGCAGTTATTAAGGACTAATCTGCACAAGGGAGGGTCAGGTCTTGTGGGATCCATGCCTGGTTCATTTTTATAAACGTCAGCTTGTCCACGTTGGCTGCGGACAGGCGGCTGCGTTTGTCAGTAATGACGCCACCTGCCGTGCTGAATATACGTTCAGATAAAACGCTGGTCGCCGGGCAGGACAGCACCTCCAAGGCATAACATGCTAATTCTGGCCACGTGGACAATTTGGAAACCCAGAAGTTGAATGGGGCCGAACCATCCGTCAGTACGTGGAGTTGTGTGCAGACGTACTGTTCAACCATGTTAGTGAAATGTTGCCTCCTGCTAACACGTTCCGTATCAGGTGGTGGGGCAGTTAGCTGTGGCGTGGAGACAAAACTTTTCCACATTTCTGCCATGCTAACCCTGCCCTCAGAGGAGCTGACCGTGACACTGCTGCGTGGGCGACCTCTAGCTCCTCCTCTGCCTTGGCCTTGGCCTTCCACCTGTTCCCCTGTGACAGTTGGGAATGCTCTCAGGAGCGCGTCTACCAGCGTGTGCTTGTACTCGCGCATCTTCCTGTGCAGGAAGTAAAGTGGGCACATTGTCTTTGTACCATGGATCCAGCAGGGTGGCCACCCAGTAGTCAGCACACGTTAAAATGTGGGCAACTCTGCTGTCGTTGCGCAGGCACTGCAGCATGTAATCGCTCATGTGTGCCAGGCTCCCCAGAGGTAAGGACAAGCTGTCCTCTGTGGGAGGCGTATTGTCATCATCCTCTGTATCCCCCCAGCCATGCACCAGAGATGTGCCTGCGCTGTGCTGGGTGCCACCCCGCTGTGAACCTGCTTCATCCTCATCCTCCTCCACCTCCTCCTCATCCTCCTCGTCCTTCAGTAGTGGTCCCTGGCTGGCCACATTTGTACCTGCCCTCTGCTGTTGCAAAAAACCTCCCTCTGAGCCACTTCTAACAGACTGGCCTGAAAGTGCTAAAAACGACCCGTCATCCTCCTCCTCCTGGCCCTGGCCCACTTCCTCTTCCATCATCGCCCTAAGCGTTTTCTCTAGGAGACATAGAATTGGTATTGTCACGCTGATAACAGTGGCATCGCCACTGGCCATGTTGGTGGCGTACTCGAAACAGCGCAACAGGGCACACAGGTCTCGCATGGAGGCCCAATCATTGGTGGTGAAGTGGTGCTGTTCCGCAGTGCGGCTGACCCGTGCGTGCTGCAGCTGAAACTCCACTATGGCCTGTATGGTCTCTCCAGCATGTGCAAGGTGGAGTTCCACCGGGTGGGCACGTCGCATATTAGGCGGTGAGCGGGAGGGCCGAAGTTCCGCTGTAGCGCTGACAGGCGAGCAGGGGCAGGATGTGAATGCCGGAAGCGCGCACAGACGGCCCGCACTTTATGCAGCAGCTCTGACATGTCTGGGTAGTTGTGAATTAACTTTTGCACCACCAAATTCAGCACATGCGCCAGGCAAGGGATGTGCGTCAAACCGGCTAGTCCCAGAGCTGCCACGAGATTTCGCCCATTATCACACACCACCAGGCCGGACTTGAGGCCCACCGGCAGCAACCACTGGTCGGTCTGTTGTTCAATACCCCGCCACAACTCCTGCACGGTGTGGGGCCTGTCCCCCAAACATATGAGTTTCAGAATGGCCTGCTGACGTTTACCCCGGGCTGTGCTGAAGTTGGTGGTGAAGGTGTGTGGCTGACTGGATGAGCTGGTGGAAGCAGAGGAGGAGGAAGCCGAGTAGGAGGAGGAGGCTACAGGAGGCAAAGAATGATGCCCTGTGATCCTTGGCGGCGGAAGGACGTGCGCCAAGGAACTCTCCGCCTGGGGCCCAGCCACTACATTTACCCAGTGTGCAGTTAGGGAGATATAGCGTCCCTGGCCGTGCTTACTGGTCCACGTATCTGTGGTTAGGTGGACCTTGCCACAAATGGCGTTGCGCAGTGCACACTTGATTTTATCGGACACTTGCATGTGCAGGGAAGGCACGGCTGTCTTGGAGAAGTAGTGGCGGCTGGGAACCACATACTGGGGGACAGCCATGGCCATCAGCTGTTTGAAGCTGTCTGTGTCCACCAGCCGGAATGACAGCAATTCAAAGGCCAGTAGTTTAGAAATGCTGGCATTCAGGCCAAGGGCTCGAGGGTGACTAGGTGGGAATTTGCGCTTCCTCTCAAAGGATTGAGAGATGGAGAGCTGAACGCTGCTGTGTGAAATAGTGGAGACGCTAGGTGACGGTGGCGGTGGTGGTGTCGGTGGCACATCCTCTGTTTGCTGCTCGGCAGGTGGCAACATTCCTCTCGAGGCGGAAGCCGAGGCAGCAGCGGTAGAGGGAGCAGGGGGAGCCTGAGTGGGTTCCTTGTTTTTAAGGTGTGTACTCCACTGCAGTTCATGCTTTGCATGTAGATGCCTGATCATGCAGGTGGTGCTCAGGTTAAGAACGTTAATGCCTCGCCTCAGGGTCTGATGGCACAGCGTGCAAATCACTCTGGTCTTGTCATCAGCACATTGTTTGAAGAAGTGCCATGCCAGGGAACTCCTTGAAGATGCCTTTGGGGTGCTGGGTCCCTGTTGGCGCTGGCCAATAGCAGGTGAACTCTCTGGACGGCGGCTGTTCTGCTTTTGCCCCCTGCTCCCTCTTTGGCTTCGCTGTTGTCTCGGTCTCACCACTGCCTTTACCTCTGAACTATTTAAGTCAGTGGCACGACCTTCAGTCCATGTGGGGTCTAAGACCTCATCGTCCTCTGCATCGTCTTCCACCCAGTCTTCCTCCCTGACCTCCTCCTGTTCAGTCTGCACACTGCAATAAGACGCGGCAGTGGGCACCAGTGTTTCGTCATGATCAGAGACTCGGTCACTCTGCTGTGGTGGTATTCCCATGTCCTCATCATCTGGATACATAAGTGGTTGTGCGTCAGTGCATGGAATGTCTTCCACCGCTGGGGAAGGGCTAGGTGGATGCCCCTGGGAAACCGTGCGAGCAGAGTCTTCAAACAGAATAAGAGACTGCTGCATAACTTGAGGCTCAGACAGTTTCCCTGATATGCATGGGGGTGATGTGACAGACTGATGGGCTTGGTTTTCAGGTGCGGAAGACAATGTGGTGAACGTGCTGGAAGCACTGTGGCCACCCAATCGACTAATGCCTGTACCTGCTCAGGCCTTACCATCCTCATAACGGCATTGGGCCCCACCAAATATCGCTGTAAATTCTGCCGGCTACTTGAGGGAGTTGGTTCACTACTATGTGCGCCTAAGGCCGAACGGCCACGTCCTCTGCCAGCAACAGAGGCTCCACGGACACCACCACGACCGCGTCCTCGTCCCTTAATAGAATGTTTCCTCATTGTTGCGATTCAACTCGCACCACAATAAAATATATTATTTTTTAGCCCCAAAATTCCCACACTGGAAGATATAATTCCTTTTCCGGTATTAATTACAAGAAAACTGCTGCAAATTGGACACCAGAATTTTTAATATGCTAGTTTTGGTACATAGCTTCCCACACGGGAGATATAATTCCTTTTACAGGAGTAAAACGTGCGGCCTACTGTTTCTGGTGCTAACTAACACCAGATTGATTAAATTGGCCTTTTTTTCACCAAAATTACAACACTGGACAATGTAATGCCTTTTCAGGTATTAATTACAAGAAGACTGCTGCTAATTGGACACCAGAATTTTTAAAATGCTAGTTTGTGTACATAAATTCCCACACTGGAAGATATAATTCCTTTTCCGGTATTAATTACAAGAAAACTGCTGCAAATTGGACACCAGAATTTTTAATATGCTAGTTTTGGTACATAGCTTCCCACACGGGGAGATATAATTCCTTTTTACAGGAGTAAAAACGTGCGGCCTACTGTTTCTGGTCTAACTAACACCAGGTTGATTAAATTGGCCTTTTTTTCACCAAAATTACAACACTGGACAATGTAATGCCTTTTTCAGGTATTAATTACAAGAAGACTGCTGCTAATTGGACACCAGAATTTTTAAAATGCTAGTTTGTGTATATAAATTCCCACACTGGAAGATATAATTCCTTTTTCCGGTATTAATTACAAGAAAACTGCTGCAAATTGGACACCAGAATTTTTAAAATGCTAGTTTTGGTACATAGATTTCCAAACGGGGAGATATAATTCCTTTTTACAGGAGTAAAAACATGCGGCCTGCTGTTTCTGGTGTAACTAACACCAGATTGATTAAATTGGCCTTTTTTTCACCAAAATTACAACACTGGACAATGTAATGCCTTTTTTCAGGTATTAATTACAAGAAGACTGCTGCTAATTGGACACCAGAATTTTTAAAATGCTAGTTTATGTACATAAATTTCCACACTGGAAGATATAATTCCTTTTTCCGGTATTAATTACAAGAAAACTGCTGCAAATTGGACACCAGAATTTTTAATATGCTAGTTTTGGTACATAGCTTCCCACACGGGGAGATATAATTCCTTTTTACAGGAGTAAAAACGTGCGGCCTACTGTTTCTGGTGTAACTAACACCAGATTGATTAAATTGGCCTTTTTTTCACCAAAATTACAACACTGGACAATGTAATGCCTTTTTCAGGTATTAATTACAAGAAGACTGCTGCTAATTGGACACCAGAATTTTTAAAATGCTAGTTTGTGTACATAAATTCCCACACTGGAAGATATAATTCCTTTTTCCGGTATTAATTACAAGAAAACTGCTGCAAATTGGACACCAGAATTTTTAATATGCTAGTTTTGGTACATAGCTTCCCACACGGGAGATATAATTCCTTTTACAGGAGTAAAACGTGCGGCCTACTGTTTCTGGTGTAACTAACACCAGATTGATTAAATTGGCCTTTTTTTCACCAAAATTACAACACTGGACAATGTAATGCCTTTTTCAGGTATTAATTACAAGAAGACTGCTGCTAATTGGACACCAGAATTTTTAAAATGCTAGTTTGTGTACATAAATTCCCACACTGGAAGATATAATTCCTTTTTCCGGTATTAATTACAAGAAAACTGCTGCAAATTGGACACCAGAATTTTTAATATGCTAGTTTTGGTACATAGCTTCCCACACGGGGAGATATAATTCCTTTTTACAGGAGAAAAACCTGCGGCCTACTGTTTCTGGTGTAACTAACACCAGATTAATTAAATTGGCCTTTTTTTCACCAAAATTACAACACTGGACAATGTAATGCCTTTTTCAGCTATTAATTACAAGAAGACTGCTGCTAATTGGACACCAGAATTTTTAAAATGCTAGTTTGTGTACATAAATTCCCACACTGGAAGACATAATTTCTTTTTCCGGTATTAATTACAAGAAAACTGCTGCAAATTGGACACCAGAATTTTTAAAAAGCTAGTTTTGGTACATAGCTTCCCACACGGGGAGATATAATTCCTTTTTACAGGAGTAAAAACATGCGGCCTACTGTTTCTGGTGTAACTAACACCAGATTGATTAAATTGGCCTTTTTTTCACCAAAATTACAACACTGGACATTGTAATGCCTTTTTCAGGTATTAATTACAAGAAGACTGCTGCTAATTGGACACCAGAATTTTTAAAATGCTAGTTTGTGTACATAAATTCCCACACTGGAAGATATAATTACTTTTTCCGGTATTAATTACAAGAAAACTGCTGCAAATTGGACACCAGAATTTTTAATATGCTAGTTTTGGTACATAGATTCCCACACGAGGACATATAATTCCTTTTACAGGAGTAAAACGTGCGGCCTACTGTTTCTGGTGTAACTAACACCAGATTGATTAAATTGGCCTTTTTTTCACCAAAATTACAACACTGGACAATGTAATGCCTTTTTCAGGTATTAATTACAAGAAGACTGCTGCTAATTGGACACCAGAATTTTAAAATGCTAGTTTGTGTACATAAATTCCCACACTGGAAGATATAATTCCTTTTACGGTATTAATTACAAGAAAACTGCTGCAAATTGGACACCAGAATTTTTAATAAGCTAGTTTTGGTACATAGCTTCCCACACGGGAGATATAATTCCTTTTACAGGAGTAAAACGTGCGGCCTACTATTTCTGGTGTAACTAACACCAGATTGATTAAATTGGCCTTTTTTCACCAAAATTACAACACTGGACAATGTAATGCCTTTTTCAGGTATTAATTACAAGAAGACTGCTGCTAATTGGACACCAGAATTTTTAAAATGCTAGTTTGTGTACATAAATTCCCACACTGGAAGATATAATTCCTTTTTCCGGTATTAATTACAAGAAAACTGCTGCAAATTGGACACCAGAATTTTTAATATGCTAGTTTTGGTACATAGCTTCCCACACGGGAGATATAATTCCTTTTACAGGAGTAAAAACGTGCGGCCTACTGTTTCTGGTCTAACTAACACCAGATTGATTAAATTGGCCTTTTTTTCACCAAAATTACAACACTGGACAATGTAATGCCTTTTTCAGGTATTAATTACAAGAAGACTGCTGCTAATTGGACACCAGAATTTTTAAAATGCTAGTTTGTGTACATAAATTCCCACACTGGAAGATATAATTCCTTTTTCCGGTATTAATTACAAGAAAACTGCTGCAAATTGGACACCAGAATTTTTAATATGCTAGTTTTGGTACATAGCTTCCCACACGGGGAGATATAATTCCTTTTTACAGGAGTAAAAACGTGCGGCCTACTGTTTCTGGTCTAACTAACACCAGATTGATTAAATTGGCCTTATTTTCCCCAAAATTACAACACTGGACGATATAATGCCTTTTTGCGGTATTAATTACAAGAGGACTGCTGGTATTTCAGAACACCGGAATTTTTAAAATGCTAGTTTTGCCAGATAAATTTCCCACACTGGGAGAAATATTGCCTAAGCCTTTTTACAGTATTAATTACAACAGGAGTGCTTCCTCTGGTCTAACACCAGAATAATTTTATTATTACGGTGAAAGCTTTTTTTAATTTATATTTCTGGCACATAAAAAAAAATAATATTTCTGGCTGACAGTATTGGACTTGGCTGTAGTGGCACTGGCTAGCCTAGCTGGAACAGCACATTCATGGGATTTGCTATCCAAGTGGGTTACTTTCAGTTTCACCACTGATATATTAAATATCTTTGCAGTTAGTAGGGATGACACAAGCACAACCAAACCCCTGATGTAGTATATCTATGAAAAAATCGACTATTACATGAGATTAATGGACGTTGTGGCAGCTTTTGCTGTAGCACCACAAGTCCCAAAATGGCCGCCGCCTATCAGCCCAGTAACATGTGCCAGAAAACGGTCTGCCCAGCCAGAAAAAAAATTGACTTTGACTGAGCAGCTGATTTTTCACTTCTTTGGAGCTTTGGTTTAGACTCTGTGGCAGCTTGTGCTGGCGCACCACAAGTCCCAAAATGGCCACCGCCGGTCAGCCCAGTTACATGTGCCAGTAAAAATCGCTCTGGCCAGTCTAAACAAAATAGTGACTTTCAGTGAACAGCTCAGCTGAGTTGTTCTGATGCACAGGTGTAGAAAGGTAGATCATTCACTTCTTTATCCCTGCCTATCTCGCCCTCACAGCAGCTGCATCTATACCTGGTCTAATCACAGCGGGAGTGAGCACGTCGCGACGTGCGCACAAGCTTATAAAGAGGCTGAGTCACATGCTGCACTTGGCCAATCACAGCCTTGCCAATAGTAGGCATGGCTGCGATGGCATCTTAGGGCAAGTAGTATGATGCTTGTTGATTGGCTGCTTTGCAGCCTTTCAAAATGCGCCATAAAACATGACGAACTATGAACCCGAACCTTTATGAAAATGTCCGGGTTCGGGTCCGTGTCACGGACACCCCAAAATTCGGTACGGACCTGAACGATTCTCGAACTGTTCGCTCAACACTACTCATGATAGCAGGGACTAAGGCGACACAATGATTTTATTTAAAATTTCCTGTACTTGGCTTTTACACATTTACCACCTTGGTGTTGCAGGCATTTTTCTTCTTTTCTTCGCTTTTTCCTTTTCGCCTTCCAAGAGCCATAACTTTTTTGCTTTTACATTCACATTTTATATAACTAGCACTGAAAAAAGGAAAAAAAAAATCTTTGTGAGGTAGAAGTGAAAAAAATTACATTCATTATGATTTACAATTGATGTTACTTTTATTGTACTGGTCAATACAATTACACTCTACCCATAATTTGGAAAGGGTGTTTGATCGATTATAACATAGATTGTAATACTTCATGATGCCTTCCTATTAAGCACTGCCACAGGTAGGTTACAAAGGTAGATCTGGGACTCTACTAGGCAACAGACTGTCACAGGGGCGGACTGAAAACTTAAAGTGGCCCTGGAAAAAAACGAAAAATAGCCTCATGTTGTAGGCTAGTCCAAATAGACAGAAGGTGGGACAACAGAAGTAGACGTTGCCAGCAATACCATAATACAGAACATAATACCACCCCAGAGGACCCAAATACCACAGTGCAGTACAAATTACTGCCCCAGCAGAGCCAGATACTACAGTGCAGCACAAAATACTGCCACCTGCACCACAGTATAAAACTGTATTATTGTCCTGGGTATGGCAATACAGTTGCATTCAGGAGGGCACTTGCAACCGCAGGCAAAGTGCATAAGTGCCTGGTGCACCTACATTAATTAATGCTGAGAGCATCAAATCTTTATTTACCTGGCTGGCAGTGAAGAGGAGGGCTCAGGTAGACATTGGCCCCATAGAAATTTTTCCCTGTAGGGTCTATGTCCAGTCCGCCCATGGACTGCCTTGACAATCAAATGGCACCACTCTTTGGGGGGACAGAGAGAGCCTGTACCCTTCAACTCAGATGCCACAGTCACTATGAAGTCCAGCCTTGGAGGGGTTAAATGACCAGAATCTGCATTATTCTCTCATCCCAGTTATTGGGAACATCTGTCAATTGTATAACACAGCTGACACTCACCACATATGGACTGGGCTCAACAAAAAACATCAAATGTAGTCAAAATAAACACGAAACCCAGAACTGAATGATACAAGTAAAGGATACGGTTACTGCAATGTGCCACCACCCAGGGCCGATTGTGTTCCAGTTTTTTGGGGAAGGCCGAGTGGTGCAACCTTAATGATTTCTGTGTGTGTTATGGTGCTCCTACCTGGATACCTTCGAGCCCCAGGGTTACACTCCGGAGCAATAAAGGGAATGAGTTGTAGGAGGTGGAGAATAAGTCTAGTCCAGACTTAGTAAAAGTTCAACCACTGTATTTGAATAAACTTGAATCCAGACAATATTTGGTATTTCTTTCTGTTCCAGAAGGTTATGGGATAAGCTGGCAGGCACACTTGAATACTCTGCTTTATCTCTCTGCTGTGCTAAACTCGGCTTCTGTCTGATTACTGGACTCTGTTGCAGTTCTGGTCCCTTTGTAGTGGGGTGACTTGGACTGTTGGCCCCTCGCACTACTCTCTTTAACTGTAAGGAGTCATGGTGCTCTATGAGCTGCTTCCCTGGGAGACTCCTGCTGCATTCCCCTCACTGCTACATCTTGACACATCTGCTCTCAACACTAGACTAGAACTAACTAGAGCTTCGGTTTCAGATGAAACATCAAAAGTCAATTCCCATAAAACTCTGGCTACATGCAGCCGACCGTATGTGTTTTGCGGTCCGCAAATTGCGGATCCGCAAAAAAAAACTGAGGTTCCGTATGGCATCCGTTTTTTTGCGGATCCATTGTAATAATGCCTATCCTTGTCCACAAAGTAGAAAAAAATAGGACATGCTTTATTTTTTTTTGTTGGGCTACGGAACGGACATACTGATGTGGACAGCACATGGTGTGCTGTCAACATTTTTTGCAGACCCATTGAAATGAATGGGTCCGCATCCTATTAGAAAAAAAAATGGAATCGGACAAGGAAACAAAATACGATCGTGTGCATGAGCCCTTTGTTCCAATATTGTACGTAGCAGGAGCTCCATACAGTATTAGAATGTATTGGCTCCGATGAGCCGAAGTTATTGCTTCGCAAAGTCTCGCGGGTCTTTGTGTAATAATTTCATATATTAATTTGTACTGTAAAAAAACATTTCCCGAACAGGTGCTCCTGCTCCGTACAGTATGCGAATCGACGAAGTCAATGCGCTCATCCCTAATTATAGCCTATGGGGTCCGTAGTCTCCATTCGGCTCAGTTATGTGCCAAATCTGTCCTTTCCATTCTTCTGCTCCTATAATGAGTGCATTGTGTGGTGTAGTATTAACTCCTCTGGGGACAATATGCTTTCATCATTTTTCCAGATTTGGTGTTTTGTCTGTTTTCTATTAAATTCAGGTAATCCTGTTTAGCAGTGTGTTATTGTCTCTTTACCGTACACACAGATGTGGTATGAATATTTCATTTAATATCAACTTTTCATGAAGACCATTTCCTGTGTACATAATCCGTGTATTATCTGCTCACGGAGCTGTTACATCTTACAGACGTATTTCTATAAAGATTGACTGTTCAGTGTGCATATAACACACATTAGTACACACAGCAGAGTAAATGTGTGCAGTCTCTGCCCTGCCAGGATCTTTGTAGTCATGCCCTCTTCAGATTCATAGCAGTAACTCCAGATTCCAGCTACTGCTTCCGACTGGATAAGCTTAGACAGCAAGGCTGTCCCTGACAGTGATGAGGCACTGTGGCTGGCATAGTCAATCACAGTGGCTATCCTCACACAGATTCTTCCTAGGGCCGGAGCAGTGACAGGAGGGCAGCCCCATTTTTACCTTGGGGCACACCCTGATGTTGGGGCTTCTGCGTGGTAGTTACTGGGGTGCCCTTGATAAGTATTTTGTCAGAGTATAGGGCAGGTGGTGTAACTGCAATGGCTGGACGATTGTGCTGGAGTCAGTAACCGGGTCAGTTGGTTGTAATAAACAAAGTCTTTCTTTGCTAAGAGAAAGTGAGAGTTGTAGTACAACGTAGTAGTACAACGTTGCAGTACAGCGAATACATTACTAGCATGCATGTGCCTTTGGGAACCTGGACAGTCTATGAATGTCTCCTCCAGCTTTCTCTAAGGGATTCTCTCCTGGTGCATTTACTGAACCAACATCTGTACTAAACAGCAGGTAGAGCTATGGCTACTTTCATAATAACATTAAAACTCAACATCAACAGCCTGCTGGAGTTCATTGTGTCAGTCATAGCCGCAAAAGGCCGGAGCACCGCCAAACCGCATTGACTATAATTAGTGGGGATGTGGCCTGTTTCCAGCATGAGTGCCAGGATTCGGCTGCGCTGCTGTGACGGGGACCTGATGGGTGACAAGGCAGCCAGATGCCATGCAGAGGCTGCCCAATGCCTTGCACGGCATCAGGACTTGCCTTCTATGGGGGCCGAGGAGAGGCAACCTGTTAGGCAATGCATTACAGATGTATTGTAAAGCATTGCAGAGGGTATCAGACCCTCAAAAATTGAAGTCCCAGAGTGGGACAGAAATACATTTTTTCAAAAAAGCCCCACAAAGTTTTTTTTTTATAAAAAATAAAGTTTCAAGTAAAAAAAGAAAAAAATGCCTCTTTCCCCTGATTTTATAATAAAAAACATACATATTATGTATCCCCGCGTCCGTAACAACCAGCTCTATTAATATATCACATGATCCACCCTGTACAATAGACACCATAAAAAAAAACTGTGTCAAAAAAGGAATTTTTGTCACGCTACATCACAAAAAGTGCAACACCAAGCGATCAAAAAGGCGTATGTCCCACAAAATGGTACTAATAAAACCGTCACCTCATCCTGCAGAAAATGAGCCCCTACATAAGAAAATCATTAAAAAAATTAAAAAACTATAGCTCTCAGAACATGGAGACACTAAAAAAAAATTTTTATGTTTCAAATATGCTAATATTGTGTTAAAGTGAAAACAATTTAAAAAAATGCAAATAGGTTATCGCCGCGTCCCTAACAACCAGCTCTATAAAAATATCACATGACCTAACCCCTCAGCGGAACACCGTAAAAAAAACACCTTACATTACAAAAATTGCAACACCAAGCAATCAAAAAGGCGTATGCCCCCCAAAATAGTACCAATCAAACCCTCAGCTCACTCCGCAAAAAATGAGACCCTGCCTAAGACAATCAGTGAACTAATAAAAAAGCTATGGCTCTCAGACAATGAAGACAATAAAACATCATTTTTTTGGTTTAAAAAATGCTATTATTGTGTAAAACTTAAATAAATAAGAAAAAGTATACATATTAGGTATTGCCACGTCCGTAATGAACTGCTCTATGAAAATGTCACATGACCTAACCCCTCATGTGAACGCTGTAAAAATAAATAAATAAAAACTGTGCCAAAATTACAAATTTTTTGGTCACCTTGCCCCATAAAGTGTAATAATGAATGATCAAAAAATCATATGTACCCAAAAATGGTACCAATAGAAATATCAACTCTTCCTGTAAAAAACAAGCCCCTGCACAAGACGATCGGCAGAAAAATTAAAAAAATAAATAAGGCATTCAGAAAATGGAGACACAAAAACATATTTTTTTTCCTAAAATGCTTTATTATGTAAAACTGAAACAAACAAAGAAAGTAGACATATTTGATATCATTGCGTCCATAACAACCTGCTCTATAAAAAAATAGCACATGATCTACCCTGTCAGACGAATGTTGTAAAAAATAAAAAAAACTGTGCCAAAACAGCCATTTTTTGGTTACCTTGCCTCACAAAAAACGTAATATAGAGCAATTAAAAATTATATGTACCCCAAAATAGTACCTATAAAACTGGCACCTTATCCCCTAGTTTGCAAAATAGGGTCACTTTTTAGAAGTTTCTACTGTAAGAGTTCATCAGGGGGGCTTCATCAGGGGGACATGGCATCTAAAAACCAGGCCAGCAAAATCTGCCTTCCAAAAACCATATGGCGCTCCTATTCTTCTGCGCCCTGGCTGTGACAGGCGCAGCACTGTGAAGTGCCTTTTGCGCTGTCGCATTAGAAGAATTTTATATCTCTAACTTTTTAGTCCAACCAGACTGTCTATTACTCTGCTTCAGTCTTGTTTCTTTTGAACTAATTCTTCTAGTGCCGTTCTATGGAAACAGTAGGCTTAAAGAGCACACCAAATGCATAACCTCTTAAGGAAATATGACGTACCGGTACGTCATGGTGTCCTGGTACTTAAGGATAACCGGTACGTCATGTATACTACCGATCACCACTGCTTGGCCGGCGGTGATCGGAACAAGCCCCCCCCCCCCCCCATATCGGCGATCGCTGCAAACAGCAGCGGTTTACAGCGCTTTCTGCAATTTCTGATCCCCCCGGTCATCAGAAACTTCTAAATGCTTAAATTAGTAGTTTTTAACCCCCCCCCCTGTAGCCCGCAATCATATTGTGCCAGCGGTGCAGGGGGGGGGGAGTTGCTTGCGGCGCAGGAGTCGGGCGGGATTGCGGTCGCCCGCCCGCCTCCTCTATAATATTCATTGGTGGCCCAGTGGTTTAGCAGAGTGTCAGCACATTGCAGCAGTTTAACCCCTTCCATGCCACAGTCCTTACGGACCGCTGTATGGAAGGGGTTAACAGGAAGGGAGCTCCCTCCTTCTCCCATCGGGGGCTGCTGTGCCCTTGAAGCCCCCGATTCTTGAAGGGATCACAGAAGGAGGGGGCCCCCCTCCCTCCCCATCACCCGCTTCTCTGTTTTGGCAGCGGGTAATGGTAAGTCTGATCTGACTTCTGCTAAATTTTTCAAGATTTGCTTCCTTGTAACGTCCCAAAAAAATAAAATGACATTCCCAAAATGATCCATGCATGAAGTAGACATATGGGGAATATAAATTAATAACTTTTTTGAGCGGTATTACTATGTATTATAGAATTAGAGAAATTAAAACTTGGAAAATTGCAAATTTTTCCATTTTTTTTTTTATTTGGTATTTTTTTAATAAATAAAATAATTTGTTTACTCCATTTTACCAGTGTCATGAAGTACAATATACGACGAAAAAAACATCTCAGAATGGCCTGGATAAGTAAAAGCGTTTTAAAGTTATTCGCACATAAGTGACACTGGTTAGATTTGTAAAAAATGGCCTGCTCCTTAACTTCAACTTTTCTTTCATATATAACACTGCCACCTCCGCGATAGATAGTCCATGTACAAACACGTGTTGCATGAAGTATCACAAAATGGCAGTATGTATAAAATGGTGGTTTAACTGTTCAATCTTGTCATTCAACATAAATGGTGGATATTTATATTTCTTCAGTATCTGTACTTTCACTGTAAGTTATTTCAGCACTTTATAATCACTCTGAGAGGTATTTCTGAGGTTTAACCAATAGTTTGATTTAGTTTGATTTTCTCAGTTTGCACAGTTTGTGCATAGTTTGGTCGTGGTTTGTGCGTAGTTTGGTCGCAGTTTGGTAGAACTGTAAACAAACATATACAACTGGTCTCAGTATATAGTTCTGATCACAGTATTAACAATATGAACATTATATAACCGTTCTAAATAGTGTTGATCGTGAATATTCTAATGGCGAATTTTTTTCACAAATATCTAGACTATAGTGCTCTATCTTCGTAATCGCAAATATTCTAGATTTTTTTTCATGAGTACCCATAATCCCTCACTGCTTTTTGCTTGAGGGCCAATGAGAAGGGGCTGCAATATCTTTGACTTTAGGAGTAGTGTTGATCGTGAATTTTCGTATCGCAATGTTTTATTGCGAATTTTCCGGTTGTCATTTTTCGCAATCAAGAAAATAACTGGAGATCACAAATTCTCGAATTCGCAAATATATGGTAAATATTCACCCAAATATTCACAAAATATCGCAAATTCGAATATTGCCCCTGCCCCTCATCACTGGTTCTAAATACCTGTTTGGCCTCTTGTTCCCATAAAACACAGCTCTGACTGGAAATGTCTGTCCAGCTCCTCTTCTCTGGTCTATACTGACTCCAGAGAATTCTGCTAGGGGATTTCCCACACATTCTCAGTGTGAGGTTGGCTGTGATTGGTTAGGACTCCTGGGCAGTAACAACAGTTCAACTCTATGCTTTCTGTTTTTAATTCTGCTGTGTCATTGAGCTTACCTTACATTCATTTACTGAATTTTAAAGGCATATTATCTTTTCTGCTTCTGTGAACACAATATATAACTGTTATATGACACTGCAACTGTAAATAACTCTCTTTCTGTCTCTAATATATAAACGTAGGAACTGTATTACTTTTTTTGGCAAGTCTAGCTATATAAACATGTAAGTCATATTAGCAACCTAGGACAAGTCTTAGCTGGCCAGCTACACTGCCGTGTGCCCTTACATGAGTTTACGACTAAATGCGGGGTGTTTCTGTAGACCGCAGAAGCAGGGTAACAAATATTGAGATTTGTTTGGCTGTTAACCCTCGATGTGTTAATGAAAAACATTTATTGAAATTTAATCTCCATTTTCCTTTAATTCTTGTGGAACACCTGAAGGGTTAACAAAGTTAGTAAAATCAGTTTTGAGTAACTTGAGGGGTCCAAATAAACAGCTTGTGTGAGGCTTTCGAAACATGTCAACCTAACTGGTGTTGGAGGGAGGAGATGTTTACTACAGTGTTCCATACCTGTGAGAAATAAAGACGTGACAACGAGTAAATTATCCGATGCTGGATTGCACTTTACTTGGACTCGTAACTTGAGGGGTGAAGTTTCTACTATGGGGTCACTTATGGGGGTTTTCTACTATGTAAGCCCCACAAAGATCTGATCTGAACTGGTCCTTAAAAAGTGGGTTTTGGAAATTTTCTTAAAAATTGTAAGAATTGCTTTGAAAATTCTAACCCCTCTGATGTCCTAAAAAAATAAAATGACATTTACAAAATTATGCCAACATAAAGTAGACATATGGAGACTGTTAAGTAATGAATATTTTATGAGGTATCACTTTCTGTTTTGAAAGCAGAGAAATAGAAATTTTGAAAATTGACACGACTACATTTGACTGCACGACTACATTTTTTACATTTCAGAACATTCTCACATGGGTTCCGGGAAATGGATGTTCCCTCAGGTCTATGAACAGAGTTACAATTTCTATTCTTACTAGGCTATTTGTATTGTTTTTCATATTAATACCCATAACTTCTTGCAGGCCTTTGTTGTGCTCTACAATTTTCACAAAGTGAATGTTTTTCTTTTCATTTTTTTTTTATAGGCTTATTATACGCCGTGATCATCTTTTGGAAGGCACATTTAACCAAGTTATGGCATACTCACGCAAAGAGCTTCAAAGAAACAAACTATACATCACCTTTGTAGGGGAAGAAGGGTAAGTGCAGAGCACATTTAAGGAGACAGTATGCCAGAAAGTGCAAAACTTATTCATGTGAAATGTTTATATGTAGATTATATAAAATATGTTTTATATGGTGTTTGAATCCTTATTAGCTGCTCTGATAAAATTATATTTGGTATTAGGAATAAAATCAGGACCAAAGTTATTAAGTGTTTCAGACACTTTTTTCAGCTCGACCGAAAAGGGAGTGTGGCTTAGCAGGAAAGGGGTATGATTTTATGGAAAAGGGCATAGTTTAAAATGCCAAATTGTGGAGAAAAATTCTAGTGCAAAGTAAGGCCCCTTTACATTGCTCAATCGAGCAGATGATTTTGAGGGAAGGAAGAGTTTCTTTCCAACAATCACCTGCTCGTCAGTGGAAGAGACCGCTGCATTTACATGCAGTTTAGAAAGTAGGATCTGCTGCCTGCAAACAATGATTTAGGGGACGGCACAAACAATTCTATTTCCCTGATGATCACCTGTAAATTATTGCTAACAATCGTTTGTATGAAGGCTTTTTAGAGATAATATGTCTGAACATCAGGCAATGTAAAGAGGCCTTAAGTTTACACTGTCCAACTATTAGATAGAACAGCATAGATTCTATCAGAGTCCTGCATATCTCATTCAGCTATGGCCAAAATAAAAGAGATGTATAGGCACATACAAATAGAGGGCTCACTTCTTAAATGACATATATGTGGTCTGGGGGTGAGAATAATAACTTTTTCAAAATGTGGGCAGGGCATGGGAGGTGGGTTGCTTGCAGGGCCTCCTTGACCTGACTAATTTAACATGTGCGCTAGAAAGAGACCTTAGGCCTATTTCACATAATTGTTTCAGTGATGACATGACAGTCAGTGTTTTATCCGTGAAGATATCAGTGAAGGATCTGTGGATGGTCTCCGTGACCCCGTCAAGTCAATAGATACTTGTTATGTCTATGCAGAACATGGACTCTATGTACAGCACAATAATCCCAAATATATTACTCCGCTAGAACTAAAAAAGGACCACCCACCGCCCCTATCATGTTTCTTTCAGTCACTACTTGTATTCCCCATGTGATAACAGTTCTCAAGCATTTATTATTATAACTTTATGTTGTGCCATTCCTCTATTGTTCCTGCTAAAATTTTAGGAATGAATTGCAGTCTGCAAGAAAGGTCCATCTGGGCGTTACCAGTTGGGGGGTCCCTGCACAGTCTGCCATTGACATCATTGACTGGATAGTCTCAGACTGTGCAAGAACACTCCCCCCCTTGTCCAACTGGTAACACCCAGATGGACTTTATTGCAGAGTGCTGGCAGTTCATGTATGAACCTGTAGTAGGAATACCAGAGTAATGGCAGTTATGTGAAAAAATGTTGTTGTTTTTTTAGCTCTGTATATACAAAATAAGAGAAAATAACCAATATCTGTGGTGCTGGGGCTGTTAGTACATCCAGTAATATACTCAATTGGCTAACTGTAGATATGGTCCAAGCTAAGTTAAATAAGGTAAATGTGAACAAGGCTCCGGGTCCAGATGGATTACACCTAAGAGTACTTAAAGAACTCAGTTCAATCATTGATGTGCCCCTGTTTATAATTTTTAAAGATTCTCTAGGAACTGGTGCAGTGCCAAGTGATTGGCGCAAGGCAAATGTAGTGCCCATATTCAAAAAAGGATCTAGGTCATTCGCAGGTAATTATAGACCAGTTAGTTTAACTTCTGTTGTGGGAAAAATGTTTAAAGGACTATTAAGAGATTATATACAGGAGTATGTGACTGTAAGTAATATTATAAGTGATAACCAACATGGGTTTACCAAGGACAGAAGTTGTCAGACTAACCTGATTTGTTTTTATGAGGAGGTGAGTAGAAACCTGGACAGAGGGGCAGCTGTGGTTGTAGTGTTTCTGGATTTTGCAAAGGCTTTTGATACTGTCCCTTGTAACAGCGGCTGCCGTGCGCCGCTGTTCCCCTGCTTACCGCCGTGGTCCCGGGCGCCGTGTTCAGCAGTGATCTGCTGCCAGTGTTTCCTTTCAGCCCTGGCCACAGCATGCTTGCTGCTTGTTATTTGCAGCATTTCCTTAAGGGCTGGTGCGCTTCACTTCCTGTGTTTTATGGGTTGAATCATGTGACCTCACCCTCCTGCACATATATAAGTGGTTCAGCCTCCTTTCCAGATGCCTCAGTGTCAAGGTCCTTGTGTCTTGCTAAGGTTCCTGATATCCGCTTGTGTTCCTGACTCGTACTTGTGTTCCTGGACTCTGCTACATATATGATCCCTGCCTGCTTGCTTCACTCTTCTGTTGCCGACCCGGATTGCCTGACCTGTACCTGTCCCGCCTGCCCTGACCTATTGCCTGTCTGACTTCAGCTCTGCCTCATCCTTTGGTCCTGCACTGTTGCTGCTGGTAATGACTCAGCCTGCTGACAACACTTGTACCTCTGGTACCTTTCTCAGGTACCTCCTGGTCTGCCTGGACCAGCTTTCTCATGTGCCTATCCTCCTCAAGAGGTATTTACCTGGTGTTCCCCTCGGGAAAGTCTACCCCCACTATCGGGGGTACTGTGAAGATCAAGGGGTTCACTTAGACAATGCAGTTAGAGGAGGTCACGCTGGTTCGTGACATTCCTCTTAGATGTTTAATAGATAAAATAAGGTCTATAGGCTTGGAAAGTATAGTTTGTAATTGGATTAAAAACTGGCTGAAGGACCATGTCCAGAGAGTTGTGGTCAATGATTCCTATTAAGAATGGTCCTGGGTTATAAGTGGTGCACCCCAAGGTTCAGTGCTGGGTCCTCTATTATTTAATTTATTTATTAATGATAGTGAGGATGGGAATAATAGCACCATTACTATGTTTGAAGATAACACTAAGCTGTGTAGTACTGTGCAGTCTATGGAAGATGTCCATAAAATAGTGTGATTGGGCATCAACTTCGCAAATGAGGTTCAATGTTCTTTACTGTAAGAACTGGTAATCTGTGAAATAGACTTCCTCAGGACATCATCTCAGCAGGAAAAGTGGACGGTGTTTAAAAGAGTTTAGATGAATTCTTAGAATTAAATAACATTAATGCTTATGAAAATGTGTAGAAATTGGAGTCTCACTTCTTTCTGGGAGTCGCGTCCCCACCTTTCCCTTGGTTGAACTTGATGGACACAGAATGCAAGTAGTTACTAAACCAGACATGTCAGGTGTGGTGACATGGGGAGTTTTTCTTTATTTACCTGCCACAAAAAGCTTAGTGTGACTCCACTCTAATAAAGCACTTTAGTTAGTAGATTCATAACAACATGCATGTAACAGTTGGCCAAATGAAATCATTGTTACATGGTCTTGTTATTTATTGTTTTCATGAAAAGAACATTCTATTAATGCATTTCATTTATATAATATATTTTAATGTGCTTTTAATTAGCTATGGTTACTGTCCACCAACTTCAAATCATCTTTGTTATCTGTGCCACTCTAGTTCTTCAAAGTACTGTATACCCTCAACAACAGCAACAGTTCCCTCTCCAACACAAAACCAGTAGAAGGAAGAGTATGACAATCCTAAACCATTTGTTTCGCTCTCTGTGCCCTTTGCGTACTCACAAGTGTCATCTGTAACTGATTTCACATATGGCATTGCGAACCCCTCCAAGATATTCATGGTCTACTGTATACACTTGTGAAATAATGTAGCAAAAGTGAGCAGGTCACTTAGAAAGGTACCATCTTAATGGCATTCTGTTCCAGAAAGCAATGAATTCAAGTTATGGGTTATTTTAAGAGGATTTGTTTTATTCCAGGCTGGACTACAGTGGACCTTCAAGAGAGTTTTTCTTCCTTCTTTCCCAAGAGCTATTCAATCCATATTACGGCCTATTTGAATATTCAGCAAATGACACATACACGGTGCAGATCAGCCCAATGTCTGCATTTGTGGAAAACCATCTGGAATGGTAAGTGATTTTTATACAGCCTCTGTCAGCTTTAATACTTATTTCTTATAGTAAAAGGTGCTAGAAAACTATACCAAACTTTACTTCTGTCAGAAAGTGGCATACTTAGTATTCATAGAAAATTACTTCTTAAAGAATTTTCGGGCTTTTTCTTGTTTTATTTTGTCAGTACTGTGACATTGCAAATTAAATATAGTCCTTCTTTAGCAGTCAGCCCAGAGGGATAAATCTTATGTATATATATATATATATATATATATATATATATTATAGTAAGTTTACTGCTGCTGCGAGGAAAAGCTGTTATCTTGTAGTAAAATAGTATAGTAGTAGAATTATACTGACAAAATGACTGCCCTATTGCTCTCTTGATAAGCCTAGAATAAATAAGGATGTTCACAGAGCATTGCACTTATCAATGTAAAGTGTGACAATTCAGTCACTCATCCCACTTATCTGTCTGGTCACAGTGGATGGTCTGACTGAGAAAGTCAATCGTGGCTGTTTGTCATGCTAAAAGTCCAGACAAAGGAGGAAGTTAAGAACCAGGACAGGAAGTAGAATACATGGAGTAATTTCAAAATATTATATCCAGAAAATCATCCACTTCTTTTTTTGTAAAATAATACATAGAATATACACATATAAGCAGTAACTATGTGAAGGTAATGTCCATTTAAAGAAGTTTTGCCACAATTAAAGGGAGTCTGTCTTAAGATAATTCTCTGTTAAATCTGACACAATATAGGGCTACCTCAGCTGAATGTTATGATACCTTTCACAATCTGTTACTTAATTTTGTAGAAAAATATTTTTAATCCACATGTAACTTAGCAGTTAAGTGCACTGAGGGCACGCCCAAGCCACTCTGTGTACCCTATTTCTGTTTCTGTTGCCAGCCCGTCTCTCTCCTTCTCGACAGTACCAGGTTCCTGCATAGTCATCTCGTCTGGCACTGTAAATCAAGAGGGAGAGGCTGGCAGAGGAAGCGGGAGGAGCACGGGTGCACAGAGTGGCTTGGACCTACCCTTGGTGCACTTAACTGCTTATTTGCATATGGAATAATGCCTCATTCACACGTCAATGTTCAGTCAGTGATTTCCATCAGTGATTGTGAGCCAAAACCAGATGCGACTCTAATCACAGAGAAGGTGCAGATCTTTCCCTTATACCTCATGTCTGTGGAGGCTCCAATCCTGGTTTTGGCTCACAATCACTGATGGAAATCACTGACCAAAACACTGATGTTTGAATTCTTAAAAGTATATTTACTTCACAATGCAGCAAAGGTAAAAATTTATCCTTTTCAGGACATATCTTAATTAGTCACTTTTCATACCTGGAGGACAAAGATTTAAAGAGATTTTAGATGTCTCTACTGCACTGAATTGTTGGAAGGCTCCTGCTAAAAAAGAGAACGACTGCTGAAGGTGCTTTCACACGTATGGTTTTGATGCAGTTTTTATGCATAAAAACTGGATCAAAAAGGCAAGTGTGAAAGCAACCTTATACTGCAGTTTTTAAATACAATAAAGTACAAAATGTTATGATCATATCTTACTTTTGCACATACTGTATTATCTGGAGCCATACAATATCAGCATGTGTATGTTATTTTATGCTTGAAGCACACTACTTTTCTTTGCCAGGACACGAGACTTCAGTTTCCAAACCCTGCACACTAAGAAACAGCTGTGAGACAAACACAATCCTGCTAGTGTTCCCTGAGATGGCCACGCACCATAGACCTTCTGTTCCCAGTATTGCTCTGTCCACCTGACATTCTTATGTCCAATAATTTAACCAGTGTGTCCATTTGTGATCATTTGTCAAAGCAAACATATGAGTATTAATTGCGCCAAAGCTCATATGTCATCATTACCTGGTATGGCAGGATCTACAGTATGCAGTTTATATGCTGGAGGTTAGGAAAACTGCTTGACAGTTAGCATGCTGACCTTAAAGTCATTAATCTTATTTTTTGAACATATGGAAAGCCAGATTGGCCCATTAATTCACAAAAGTGCATCATTAGCACTACATGTTCCTTCTAAGATTTTCCAGAAATGTTGGCTGCTGTATTATTAAAATAAGGGTCCATTTTATAGTTTTTTTTACGTAGTTTGCTTTATACATCACGCTGCTGTTGAAGCAAATTTTAACTATTCGTGTTGATTATGAACCCATCATATATATTTCAAGTTATGTTGTCAAACCCTACCGTGATAAAAATGCTACATAATCATATTTATTGCATACCATAGTGATCTCCAACCTGTGGCTCTCCAGCTGTTGTAAAACTTGAACTCCCATCATCCCAGGGTTCCATTTAAGCTGCTCATTCTCACCCACAAAGCCATCCACAGCTCTGCACCCCCTACATCCCCTGCTCATCTGTAACCATGCACTACTTTCTGCAAATGATTTACGGCTAACATCCTCCATAATCCGAATCTCTCAGGCCCATCTTCGAGACTTCTACCGAGCTGCTTTGGAATGCCCAGGGGTGGTCTGGGAACTTAAAGTGACCCTGGAAAAATAAATTAAAATTGTTCCCATGTAGCAGGTGGGTCCAAATTGACAAAAGGCAGGGCCAACACAAGTAGGTGGGGCTGGCAATATCATATTGCAGTACAAAATACTGCTCCAGCAAAGCAAAATACCACAGTGTGTCGCAAAATAATGCCCCGGAAGCACAAAATATCACCCAAAAATCTGTCCCCTGTGATGGCCAGTGCCAGCTTCCATGTTCCATCTTTCTACTCCAGTTGCCTACAGATAGTAATACAGTTGAATTCAGGAGTTGGGTGGGCAACTTCAGCCGCTGGCCAAGTACATAAGTGCTTGACGCCCCAAGCATTAATTAACTGTGGGAACTTTAGAACAGTACTTCTCCAGCTGGTGGCCATGAGGAGGGCCCCCTGGGCATCAGCCAACCAGGAAGTTTTCTTGTGGGTTCTATGGCTAGACCACTCCTGGGAACGCCCAACCGCAAGCAATTAGGTTATTTTACAACTTACACAATTTTAGGCACTCACAAAAAAACAGGGTAGTCCATAACAACCATCCACCCTCCCCTTCCCCATCAGAGTAGAGATGTACACCACAAAGAGTTGCTCACTGTGTTGGACCCAGCATGTCCATTTCACAGAGAGCACCTTGATTTTAATGAGCATCATGAAATAAATCATTCCTCCAGTAGTGGCGCTACAGGAGAATCAGATTGCAGCTGATTGCTAGAAGATCCAGCAAAATGCAAGACATCCTATGACCAGCTTTTACTTTTTTTTTCTAGGGGCCTTTCTTACTGAAAGGGTGGAAGGCGGGCAACCCTTTTAAGTGCATTACATCTACCACACTGTATTCAAATCTGTATATGCAATATATTTGTAGGATTTGACAAAGTTTATTACAAAAAGTTTACAGTAACCATGTCAAGTACTGCATAAGGAAAATCTGTACTATGGGTTTATCCCAGAGAAGTAAGACCAAACCTGCCCATAGGTATTAGTGACGCATTTCACTGAGGGACAATCAACATACATACAGAACTGAATGTATATTGTTGTGCTATATGCAATATACGCCTTTGGCACCAATTGATGCAGCTGCCAAGTGGTAGTTGCACTTAATAAGTCCAGAAGCACCACCTGATTTTTGAGCCATGTATGGCCACCCTAACTGGCCTACTGTAGTGGGCTTCAATCTGGCTTGGTGAACAGGAAGCCTACTGTGTGTATTGAATAAACTTCTCCATCCCAACTATATCTTCAACTTCCTGGATCCTATATTTTTTACTCCTTTTTCTTGTTCCTTTATTATAATTCTTTTGTATTAATAAGTCAGGTGAATATCCATTTACAAAAAGATTTGCTTTTGTCCAGGTTCCGGTTCAGTGGTCGTATCCTTGGCCTTGCCCTCATCCACCAGTATCTTCTGGATGCCTTTTTCACACGGCCGTTCTATAAGGCGCTTTTAAGACTGTAAGTATAGACCTGCACTATATGCAATGTAGAAATACTGTAGAGTTTTGTGTATTTTATTTCATTACTAAGGAATTGCTCATTATGCTGTTCCTGGAATGTCTCTATAGGCACAATTCACAAATTACTTTGCCTATAGGTTAGATTTTGATGCTCATTTAATGCAGTATAATTTCTTGATGATAACAGATTTACCCCACGTTATTACAAGTTATAGCCCATTGTTTACTTTTACCAATGTCATGCTAGCCCCTGTGATCTCAGTGATCTCGAATACTTGGATGAAGAATTTCACCAAAGTTTGCAGTGGATGAAGGACAATGACATCACAGACATCTTGGATCTAACATTCACAGTAAATGAAGAAGTGTTTGGTCAGGTAAGTGGGAGATTAAGTTACAAATAAAGCTATAATACAAATTTAGACATGTTATTCACACAGCAGAGAAGACTGGTGTCTCCTATGCTAGTCTAAGGGTACGGCCACATGGTCAGGTTTCCTGATGCAGTTTGGGAAGCCAAAGTCAGGACTGGATCATAAAAGTAGATAAAGTATTAAGAACATATATGACTTCTTCCTTTTTTTTAATTCACTTTTGGTTTTGGCTTCCAAAAGTGCATCAGAAAAACGGAACACATCGTAGTTCCTTAAGTCTAAAGTCCAATGGAATGAAATGTGGAGCTGTGGCGTAGTGTAATTACAAGTACTTGCTCCATTTACTTGAATATTACACTACACTTTCGAGATGAAGTGAAGTGTAATGAAGAGCATCGCCTTCTCTTCAAACAGCTGATCGGTGGGGGTGTCGGGTGTCAGACCCCCGCCAAACAGATATTGATGATCTATCCTGAAGATAGGTCATCAATATTAACAGCTGCACAATCCCTTTAAGCTGAGGCGAGACATGTGCCACATGACATGAAGATCGCAATGTCGCATTGCAACATCTTTTTGTTTTGTTATTACTATTCTTATTGTCAGTATATTGTGTCACTGCATATTTTGTAACTGCCCACCCCAAAGGGGTTGTCTCATCATAGACAATGGGGGCATTCACTAGGAAATGCCCTCATTGTCTTATAGGTACGGGTCCCACCACTGGGACCTGCACCAATATCGGGAACGGAGCCCCGCAAGGTGGTGGCTGGAGGACTCCGGTCCGGCCACCACCAAATCGGCTCCCCATAGAAGTGAATGGGAGTGCACCGAGCATGACCGGCCACCGCTCCCATTCACTTCTATGGGTTTGGCGGAAATAGCCGTGACAGTGCTTGGCTATTTTTGCCGGCCCAATAGAAAATGAATGGAGGGCAGCTGTGCAGTGCGCGCTCCTTCACTTTTGGGGCTCCGTTTTCTATATAAGTGTGTGACCCAGCTGTAGGACCCACACCTATAAGACAATGTGGGCATATCCTAGCGATATGCCCCCATTGTCTATGATGAGACAACCCCTTTAAAGGTTGAAAACCATGGGACCGCCAGTACAACACCCTCAGGTCTATCCCACCATCAAATCAGTTTGGCTACGTTCACATCTCCGCTTATCATTTCCTGAAGGATCTTCCATCAGAGAACTGCTTACTAGTGTTCACCGGATCCAGTATTGCCGAATTCAACAGTTCACTGTCGGATCTCTATTGGTTATAATAGGATTGGAGTTGAGTGAACAACTAGAAGTTCGAGTGAACACCTGGAAGTTTGGGTTCGCCGGGTTCGGCCGAACTTAGCCGCAAAGTTCTAGTCCGGGACCCGAACTTGACCCCGAACCCCTTTGAAGTCAATGGGGACCTGAACTTTGGGGCACTAAAATGGCTCTAAATAAGTAATGGAAAGTTCTAGAGGGCTGCAAAGGGAAGCAAAATGGGGGTAAGAGCTGGACAATTGCCCGGCAAACAAATGTGGATAGGGAAATGACTTAAAATAACATAAAATACATAAAAATTAAAAATAATAATCTTGAACTAGGAGGAGGAGGTCCATATGGAGTAGGCGGTTGAGGAGGCGGGGGACGTTGCAGTGTAGGTGGAAGCGGTGTTGGAGCAGGTAGTCGCTAACAACACTTGTTTTTTTATTCGTTTGTTTTTTTACATTTGAGTAGACCCCAAAACATTGGGAAATATAGAAATGAAAACAAAGAGAAAGTGCACTGGAGTATAACAAAGGCTGGGTGAGGCAGGTATACATGTCTATTTTGCACAAGGTACGGACAAGTCCTGTGGAATCCATGCCTGGTTCATTTTAATGAATGTGAGCTTGTCCACATTGGCTGTAGACAGGCGGCTGCACTTATCTGTGATAACCGCCCCTACTGTGCTAAACACACGTTCAGACAATACACTGGCTGCAGGGCAGGCCAGCACCTCCAAGGCGTAAAGGGCAAGTACAGGCCATGTACCCAATTTGGAGACCCAGAAGTTAAATGGGGCAGACCCATCAGTCAGTACGTGTAGGCGTGTGCACACATACTGTTCCACCATGCTGCTGAAATGGTGCCTCCTGCTAATACGTTCCATATCCGCTGGTGGTGCTGGTTGTTGTGGCATGCTGAGAAAGCTTTTGCACATTTCAGCCATGCTAACCCTGCCTTCTGAGATGCTGGCAGTGCCCCAGCTGTGTTGGCAACTTCTTCCTCCTCCTCTGCCTTGTGCTTCCACTGAGGCCCCGGTGTCAGGTGGGAATGCAATTAGCAGAACGTCTACCAGCGTGTGCTAGTAGTTGCGCATCTTCCAATCACGCTCCAGTGATCGAATTAAGGATGGCACATTGTCCTTGTAACGGGGATCCAGCAGGGTGGCCACCCAGTAATCTGCACTGGTTAGAATGTGGGCCACTCGGTAGTCGTTGCGCAGGCAGTGCAGCAGGTAGTCACTCATGTGTGCCAGGCTACCCAGAAGCAACAGCAAGTTGTCCTCTGTGGGAGGTGTATCGTCTGTGTCCTCTGTATCCCCCCAGCCACGCTGCAGTGATGGCCCTGAGCTGCTTTGGGTGCCACACTTGCTGTGAACACGGTTCCTCCACCTCCAGAACTGTTCCCTGGCTGGACAATTGTGTACCTGGCTTATGTCGGTGCAGGAACCCACCCTCCGAGCCACTTGTGAATGACTGGCCTGATAACCGTGGAAATGATCCCTCTTCCTCCTCCTCTTCCTCCTGTGCCACATCCTCTTCCATCATCGCCCGAAGCGTTTTTTCAAGGAGACATAGAAGTGGGATTGTAATGCTGATCACGGCGTTATCAGCACTGGCCATGTTGGTGGAGTACTCAAGACAGCGCAACATGGCACACAGGTCTCGCATGGAGGCCCACTCATTGGTGGTGAAGTGGTGCTGTTCCACAGAGTGACTGACCCGTGCGTGCTGCAGCTGAAACTCCACTATCGCCTGCTGCTGCTCACACAGCATGTGCAAGTTCGGCCTTGTGGGCTTGTCGCATATGAGGCGGTGAGCAGGAAGGCCGAAGTTGCGCTGCAGTGCAGACAGGCGAGCAGCAGCAGGGTGAGAACACCGAAAGCAGGCACAGACGGCCCGCACTTTCTGCAGCAGCTCTGACATATCGGGGTAGTTTTCAGGAATTTCTGCACCACCAAATTCAGCACATGCGCCAGGCAAGGGATGTGCGTCAAACCAGCTAGGCCCAGAGCTGATATGAGATTTCGCCCATTATCGCACACCACCAGGCCAGGCTTGAGGCTCAGTGGCACCAACCACTCATCGGTCTGTTGTTCCATGCCTGTCCATAGCTCCTGCACGGTGTGGGGTTTTTCCCCCAAACAGATGAGTTTCAAAACAGCCTGCTGTCGTTTCCCCCTGGCTGTGCTGAAGTTGGTGGGGAAGGTGTTACGCTGAGAGGATGAGGAGGTGGTAGAGGAGGAAGCGGAGTAGGAGGAGGAGGCAACAGGAGGCAAAGAGAAATGCCCTGTAATCCCCGGTGGCGGAAGGACATGCGGCAAACTGCTATCCGCTTCAGGCCTAGCTGCCACTGCATTTACCCAGTGTGCTGTTAGGGAGATATAACGTCCCTGCCCATGCTTACTGGTCCACGTATCGGTGGTTATGTGGACCTTGCCACAGATGGCGTTGTGCAGTGCACACCTGATTTTGTCCGCCACTTGGTTGTGCAGGGAAGGGATGGCTCGCCTGGAAAAGTAGTGGCGGCTGGGAACCATGTACTGTGGGACAGCCACCGCCATAAGGTTTTTAAAAGTGTCCGTCTCCACCATTTCAAAAGCCAGGAATTTTAAAATACTGCATTCAGGGCCAGGTATCATGGGTGGGTAGGGGGGTACTTCCGCTTTCTCTCCAGTGTTTGGGAGATGGACAGCTGAACGCTTCCATGGGACATTATGGAGATGCTTGATGACAGTGACGGACGGGGTGTCGTTGCTGGGGGAGGAAGAGGCCGAGACTGCAGCAGAAGAGGGAGCAGGAGGAGCCTGAGACCTTTCTTGGTTTTGAGGTGTTTACTTCATTGCAGCTCGTGCTTTGCATTCAGATGCCTGGTCATGCAGGTTGTGCTCAGGTCTAGAACATTTATGCCTTGCTTCAGGCTCTGATTGCACAGCGTGCAAACAACTCGTGTCTTGTCATCAGCACATTGTCGGAAGAACTGCCATGCCAGGGAACTCCTTGGAGCTGGCTTTAGTGTGCTTGGTCTCTGGGTGCGGTGGGCAGTAGCAGGTGTACTGTCTATGGAACGGCCGCTCTGCTTTTGCACCCTGCTCCCTCTTTTGCTGTGCTGGTGGCTCTGTGCGACCACCACCTGTTCCTCCGAAATGCACACGTCACTCGCATGACCTTGATTCCATGTATGATCTAGGACCTCATCATCCTCCACATCATCTTCCACCCACTCTTCACCCCTGCCCTCCTTGTCGGTCTGCACACTGCAGAAAGGCGCAGCAGTTGGCACCTTTGTTTCATCATCATCAGAGACGTGCTGCGGTGCTCCTCACATGTCCACATCCTAAAACATAATTGCATTGGTGCACTCATCTCTTCCACTTCTGGGGCAGGGCTATGTGGATGGCCCACGGAAACCCTGCCAGCAGAGTCATCAAAAAGCATAAGAGACTGCTGCATGACTTGGGGCTCAGACTGCTTGGCTGATTTGAAAGGGGGTGAGGTGAAAGACAGATGCCCATGGGCTGCAGGTGTCAACTCTGAGCTTTAAGCAGGGGACTGGGTGGGAGACAATGTGAAGGAACTGGAGGCATTGTCAGCCACCCAATCTACTATCGCCTGTACTTCTTCTGGCCTCACCATTCGTAGAGCGGCATTCGGGCGTACAAAATAATGCTGCAGGTTCTGTCGCTTACGTGCACCTGAGGAAGGTGTTTCATTTCAGCGTGTAGCTGGCACAGATCGACCACATCTTCTCGCTGCAACAGGAGCTTTACCACCACCACCAGCACCACGGCCAGCGCAACATCCGTTATTTGAAGCTCTCCTCATTCTTTGCGTTCACCCACCAAACTAACAGATGGATTTACAAAATTTATTTCCCAGTCAGGTATGCAGTGCAGGGGTAGTTTGAAAGAAAAAAGGGGTACAGATCACCCAACAGTCTAAACTCTGTCGAATTTACAGAATATATTTCCCAGTCAGGTATGCAATGCAGGGGTAGTTTGAAAGAAAAAAGGGGTACAGATCACCCAACAGTCTAAACTCTGCCTGCCGAATTTACAGAATATATTTCCCAGTCAGGTATGCAGTGCAGGGGTGGTTTGAAAGAAAAAAAGGGTACAGTTCACCCACCCAGCAATCTAAACTCCGCCGAATTTACAGAATATATTTCCCAGTCAGGTATGCAGTGCAGGGGTAGTGTGAAAGAAAAAAGGGGTACACATCACCCAGACAGCAATCTAAATTCCGTAGAATTTACAGAATATATCTCACAATCGGGTATGCAGTGCAGGGGTAGTTTGAAAGAAAAAAGGGGTCATGGAGCATCCCGGTCATCCGGCGTCTATTCGCCCAGCTGAAGGATTATTTTGAAAGTGTGTAGAAGCCGCACTAGGCCCCCACGCTGCAGATTTATCATGGAGACCTCATGGAGATTTTACAGCATATAACTACAGCACCCAATAATCTAAACGCCGCAGAATTTAAAGCATATATTTCCCAGTCAAGTATGCAGTGCAGGGGTAGTGTGAATGAAAAAAGGTGTACAGATCACCCAACAATCTAAACTTCGCCGAATTTACAGAATATATTTCCCAGTTAGGTATGCAGTGCAGAAGTAGTGTGAAAGAAAAAAGAGGTACAGATCACCCAGCCAGCAATCTAAACTCCGCCAAATTTACAGAATATATTTCCTTGTCAGGTATGCAGCGCAGGGGTAGTGTGAAAGAAAAAAGGGGTACAGATCACCCAACAATCTAAACTACACCGAATTTACAGAATATATTTCCCTGTCAGGTATGCAGTGCAGCAGGAACACACCCTCCGAGCCACTTGTGAATGACTGGCCCTATAACCGTGGAAATGTCCACCCACAATCTAAGTGATTTTTTTTCACCCACCGTTGTATTTACTCATTATATTTCACTTTCAGAAATGGCGTGCAGGCTGCAAATGTACTTTATGTCAAAAGAAAAGTGATTTTTTTTTCACCCACAATGTCCCAGTTGTATTTACTGATTATATTTCACTCTCAGAAATGCAATGCAGGCCGCAAAGGTACTTTATGAAAAAACTGTGATTTTTTTTTTCACCCACAATGTCACAGTTGTATTTACTGATTATATTTCCCTATCAGAAATGCAGTGCAGACCGCGAACGAACTTTTTAGCAAAAAAAAATTTTATTTGTCCCCCCAGAATTTAAAATGTGAATATTTCACCCCCTGGGTCCCTGAACTCACAGATAGATTACCTATATTATTTTCCCTTCCCCTGGCACATATGCAGTGCAGGTGCACTTAAAAAATGGGCATATGTCACCCACTGAACTACAAGAACAGGATTAAATTATTGTCCCTGGCACATATGCAGGTGCAAGTGCACTACACTTGCACAAAAGGACCGCTGATGCCCACCTAACTAACAGACAGATTAAAACTTATTATACTTCTGTGTCACTGGGCTCAGGGTAGGGTACAAAAATGTTGCACTGCACCCACCAAAAAAATTGCTGTAGATCGCAGACTTAACACCAAGCTCTGATATCAGATTCTTTCCTAATCTCTCCCTCACAGTAGCAGCATCCTATCCCTACACGAGTAAGAGCTGATGTGACGTGCGGCGCTACGTGACTCCAGCTTATATAGAGGCTGGGTCACATGCTGCACTGGTCAATCACAGCCATGCCGTTAGTAGGCATGGCTGTGATGGCTTCTAAGGGCACACATCCTAAACGCTTGTTGATCAGGCTGCCGGATCATCTCTAATGGAGATGTGAACTTAGGCTCAGTTGGCACAGTGGTTCCACAACCATTGTCCATAACAATATCATCTGCAGCTTCCATTCCACATTTCGTACAATTATCACTTCTTTCTCTATAACATCTAGCCAATTTTTCTGGTGAATAATATCACCTAACGTAATTAAAACTAAAAATTGTGGTTCAGGGATATACGGGAGATATGAACTTAAATCATTTTCCAAGACTGATTGTGTAATGGTTCTATGTTCTTTTCCCAGGGCCTCGGTGTTCTTAAGAGGTATTTTGTTATTTTCAACTGAAGTAATTTCTTATACCAGGTAGAGATTATTACTTTAGTGGTACAAGTTGCTTGATTAACCACTTCAGCCCCCCTAGCTTAAACCCCCTTAATGACCAGGCCACTTTTTACAATTCCGCACTACACTACTTTCACCGTTTATTGCTCCGTCATACAACTTACCACCCAAATGAATTTTACCTCCTTTTCTTCTCACTAATACAGCTTTTATTTGGTGGTATTTCATTCTTGCTGACATTTTTACTTTTTTTGATATTTTACTTTTTTTGATAAAATTTTTGCTAAAAAATTACATTTTTCGCTTTCTGTTGTAAAAATTTTCAAATAACACTATATTTCAATTTAGATTTTTCTCTAAATTTATTGTTCTACATGCCTTTGATAAAAAAATGCAATAAGTGTATATTTATTGGTTTGGGTAAAAGTTATAGGGTTTACAAACTATGGTGCAAAAAAGTGGGTTTCCGCGCTTTGACTTTCTGAGCACCTGTCCTGTTTCCTGACGTACTACAATGCCCAGACAGTAGAAACACCCCATAAGTGACCCCATTTCAGAAAGTAGACACCCTAAGGTATTCACTAAGGGGCATAGTGAGTTCATGGAATTTTTTATTTTTTGTCACAAGTTAGCGGAAATGGAATTATTTTTTCAAAAATTTCTTTTTCTGCTAACTTGTGTCAAAAAATAAAAACTTCCATGAACTCACTATGCCCCTCAGCGAATACCTTGGGGTGTCTACTTTCTAAAATGGGGTCACTTGTGATGTTTTTCCACTGCCCTGGCGTTTGAGGGTCTCCGCAATCATTACACGTATGGCCAAAATTAGGAGTTTTTGCTATTCTCCTTATATTAACCATACGGGTAATGAGATTTTTTTTTCTGTTCAGCCTCTGAGCTGAAAGAAAAAAAATGAACGTCACAGATTTCTTCATTCACATTGATCAATGTGGATGAAAAAATCTCAAAAAAATGTGTAAAAAAAAAAAAAGAGGGGAAAGCTGTAAAACTGCGATCGCTAAGGGACCCTTAGGCCTCATTCACACGTCCGCCATTCTGTTCCGCAAAATTTTGTGGAACGGAATTGGGGATACATTCAATTCTATGGGGACAGACTTTGTCCTGCTCGGATCCGGAATTCCGGATCCGCACTTCCGGATCCGCAAAAATATAGAACATGTCCTATTCTTGTCCGCAATTGCGGACAAGAAAAGGCATTTTCTATATAGCTCTGGCAATGTGCGGATCCGCAAAATGGGAAAAGCAGATTGCCGGTGTCCGTGTTTTGCGGATCCTTGGATCTGCGGATCCGCAAAACACATACGGACGTCTGAATGAGCCTAATAGGGGGTGATCAATGACGGGGGGGTGACATGGGTGATCAGTGGGGGTGACATGGGTGATCAGCGGTTAATCAGGGGTTAATCAGTGACGGGGAGGGGGTGGGGGGGGTGTAGTGATTGGTGCACACTTTTTTTTTTCCCCCTATGGTGGTCCCAAGCAAAGGGACCACCAGAGGAGAAGACAGCAGGCATATCAGACGCTGTTCATAAAACAGCGCCTGATATGCGTTTTTTTCTAACTTATACAGCCTGCCAGCGCGCGATCAGCTCTGGCAGGCTGTACTACAGTTACATGCGAGAGCGCCGATGGTGCGCACTGCGCATGTGCGGGCACATCAACGCGTCCTCTCGCGTCTCGCGAGAGGACGCGCCGATGCGTCCAGGAGGAATAAACCGACCGCCCACAGGGCGCAATCCTGCGTACGGCGGTCGGAAGGGAGTTAAAGGGAACCTGTCACCTTGAAAATGCATGTAATCTGCAGAAAGCATGTTGTAGAGCAGGATGAGCTGAGCAGATTGATGTATAGTTTTATGGGAAAAGATTCAGTATAACTTGTAATTTATTTATTTAAATTCCTGCTCATTCTTGGCTTTGAAGACAAGGAGGTGTTCCTATCAGTGATTGACAACTATCTCCGTATACACTGTTATAGAAGGAAGGAGGCCAATCACTGAAAGGACCACCTCCTTGACTTCAAAGCCAAGAAGGAGCAGGAATTTAAATGAATAAATTACAAGTTATACTTGTTTTTTTCCCACAAAACTACGGTGTATATCAGTCTGCAGCTCAGACACAGTGTTCGATGTGACAGGTTCCCTTTAAATCAGGTTTTGCATTTAGTACAAGGTAATCCAAATTCTCACACTTATATAGTGTGTTTCATTTTGTTTATAATAAGTTATATGATTATCAACAAAATTTTCATTTTATTCTTTATATTCCTTAAGCCCTTGACTGGTGAAAATTTGGTCAATATATGTATTCACTTAATTCTTCTAAAACCTATAATCTATTTTGTTAAGTTCTTTTAAGTCACTGTTACCCCGTAACGGAGTAAACACAAAGCCTCCCTTTACTTTTACCACCAGATTTTATTAAGTAAAATTAAAGTACAAAATCCGTCAAAATGTATTTGTATGAAATGTGTTATGGTCTTTAAATTCTCTATCACATTGAATTGCCAAGACCCTGTTTAATGCAGTCATATCCCAATTTATGCAAAATCTAGATACTATAATTTTATCCGGGGCTGATAACCTCTCCATACCAGTTCTCTAAAAATATTTTCAAAAGGCTTACCTAGTTTAACAGTATATACACTGGTGAGTTTCACAAAACATAAAAAATCATGGGCAACAAACATATTTTAGTAATGCTATTCTCCCAGACATCGATATGGGTAGCTTTTTCCAAATCCTTAATTTTCGCCATCACTCTGTCGATAGTGAATAGTAGATAGATGTTCAACTTAAGATGTTCAACTTAGATGTCAAAAGTAGATAGATGTTCAACTTAACAAAGTCACATTAATGCCCAAATATTTTTCAGATACCCCTATATTTAAAACTATTACCGTTCTGGGTTTAAAAGTTTCCAGTTCATCACATTCTACATCCATATTCTGAAAAACTCTCAGTCACTCTATCAAACTATGAATTCCCAAAAATAAAAGGTTGTCTGCATACAAGGATATTTCACATCTCCCTAACGAAAGCAAATTACTTCTTCATCTTGCCTAATTAATACCACCAGGAGCTCCAGGGGCAGTTGCAAAAAAGAAGAAGAAGTGACGAACTAAGACAACCCTGTCTTGTTCTCGTTTTGACTCCAAACACCCTAATGATGCGCATATTTTTTGCGCAATACGTGCAACTTCACATTTTATCAGGTCTGAGTAGATATTACTGATTGGTGCACTAAGTATTGTTGTGACATCACAGCCCTATGTCTGTATCATGTATGTAACACCTTTTTGTGCACAGTAATTCCTATCACACTATTTAACAACCTGCACTGGAACTATAGCTACACTATATATCTAACCTACACTGACTATCTCCCACTAACTATCTGTATTATATATATGAGCTAATTAACTATCTAATGTAATTGGATAAGGAATAGGATCCAGATGAAAGCACAGAGCACAGCAATGTCACTGCTCTCTCTCTCAAAAAAAAAACAGCAGAAAATGGCTGCTGGGGAGTTTCTTATATAGTAAAGGGGTAGGCAACTTTCCTATTGGTTGCTAGGGGTGTTGCTAAGCACTGACAAAGATATTGCAGCCTTCTCATTGGCCTACAAGCAAGAAGAGAGGTTACTGATGAAAAAAATCTAGAATATTCACGATTACGAATATATAGCACTATATTCTAAATCGTCTCGAATTCTCGAAGTGCCGATATTCGATTAGAATATTCACGATCAACAATACCACAGAACTGAATGAAGCATTCTGGGAGTAGAAGTTTCTGAACAGCTGGAGTACTTGAGGTTGCTGATCCCAGCCTTAGACATATGCCCATTTTATTTCAAATAAAAGGTTCCATTTAGATGAATTCACCTAAAGAATATGAATTATAGTAGTAAATAATTTAGATTCTTTAAGTGAATTCTTTTAAAACACTTTTCTAAGGAAATCCCAACAAGTTGTGTTGTTACAAACTGTTACAGCACTGTGGTGTTTGAGACAAAAGTGATATAAAGACAAGCTGAGAATGGGAGAGAAGAGTCATGGGGCGGCTTCTCTCTGGGTTTTCTCTGCCAGGGTCAACTTTCACATTAGCGCTACTTTCACATTAGCAGCAGTCTTCTCCGGCAGGCTGTTCCTGCGGGTAAACAGGCTGCCGGATCTGTGCTGCCGCTAGTGTACGCATGTTGCCGGTGGTCCACTCGGGCCCCATTGACATTATAGTCAATAGGTCCAGGGCAGACCTTCGCTGGTACGCATGCTGCACTAGCGGCAGCACGGATCCGGCAGGCTGTTCACCCACCGGAGAAGACTGCCGCGAATGTGAAAGTAGCCTTAGTTGACAGATTTATATATTTTGGTATATAGACCTGTCAATCAAGACGAGCCAAGCACAGAGAAGACCCCATGATGACTCTTCTCCCCATTTCTGGCTCATTTTAAATTATTTTCTCTAAAAAACATTGCTGTTTGTAATGAGAACCCCTATGAGGATTTCATGCTGCCTGTGCTTCAGACAGCTTGATTCTCCTGAAAGGTTCTTTTAAAAGAGTTGTCCAAGGAAGAAATATATGCTTAAAATGTCTCAGCATGGTGAAAATAATTTAAAGAAGATGTACAGACAGATTGTCCAATGATTTGCCGTTTTGTACTTCCTGCTACAGCAATGGTGTCATGAACACGTGACTGGCGCAGCCAATCACTGGAGACAGCAGTGCTGCACTTCCCCACTTGGGGAAAAAAAAGACCTCAAAATTATCACATACATGTAGCCCACAGATCAAATTTAGAAAATGTATAGCTAATAGAGTTTTGAAAATACCCAAATTATTTATTGCAAATATATTGTAGATGAAATGTAGGACACATACTCCTTGAAAACATCAAACCACTCTTTCCACAATCACCTCTTTCAACTTCACATTCTTATTGAAGAAACATCTGCCTGATATTCTGCACACTGTTATAAGGGCCATTAACTCCATGGTATTCTTGAGAAACCTTTACCGGAAAGATTTTTTATCTTTATATTTTTCTCTCTTAATGAAGCCAATAAAACATGGTTTTAACAAACAAAACATTGATCTTAAACTATGTTCTTCCTCGAAGAGATCCCAAGTCAAATGTTAAAGTATGGAAAATTCTTAATGATGAACATATGACGATGAGAAGTTTTGAGACATCAGGGGTCACAGGGGAAAAAAATCACATTACTGGGGCCTCATTCCCATTTGCAAAACCAAGGTTAAAATTGAGAATAACAACCAATTATACAATGATTTACCATTTATATAATACCAAACGCAATCCATAGCTTACTTGTTCTCATAAAATTGTTTATTTTATTAAATACAATAAAAAGACAAATAAAATGTACTGTGATAGGATAAATCGAGAATTACTAGCCTCAGACATCCAATGAATTGCAGCCTCTTAATAACCCATCTTCCTGACGAAGCTCACGCGAAACGCACGTAGAGGAACCCGGACATCCTGGTGGCTGCATGGTGCAGTGTTACAGCAGGCAAGTAACATTGCGCTACAGTACTACAGTGATGTAGTGTTTATGAATAGAGTAGTTACCAATGCTGATGGTTCGTTTTGGATCTTGTGTTCGGTATTATATATAGATAGTGCTTACTATTATTTATTACATGCTGCAGATCTAGGCTATTGAGAGGCTGCAATTCATCGGATGTCTGAGGGTCGGAATTCTCGATTTATCCTATCATAGTATATTTTATTGGTATTTTTGATTGTATTTAATAAAATAAACAATTTTATGAGAACAAAAGCTATGTTGCACATTGTCAGAGATCCCACTTGTGAGCTCCATAGCTTGTAAATATATTCTTCATGTAAACCTGCAAAATATTTGGTTAGTATGACAGTTTTGTTAGCATTATTCTGTCTTCCCATGGAAATAAAATAACATTTTTCAACGGATCAAAATGTGTTGCAGTTATCTGAGATTAGATTAGCATGTAAATGGTATAAAGTATAGTGTATATATATATATATATATATATATATATATATATATATAATCATGTGTTCTGTCAATGCCCATGGCAATGAGAATATAGGAAATGTAAATTTCACTCCAGGGCCCTTGCCATGATTCTAGTGAGTCATGGTAAAATTTGCATCTGCTATTGCAAGATAATTTTTTTTTTTAAGTGTAATTGTCATTTCAGTTTATTTTTAATAAAGTGTAGTGACAAGAATGTTTAATCATTTTTGCAATATGCTTTATTAGAGAAAGATGCTTCTTTGAACTAGAAAACAGCATGAAAAAAATTCTTCTTAGCTGTGTATGGCTATGGAGAATCTGTCTCAGTTCTACTGAGTTCTGAAAATGCTTCCAGTGTTCCTCTTGCCACTACCCCAGTCCCCGACTATGGGCATGTGCCCTAACTATCACAGCAAATCACCCTACCTGACTCGTTACACACAGGGGTCTTCAGTGCTCAGTAGAGTGCTGAAGACTAAAAACAGACTCTCTGTAGCAATAGTCAGTTAGAGCTTTGCTAAGAAGACTCTTTATACCCTGTTTACTAAACAAAATGTTTAACATCACTGTCCCTACACTATATTAAAAAAAAAAAACTTAAACGACAGTTACACTTTAAGTCGTACTCCTATACTAGGGAAAAGATAAGTGGCTGATTGTGAATAATCCTACTTGTATCCTATATGTGTCAGGTCACAGAGAGAGAGCTGAAGTCAGGGGGTGCAAATATTCAAGTTACAGAGAAAAACAAGAAAGAATATATTGAGAAAATGGTGAAGTGGCGAGTGGAGCGGGGAGTGGTCCAACAGACTGAAGCCCTTGTACGGGGCTTTTATGAGGTAAGGAATTTGCCATAAAACTAAAAATACATGACTGAGCTCCACACGGACATTCCCTCATCCATTATTCTCAGATTGTTTCACTCAAGTCATTATTTCATGATTGAGGCAATTCCGCCAGTTACATTCTTACTTATAGCCAGAAAAACATGTCCATGGTTTAACCACAAGATAGAGCTACAAATAGTTGTATCTGAACATTTTTAGAATACATGTGGCTAGTATGCAGCATCAAATATCAAATTAATATTTACAGTCTGTAGAATAAAGCAATATTTTACTGAGTATGTATTGAAACCTCTACATTTCTTTCAGTAATGCAGCCATCGTACATACATGCAGGCTTCTGATTACTGCTTCTTAATGTTACATAAAAGATTGTAATCAACAGAAGTAATGAGATAGCCAGGAGTGGCATTCTGAAATATATTACTCAAAAAAAGAGTTGAGTTACCACTCATTTTGAAAACTGCTAAATTATAGAAAATATTACAGGAAATTATATTTTGTTGGAAATTGGTTTTCTGTTAAACCTACAACATGGTACAGTTCCATGGCAGTGCAACCGGCAAATAATTTACCGGGCAATCCACAATCCAATACTGGACGAGTCAAATAATTTGCACCACCAGAAACTGTTCTCCACTTAAGTGACACAACTGGATCTTCACACAATCCCGTAGATCCAGTGTATTCACCCATGAACCTCAGCTTAGCAAACAGCATGGCCCAAAAGGATCCAAAATGTATTCGATCCTGCATGCCACACAAAAATATTCTTTGGTCATAAAAGAGAGCACCACACTAATGTATGTCGTTACTTATGGCATATACCTGTGATGGCTAACCTCTGGCACTCCAGCTGTGATAAAACTACAACTCCCAAGATGCACACTTGCTTGGCTGTTCTCAGAACTCCACAGAAATGAATGGAGTATGCTGGGAGTCTTAGTTTCACCACAGTTGGAGTGCCAGAGGTTAGCCATCACTGGATATACTCAGTTCTTCTGTGGCTCATGTAAAATGAGCTGTGTGAGCATCATCAATGGCAGGATGTAAATTTACTCTTGGAAAAAGTGCCAATACGGCAAGATCTGAATGCGAATCTACGGTAATAATATATTGTGCTTATATTTCAGGTCGTAGACTCCAGACTTGTTTCTGTTTTTGATGCGAGAGAGTTGGAGCTAGTCATCGCGGGTACAGCAGAAATTGACCTAATTGATTGGCGTAATAACACAGAATACAGAGGAGGTAATATACACCCATTTTATACATCTAGTCATTCATTCTAGTGGAGAATATTTCTGCGTCAATGACACCCAATAGAGTCTGTAGAAAAGCACACGGAGGCAATGTAGCTCTATATTATAGTGCCATATGAGCCCTAATACAGCAAAATGCCACACATTTCTACACAATCCACCATGTACACTGGATAGACATAGACTCAAATGCATCTAAGGCTCTGTTCACATCAGTGTTATGGCTTCCATTTATAGAAAAATTAAAAACACTTTGCCAGATCCATCATATGATGGACACAAATATATATGAACAGTAATAGACATCAAGCATACGTGATCACACAATCATAGAAAGTCAAGTGGCTAGTCCCATATATTAACCTTTCAACATCTGACAACTGGGTCAGATGCCACACTTCACCTATTAGCCACCTATTGTCTGTCATAAAATGCACCACAAAATGTATCATGCTGTCTTTGAAAACAAAATCAGCATAGGCAAGTTCACACAGGGCAGTTTTTAAAGATAAAACAGGGATTGCATCTAAAAAATTTAAAGTTTTACCATTATATTTTTTCTGCCATTAAAGTTGTTTTCTGTTCCTTTTATATTGATGGCCTACAGGGGTACACCTAATCTTTCTGTTGTCTGAGGTGAAAAACTTATATGGAACCCCCCCCCCCATAGTGCCTCCAATAGTAACAAGGCCCCTCTATAATGCACCACTTTAGGGCCCCCAGTAGTATTTAGTATTAAACCCGATCTATAAAGCACTATATATGACACAAATTGAAACAAAAATATGACACAAATTGAAACATCAGTACAACTGACGTACCGAACTCTCTATGGGTAAGCTAGGCGGAAGCTTCCACCTAGCAGTATTCCCGGTGACGTCAATGGCACTAGTGGGCAGGCTTTAACGCTGCGCTAGCTGTTTTACAGGCTAGGGCAGCGCTAAAGTCTGCCCATTAGAGCCCACAGTAGTTACAAGGTCCCCTATAAAGTCCACAATAGTTTTAATGCCTCCTATATTGGCTCCGGTATTTTTAATTCCCTTTGTAGTAGCCCCAGGTATTTATAATTCCCTCAGTAGTAGCCCCAGCATTTATAAAACCTTGCTGCACACCCACTGTAGTGCCTCCTGTATTATAATGCCCCTGTAGTGCCAGTACATATGTGTCCCCTGAAGTGCCTGTTTGTGTAATGTCCCCCTGTAGTGCCCCCTCCCCCACGCAGTATAATTCCCCCTTGAAGTGATAGTGTATATATAATGCTCTCACCCACCTGTAGTGGTAATATATCTATAATGCTCTCCTCTCCTGTAGTATAATGCCCTTCTGTAGTGATAGTATATATGATGCTCTCACCCCCCTGTAGTGGAAATATATATAATATCCTCCTCTCCTGTAGTATAATGCCCTTCTGTAGTTGTAGTAGTATATATAATGCTCTTACCACCTTTTAGTTGTAGCATTTATAATACTTTCCCGCACCATAGTATAATGCCCCTTGTAGTGGTAGAATATATGAAGCTTGAACCCCCACTGTAGTGGTAGAATATATAATGCTTTCCCCTTCTAGTGGTAGCAGATATAAAGCTCTTACCCCCTCCCGTGTAGTCCCCCTGTAGTGATGGTATCGACCCCCCCCCCCCAGTACTCTCCCTATAGTGGTAGTATATATATATATGATGTCCCTGTAGTAGGCCAGCATTTAGAAAACCTTGCTGTAGTGCTCCCTCTATTATAATGCCCCTGTAGTGCCAGTACATATAATGCATCCCCTGTAGTGCCTGCTTGTGTAATGTCCCCCTGTAGTATAATTCCCCCTTTTGGTGATAGTTTATATAATGCTCTCACCTGTAGTGGTAATATATATCTAACGATCTCCTCTCCTGTAGTATAATGCCCTTCTGTAGTGGTAGTATATATAATGCTCTTACCCCCTTCTAGTTGTAACATATATAATACTCTCCTTCCCCTGTAGTATAATGCCCCTCTTGTAGTGATAGCATATATGATGCCCCCTGCCCCATAGTATAATGCCCTTCTGTAGTGGTATAATATATAGCGCTCTAATTCCCCCCCTCCCCGTATTGGTAGTATATATATATAATGCTTTCCCCTTCTAGTAGTAGATATAAAGCTCTTACCCCTCCCCCAAAGTCCCCCTGTAGTAGTACAATGCCTCCCTGTAGTGATAGTATCCCCCCCCCCATTGTCTCCCTGAAGTGGTAGTACATATAATGCTCACACACGCACCCTGCCCCCATAGTGCCTCCAATATATATATATATCTTTTTTTTTAAAACGTACCCATGTTCCGCTCCATTCCATCATCTGTAATGCAGGCCACAGTTCTCTTCCGATCTGCAGCCTGATTTGCCACATTCCAACACAGCGGGACCCAGGCATTTATGACCACATCATTCTGACACCTGGCGCAGAAGGTTGCGACTTTGCAACCTTTTGCTCCGTTCTACTGCCGCATAGATTTCAGGTCTGGTGTCCTGCAGCCTATGAGGCAGAACAGCATGGTTAGGAACAATAGGCTCCCATGCCCCACCGTAAATTGCTGCCCCCTCAGAGGCAGGTCAGCCGCCTCCTGAGGCGAGATTCCCATCTCGTCTCATGGCAGATGCAGCCCTGATTGCCTGTCCTCAGGACAAGACATTAAATATCTGATTGGATGTGTCAAACCCCCTCTGATCTGTTATTTGACTGCCTCTCCTGAGGATAGGCCATCAATATAAAAGGAATCAGAAAGGCCCTTTAAGATCCATACAAAAAATATGACACAAATTGAAACATCAGTACAACTGACGTACCAGACTCTCCATGGGTAAGCTAGGCGGAGGCTTCCACCTAGCAGTATTCCCGGTGACGTCACCGGCACTAGTGGGCAGGCTTTAGCGCTGCCCTAGCTGTTTTACAGAGATCACCAGATCACCAGGCTCACTGCTAGGCAGAAGCCTCTGCCTAGCTTACCCATGGAGAGTCCGGTACGTCACTTGATCTCCAGAAAAAGCTCTTGCCCTGCACGATTCAGCGCAGGGCAAGGGAGAGTATCGGTGCATGAAATGCTCTGATCCTCATGTCAGAGGGGCTGAGTGGTGGAAAAAGGGAACCCCTTTAAAATAAATAAACCACTTATACCAATGTCTGTTTTTACAGTCTGCTCTTCTATTCCTGCTTTTCTAGGATATCACGATGGGCACATTGTCATCCGGTGGTTTTGGGCAGCTGTGGAAAGATTTAACAATGAGCAGAGGTTACGACTTTTGCAATTTGTGACTGGGACATCTAGTGTGCCATATGAGGGGTTTGCAGCCCTGCGAGGAAGCAATGGACTTAGGCGCTTTTGTATAGAAAAATGGGGAAAGATAACATCTCTTCCAAGGTAATAGACTCAATTATAATATTACTTATAGTTATCAAAAATATCTTGTCACATTATGAACTCAAAAGCATTTTTATAGAAAGAACAAAAAGAATCTGGCAGCAGATTGTACAGTCCAAAGCAAGTAACCACTTCCCAGTGCAGAGATTAAAGGTCCCTTTACACGGGACAATTTTGCAGGCGATTATTGGCAAGGAAGCGTTCCTTCCCGAAAAGCGCCTGCTCTTCAGTGAAGGAGACCACTGACATTACTTGCAGCAATCTCATCCATTGTATGGGGAGGAACGATCGGTAATGCCATTACTCATCCCTATACTGACTCGTGGTTTGCTGGCAGCCGAGGCTGTTTACATAGTATGACGATTTAGGTGACTGCATGAATGATGCGATTACCTGATGAACGAGTGTTTCGCTTGTTCATCAGGTAATCGGCAGCACTTTTACACCACCAGATAATCGCTAACGAGCGATCCTATCAATGCTTGTTAGCGATCATCTGGCTGAGAATCGGCCCATGTAAAGGACCCTTAACCAAAGCCTCGAGGGATTATGTTTTATGCTAAACACTTGACCAATCTTTGAGAGAGCTTATCACTAGTAAGCTTGATCCTGGACATATGTTTCCCTGCTACATATGAAAAGTGCCCCCAAAGAAAACAGGTATGCAACTTGAGGTCTAACAATAGGAGGTGCAGAGATTGCAGCTTAAAAAAAGCCCATAACCTCTCCTGACATGTCTGTTTTAGTAACTACTTGCATTCCTCATGTAATAACAATTCTGGAGCATCTATTCTTATGAATTTATGTCTGTGATGGCTGACCTCCAGCACTCCAGCTATAGTAAAACTACAGCTCCCAAGATGCATATTTCCGTTCTCAGAACTCCATACAAATGGATGGAGCATGCTGGGAGTTGTAGTTTCACCACAGCTGAAGTGCCAGAGGTTAGCCATCACTGCTATCTATGTTGTACTATTTGCACATTATTCCTTGTAGAAGTTTATGAATGAATTGCTAGCATTTTGTAGTGAAGGTCCAGCTGCACTGATTGGATAGTGAAATACTGTGCAGGGACACCCACACCCAACTGGTAACACCCAGATGGACCTTCATTGCTTACTGTTAGTAATTTATTTATAACCTAGAATGAATAATAAGCACAGACATGGTACAACATAGAGTCATACGAATAGATGCTTCAGAATTGTTATTACAAGGGCCCTGCAAGTAGTAGCTAAAAGAAACATGTCAGGAGAGGTTAGAGGTCCTCTTTAACCTAAGTGCCTAAAAGGTTCTACTGTCCTGCATGAGAAGACTAATATTGTAAATGGTACATGGCAGGTGAGGGCCTTTGTAGTTAGGGCAGAAGCTTCATGTTCCACCTCTGTTCCACATTCACAATGCACTGTATGGAATAAAAGTATAAATAAAGTACATTGTAAATCTGATAACCATTCCATTCAACAATTATGCATACATTTTTAAGCAATGAAGATTCCTAAACTGGATCACAGAAAGCTTTTGTAATGGTAGAAATAAGACATTTCATGTAAATTATAACTGGTACAAAGGATGTGTAAGGATTGTCTATAACAGGGCTTTTTCTACTCAGGCATGACCAGCCAAACCATGCCAGCGCAAGTCAGCAATTAAATATTTCTGCATAGTGCCGTATTACCTCTGTAGCAATACCAAGGAAATACCACTGTGCAGTGCCCTTATTACCCCCTATTAGAACCAATACCCCTGTGTAGCACAACTAACTTCCCAGAAGCCAAATAAATATCACAGTGCAGTACAAAAATTCCTCCTCAGTAGCGCTAAACAAGTAACAGTGCTGCACCACTGGCAGCAGCATTGTCCCATGCCTTTCTGGTCAATATGAGCATTGCCCCCCTTTCTACCTCTCCCACCCTTGCAGCATCATTGTTCTATGTTATGCTAGAGGTAGGACAGAGACTGACCTTTACTGCAAAGAGGCTGGCATCCCCGCATTATCTGTGCAGACTGCTGATGTTATTTCTATGTGCTGCTGCCAGAAACCTGCACCTCACTGGTCAGTGAGCTGTGACTTACTGTTAAAGTGTGCCTCCTCACGTTTTGTAAAGTGGTGGTCTCTAGTAACTTTAGGGTAGTCTGCAGCTTACTTTTGAAGTAAGTCTGTTGTCAAGCAGTGGGAATTTGAAGTCTTTTGGCCTTGGCTAGTGAAATGATTCTGCTGATGACTGGATATCAGGAAATCACAAATTTTAGAAAACAATTTTAGAAAACAATCAACTTGTCTATTTTAAAAAATATATACCTTAAAAATTAAAACTAAATGCACCATCTCTTCATTTTCTGCAGGGCACACACATGCTTCAACCGCCTGGACCTTCCACCGTACCCATCTTACTCCATGTTACATGAAAAGTTGTTGATAGCAGTTGAGGAGACAAGCACTTTTGGACTTGAATAAGCAGATGCAAGAACATCTCCTATTTCCTGACTTCACCTTCCTATTCCACAGGCACGGGTTGTCGTTGTGGTCTTGTTTTCACATTGCATTTTTATTTAATTATTTATTTTATTTTATTTCCTTTGGCGTTCTTGTTACAAAAGGAGCTACTTATAAACGTGCATGGGGAACTGGTTCCCTCAAAGATCTTATCTTTGTGCTTTTCTTCTCAGATTTCAGCAATCTACAAAGCCGTATGCAATATAAAAAAAGTATAAAGACAACTGGACTCAAGGCTCTGTATATCTGTGCATACCTTCAAAATAAAGTTAAAACACAGCTGCATATAGCAATTCTGCGAACTAATATTTGGTGGTGTCTCAAGATGAGTTCTGCACTTTATGGTCATGTAATTCCAGATCTTTCCACACATACAGATTTCAAATTCAGTCTAAGCTATGGCCAATGTAAGAACGTAATAAGAGAAATATACCGTATATCCATTCGACTGCCAAGGCATTTGTAAAGTAAATGTAGCTTTCATTTAGCTGAACATGAAATTTTGTTTCTCACATCTACATCCCACAGTTTGAGGAAGTGAAATTATTCTGGTCACGCTAATTGTTAAAATATAAAACATGGAGCAATCATCTGTACTGTATGTGACCGAATGATCATTAGTAGAGTTGTTAAAGCGCGTACCGTCCTTTTATTGTCAGCAGTAGATCCCTGTTTCCACGAGGCAATGTGCTGCTAATAACCAATGATCTTCTTGCCCACATAAAAGATGTGATCAATGACAAACAAACCTTTGCTTATCTGTTGGCTGTTCACTGGATGACTTTGCTTGGGGCAATGATCAAGCGTTCTATCTTTCACCCAATGATCACCCCTGTACCTGGAGCTTGCCTGAGTTTAAAAAGAAAATTGTAAAAGGCAGGGAAGCTGTTAAGATAATATTAGAAGTTATAGTCACCAGTTCAAACCCCCTCTGCTCCAGCACTATTGCTCCCGCCATGACATCATGCCCTTGGCTGCAGCAATGAAGTCCTGTATACTGCATGTGACCACTCCAATCACAGGCCTCAGCCGTATACAATATGAAGAGGTGGAGGGGGTTTGAACCTGTGACTATAACTTATTTTGTGCATTATTTTAACATTTCCTTGCCTTTTAGCTTTTTTTTTTAACAACTCCTGTAAGTGACGATTAAGCCTTTTTATGACCGGGCCCGAAACAAGGCAACTGTTTATGATTTTGTGCACATGGTGGTTTAGTGACCGTACCGTTTTAATTTGTTTGACTACCCAAATAATTTTTGTGATTTTTTTTTACTTGACACTTTTTATTAGGATGTTTTTTTAGAGGTTTTTTCCCCTTTTTTAGGTTTAATTTGGAGAAAAACTGCAAATTATTATTAAAAAGTATTTTTTTTTTAATTATAGTTTTTTATTTCTTAAACATTGAAACTGACACAAAAATTAATTATTGCAATGGTTTCCTAATTTTGTGTTGATCCTTTTCATATATAACATGGATAGGTTTGAGAGAACGGGGCGACTATGGTGACTGTTTCTGTTAGCGACTGCATTTAAAAAAAGAAATTTAACTTTTTTTATTTGTATTTTTTATTAATATTTTTTTAGATTATATTTAAATTTATTTTTGGCGCATAATATGTCCCCCAGGAGGTCACTAAAAGACCTCTGGAGTACACTACCTTTTGTTTTTTTACTTTTTTTTCCCACTGTAACTGGGGCATCCACAGGAGCTCCAGTTACAGGGGAAAACAGCCCCCTGTGGGGACATGACTCACAGACAGAGCTGATCAGGGTCTCCATAGACCCTGCAGCTCTGCTCCTGCCCCAGACACCCCGTGACCGCCGGGACCAACAGAGGAAGTGGCTGTGCCGCCTCCTGCTCTCTCCACCATGCGATCAGGTACAGGGGCATTTGCAGATAGAACATATATACACAGTGGGCAGTTGGGAAGGGGTTAAATTTGGATATGATGCTGTGTCATCGATAATGACCCTGTCATGTAACCGAGAGACAAGACATTACAATGGACAATACCTCAGCTGCAGGGTACAACTAAATTATTTTTTGTTATACAGTATCAGTGTTTCCTTGTTACATTTCCTGTTGGTTGCTTTAAAAAACAAAGACCACAAACCCCAAAAACAAAAATTCCGAGTTTTATCTATGTACTTTTCGATAATTTGCTATACTGTATTATTTTAAGGGGTTTTCCAGTTATGTTGATTTTTAGGCAAGTGCCTGTAGCCTGCCCCCTTAAAAAGAAGATTTATACTTAGGGTACTTTTGCATCTGTGGCATGCCGGATCTGGCACAAATGCCAGTTGTTGGATGGATAAAAACCATTGCATCCAATGTTTTTTGTCAGACTGAAACCTGGCATTTATGCCGGAAAGCGGCCGGATGACTGGTTAACTCCAGTATAGTTAATGGGGATCTGGCTGTAAACTGTAGATTGGCAGTGACTAGATTTAGCAGTGATGTGCTGCTTGTGGTCACATCACTGCTGAATCTAGTCATTGGCTGGAGAGGTGCATCTGACCATGCATCTCTGGAAGAAAATAGTGTGGGGACCGGAAAATGGAGACAGCGAAGGCCCAGAGTGGCATTGAACAGGCAAATATGAATCTCCTGTTTCAAGGGCAGGCTGCTTAAAGATCTTATTTACGGGAAAACCCTTGAAAGCTGAATCCAGCATAAAGGTTCTCTGCTTTGGACAATTCATATTTGTTAGAACAGTCTCTTCGCAATAAACTGACCACAATGTGTGTCCTCCAGCTGGCTCCCCCGAAAATTAGCTGTAATCTATGGGGAAATCTGTCAGCGAGGTCTTGGCCTTAGGTTTTTATGCAGTTTTTGAAGCCAAAACCTGGTTGGGTTCAAAAAAAGGAGAAGCAGTATATGTCCTTAATAGTTTCTCCTCTTTTATGATGCACAACTTATTTTAATGCACCAAAAAATTGCAGATTTGTTGTTCAGATTTCTGACTAAAAAATCTGTTTTAGTCATCTGCATTTTTGAATTTCTGCAGTGCCTATTTAAATCAATGGGTTGTCTGTGTAATATAGGTCAGGACAGGTTCTATTATTCAAAGGTCCTCGTCATCTGCTTTAATTGCAGTTACTTCATGACTAGCTTTTGTCAGCAGTGTTTGGGCTCAAAAGCATGTGACTGATATAAACTAAAGAACAACTACATCATATTATTAAATGATGGGGAACAATGAGCCGTCAGTACTTTGTGTCATGTACTGGAAAGGCAATGGACCGTCTGTCAGCATGGTGGACGACACTAAGCAGCTGCCTGTCCTGGATCAGTAATTTGAATCATTGGGACCTCATTCATATAATATTTTGCCATCTTTGCATCCTGTCCTTGTATGTATCATTAAGTATTGTCTTTTTTACTGATAGGAAGAACTGCATAATCAGACTGCAAACTTTCGAAACCCACTTTGTCTTTTATATAAAGATGCAACTTCACGAATGACTAGAAGGCTATGTTTGAAAGTGTAAAGTCTAAATTTGTTCAGTTCATAAAAAAAAAACAAGACCAATAGCAATATGTGAAAATATAGCACATTGTCCTCTTATATTGACAAACTATAATAAGACGAGGTATGGCCCAATGAAGTATGTGGCCGCATGGATCCAAGTCACACCCACCAGCATCCAATGGCGTGTGATTATACCCCAAAATCATATGGCTATTGGCTGATGCTAATTGACATTGCTTGGCCAAATGCGATCAGCCGCACCGTTGTGCCGTACACCTTTCCCATAAAGAAAATGTATGTTTACTGGGGATCCAACCACTGAAACCACCAGTGATCGCAAGAATAGTGGCTCCCATGTCTCCTGTGTGAACGAACCAGTAATGCATATGCCTGACTACTATTATTATAGAACTAACAGTTATAGCCAAGCGCTGTACTCCGTCAATCCTATAGAAGTGAATAGAGCAGCGGTCACGCACCCTCTGGAATGGTGACCAATGTATCGCAACAGGTGACTGACTCCTACACGGTGTGCTGTCTGCATCATTTTGTGATCTTATTGAAATGAATGGGTCCGCATCCCATCCACATTTTTTTTTTTGCCTCGAAAATAGGGTCATGTGCAGGCGGCTTCACACATATTATTTTATTTTTATTTTCTCAAGACAAAGAAGATGCTGCACCACCTTGACCAAAAACTGCAGATGACGAAACATGATCTGCCGAGTCTAGTTACACAGATCTGATTCTACAATAAAGTTAGATTAAAGCTTCTTAAATTCACAGTTAACTTAAAATCTTCAAAATTACTTTGAGCCCTAGGAACTTAATGTGTGTTCCAGATCATTTCACATGTAGGTGGTATAACTAGCTAAGGACTTAAGTTTCACCTCAAGTTTTATAGGGCACTTGAAAAGACTTATTGGGTAAGATAATGTGAACCGAGGGCAAGGCAGGTGGCTTGGGCTCTACAACCAGAAAAGAATGCACAAGCAGTGGTCAAGTTCAAGAAAAATGCATTTACTACAGGTTAATAAAGGCAAGTTAGAGGTAAAAGAACAGGGAGAAGGACAAGCAAAATACATAGTATAGCATGAACAATTCAAGGCAGATTCTGCAATAGTTTCCACTAGTGTTGATCGAGCACCAGAGTGCTCGGCCGAACACATCAGGTTGTTCGGGTGCTCTACAGAGCACCCATGTATAAGGGAAGTCAATGGGAGAACCCCAGCATTAAACCAGGCACCCCCTGATCTGAAGAGGGGAGGGTGCCTGGTTCATAGGAAAAGGTCCGAAATTGATGAAAACACCACTGAAATGGTTCGGGAACAGCATGGGGAGGATGTCTGGATGCATCTTGGGCTCCCAGGTTGCTTCTGGGAATGATGTTGTCCTAGTAGTACGTCACTTTTACAGACTGAGAAATTTTTAGGAAACATTCTTTCCTGTATGTTTACTTGTATATAAAGTGCAAGTGCTGCCAAAAATTACAAGCAAGAGGCACTTCAATACAACCTGTATATCACATAAAGGAGGGCCTATTTCACATTGTGGTACAATTGTTCAGGTAGTGGGACTCCTACACTCATAAAGCCTATGCACTAAGTGAAAGGGCTGCCAAAAATTGCAAGAAACCGGCACTACAGTATACCCTTTGTTACACATAAAGAAGGGCATCATACACACCCTTGAAAAATTATGATTGATGGCCTGCTGATGACCCTCAAAAACATTTGGAGCAAGGGCCTGCTGATCTGACCATCTAAAGGGGCGAGGGCCTGCTGCTGAGCTGACCCTTTAAAACATTAGGGGTGAGGGTCTGCTGCTGAGTTGACCCTCTAAAACATGGGTGTCAAACACAAGGCCCGCGGGCCGAATCCGGCCCGCCAGACCTCGTCATGTGGCCCTCTATGTTAAATAAAGTAAACTTGTGCCCGCCCCTCATACATAATAGAATCACTAACTCACTAACCGCCGTCCGCTCTATTACAGGCCGGGCGCGCGGCCGGCAGCGTGACTGACTGAGGTCACGTGCCGGCGCCGCCTACTTTATAAATGAATCAGGCGGCACCGGCACGTGACGTCAGTCAGTCACGCTGCCGGCCGCGCGCCCGGCCTGTAATGGAGCGGACTGCGGTTAGTGAGTTAGTGATTCTATTATGTATGAGGGGCGGGCACAAGTTTACTTTATTTAACATAGATTTATGGCGATTTTTGGGGAATGAGTGAGCGGCGGGGCCAGAGGACAGCGAATACACCTGGCCCCGCTGCAATTTTGAGGCAATGTGAGGGGGATCTGTGGATGGCACTTTTAAGGGGTGAGGGGTTATATAACAGTGTCATCCACAGATCCCCTATCCCATAATACTGCCATCCACAGATCCCCCTCACCCCATAACAGCGCCATCCACAGATCCCCCCATAACAGTGCCATCCACCGATGTCCCCCCATAACAGCGCCATCCACAGATCCCCCCCATAACAGCGCCATCCACAGCTGTCCCCCCCATAACAGTGCCATCCACAGATCCCCCATAACAGCGCCATCCACAGATCCCCCATAACAGCGCCATCCACAGATCCCCCATAACAGCGCCATCCACAGATCCCCCATAACAGCGCCATCCACAGATCCCCCATAACAGCGCCATCCACACATGTCCCCTCATAACAGTGCCATCCACAGATGTCCCCCCATAACAGCGCCATCCACAGATCCCCCATAACAGCGCCATCCACAGATATCCCCCATAACAGTGCCATCCACAGATGTCCCCCATAACAGCGCCATCCACAGATCCCCCCATAACAGCGCCATCCACAGATGTCCCCCATAACAGCGGCATCCACAGATGTCCCCCATAACAGTGCCATCCACAGATGTCCCCCATAACTGAGCCATCCACAGATGTCCCCCATAACTGCGCCATCCACAGATGTCCCCCATAACTGCGCCATCCACAGATGTCCCCCATAACTGCGCCATTCACAGATGTCCCCCATAACTGCGCCATCCACAGATGTCCCCCCATAACTGCGCCATCCACAGATGTCCCCCCATAACTGCGCCATCCACAGATGTCCTCACATAACTGCGCCATCCACAGATGTCCCCCCATAACTGCGCCATCCACAGATGTCCCCCCATAACAGCGCCATCCACAGATGTCCCCCTATAACAGTTCAAAAATATGCATGAAGCTCTAAAAACAGTAATAATTGAATGCAGTGACAATAATTTATGATAATAAAGAGTGGACACATAGTCCTACAGATACAACCGGCCCTTTGAGGGTGACCAAACTGCTGATGCGGCCCCCGATAAATTTGAGTTTGACACCCCTGCTCTAAAACATTGTGGTTGAGGGCCTGCTGCTGAGCTGACCATCGAAAAATTATGCTTGAGGGCCTGATGCTGAACTGACCATCTAAAACATTAGGGGCGAGGGTCTGCTGCTGTGCACCATTAGCATCACGGCCACTTCCCCATCTCTTACTGCTCGCCTTCTTCATATTTAATGTTATATATGCTTTAAAGTATGTCACATATACAGTAGCGTAGGATTTGGAAGTGTATGCGCAAAAAAAATTCTAAAGATATTTGGGATGTTAAAACGTCACACAGGAGATATCCTGCAGATAATGTCAATGCTGTCACCAGCGGCTAATCAAACATTACAGGGAATGTCACAGGTGAGGCACCACTGGTAATGTCACTGCCCGCAGCGTTTACGGAAAAAGTACACTGTATGTCACAGATAAAAATTTTATGTGCACACAATACACTGGAGATGTGGCACTGATAATGTCACTGTCAGAAGCGGACAACGGCTATTGAAAAAGTACACTGTATGTCACAGATACATTTTTTCAGCGCACACATTACACTGCAGATGTGGCCAGTGGCGTATCAATCACGAGGCAAACAAGGCATTTGCCTAGGGCGGCACTTCCAATGGGGCGGCGCCGCGGCAAGATGCCTTGTTTGCCTCAGTGATAGATTTTTTTTTTTGTCCGGGCTGCGCTGCTGGGGGTGCGCTGGCGCCGCTCCTCCCCGCCCAGCGCCGTTGTAGGTAATTTATTCACTCCACTTGCCTGAGAGAAGCGCCGGAAGACTCACACAGGCGCACTGGCAGAGGCATTGAAGTGCGCATGCGCCTGCCAGTGCGCCTGTGTGAGTCTTCCGGCGCTCTCTCAGGCAAGTGGAGTGAATAAATTACCTACAACGGCGCTGGGCAGGTAGGAAATGTCTGTGGAATCGGATGACACTGGGGGGAGAATCTGTGGATGACACTGAGGGGGGAATCTGTGGATGACACTGAGGGGGGAGAATCTGTGGATGACACTGAGGGGGGAATCTGTGGATGACACTAAAGAGGGGGAATCTGTGGATGACACTAAAGAGGGGGAATCTGTGGATGACACTGAGGGGGGATCTGTGGATGACACTGAGGGGGGAATCTATGGATGACACTGAGGGGGGAATATGTGGATGACACTGAGGGGAGGGAATATGTGGATGACACTAAAGAGGGGGAATCTGTGGATGACACTGAGGGGGAGAATCTGTGGATGACACTGAGGGGGAATCTATGGATGACACTGAGGGGGAATATGTGGATGACACTAAAGAGGGGGAATCTGTGGATGACACTGAGGGGGAGGGAATATGTGGATGACACTAAAGAGGGGGGAATCTGTGGATGACACTGAGGGGGAGAATCTGTGGATGACACTGAGGGGGGAATCTGTGGATGACACTAAGGGGGAATATGTGGATGACACTAAAGAGGGGGAATCTGTGGATGACACTGAGGGGGGATCTGTGGATGACACTGAGGGGGGAATCTGTGGATGACACTGAGGGGGGAATCTGTGGATGACACTAAGGGGGATATGTGGATGACACTAAAGAGGGGGGGAATCTGTGGATGACACTGAGGGGGGGGGATCTGTGGATGGCACTTAAGGAGGGGGATCTGTGGATGGCACTTAAGGGGTAGATCTGTCTGTGGATGGCACTTAAGGGGGGGATCTGTGGATGACACTTAGTGGGATCAAGGGAGGGGTGTGAGGTGTGGCTGTCGTTATTCACTTTTAAATACAGGAATACAGGAAAGGATGGAGCCTAAAAGGAAGGGCGGGGTTTACAGAGAAAGGGGTTTGGCCTTGACAGGAAGGGGCGGGTCAAATTTATATTAGGGGGTGCCCGAGTTTAGTCTCGCCTAGGGCAGCACAAAACCAAGATACACCACTGGATGTGGCGCTGGTAATGTCACTGTCCGCAGCAGACACCGTCTATGGAAAAAGTAGACTGGATGTCACAGATATTTTTGGGATGCGCACACTTTACACTGGAGATGTGGCGCAACTAATGTCAATCTCCACAGCGGACACCATCTATGGAAAAAGTACACTGGATGTCACAGATATTTTTTGGATGGGCACACTTTACACTGGAGGTGCTAATGTCGCTGTCTACAGCGGCCTAACTATTGCACGCTACGTTTGGGTCTCTGAAAAGTTTTTCTAATAAAAATATTCCTATATCACTCCCTACACTGTCTGTCCCTTCCTCAGCATAGCTCTCCCTGACTAAGACTGAGACAATTTCTTGGCAGTTAGAAACAGTGGCCTTAACCGACACAGCAAGCTCTCTATCTTCTTTCTTGCCCAGCCTCCAGTGACTTCTCAAAGAGAGTTTTCAGTGCTGCGGGGACGTGGTGACACCCAAACGGATCAAGTTAGCCACTGTCCAAAACAACACTTTTGTCAACATAAACCAAGCCTTGATTCAGTAGGATTTTCACATTCCTTTGGCTGATTCCGATGAATAGACCTCACCCTACTATCAGTGCCCTATCTTGCCACTATTGTTGTCTACCATCATGTTGTGTACGACTGCTACTAATGCCACTTTTCAACCATTACATTCTGTACGACTGCTGCTGCAGCCGGCATCATGCCATTATTCCACTTTCCAACTATCACTTTCTGTATGGATTCTATTGTGGCCTCCATCATGCCACTGCTGTCTGTCTGTTGACAGTTCTTTGACTTTCCATCATGCCTCTAATGCCACTTTCCAACCATCATGTTCTGTATGACTTCTTCTGTGGCTTGCATCATGCCACTAATGCAACTTTCCAACCATCAAATTCTGTAAGGCTGCATCTGTGGCCTGCATTATGTCACTTATGCTACTTCCCAACCGTCATATTCTGTATGGCTGCTGCTACGGCCTGCATCATGCCGCTAATGCCACTTTCCAACCATCTTGTTCTATAAGGCTGCTGCTGCGGCCTGCATCATGCCATTTATGCCACTTTCTAACCATGACATTCTGTATGGCTACTGCTGTGGCCGGCATCATGTCACTTATGCCACTTTCTAACCATCACTTTCTGCATGGCTACGGCCACCGTCGCCTCCATCATACCACTGCCACCATCATGCCACTGCAGTGACCTGGTGACCATCATCTTCTGTAAGGTGTCTGCTGCCTCCATTATGCTGCTGCCCCTTGCTGACAATCCCTTACTACAACCACCATTAATGCAAAGCATCTGCCGCCGCTATTACTTCTATCACTGATACTACTACTACTATTACTACTACTACTACTATTGCTAATAAAAACCATACACAGCCATGTATGTTCCATGCTATACTGCTCCTGCTACTGACATTATTGTGGAAGCATATCACTATATCTTTACCGTACCCTTTTCATATTCAAACTGCACTGCTGCTGCTCCCAATTAAAAGGGAGACATTTTTTTAGACCCGTTCACAACGAGCCACTTTTTCATCTGACAATTATCACGTGTGCGTGTCGCATGTGTAGTTATTCCGACCCCATCAAGACATCATTTTTGGAACCAAGCCACTTTTTAATTTTTTTTAACCCATAACATCGTGTGTGTTTAAACATCTGTTAAATAATATGTGATATAATATTAATTGGTATTTAATATAAAGGATTTATTACACTACACACTAACTCCATCTATAGTGAATACATAGAATGACAACAGCCGAGGTTGCGAATGCTTCAGTGTAGTATAATGGTAATTGCGGCAATCTTAGTACATATATTACGTTTCGGCACAATTAGCCTTCATCAGATACACATGCTGCAAAGGAAAGGTTCAGGATGATGGACGCAGTAAAGATAATCAATGCCCTTAGGCAAGAGATACGGAGATGGCGTCACAGACGCCATCTCCTTATCTCTTGCCTAAGGGCATTGATTATCTTTACTGCGTCCATCATCCTGAACCTTTCCTTCTGCGGCATGTGTATCTGATGAAGGCTAATTGTGCCGAAACGTAATACATGTACTAAGATTGCCGCAATTAAAATTAAACTACACTGAAGCATTCGCAACCTCGGCTGTTGTCGTTCTATGTATACACATACAAGGGGGTGGAACCCTACGCACAGCCATCCTACAGTGTGCACCGAAGACAGATTTCCATCTATAGTGATACACAAGGGCGATGGGCGGTCTGTATGAGAACATCAAGACTTATATTTGAAGTCTCCATATATGACAATGTAGAAGCACATACACGCCTGTATCTAGGGTATAAATGATTGACAGAGACAGACAAGGGGGTCGTCTTCTTACTCACTCTGCTGGGGGATGCTGTTGAAGAAGATGCGAGGAACACATCAGCTAGATTGTATGGGGTGACAAATTCACATTTTTTGCAGTAAAGTAACCCTAGCAGCCTGTGCTGCATATCTGACAGGGAAATAAATTCAGTAAATCGATCTGTTAGATTGTGGGGGGACATTTCCACGGTTATCAAGCCATTCATTCACAAGTAGTGTTCGGCGCGAATATTCGAATAGCGAATTTTTTTAGCGAATATCGGCACTTTGCTAATTCGCAAATATTTCGAATATATCGCTATAAATTCGCTATTTCGAATATTCGTTTTTTTTGTTTTTTTTTTTGTTATATTTTTTTCTTTCCCACTTCCCAAATGTAGTTCTTACCTGTCCTGAGGATTCCTGGCTTCCTGGCTGCTCTAGTCAGTGCTTGTTGCCGCTTCTGCCGACTTCCGTGCTCATGGAGCGTCCCCATCACCATGGGAACGTCTCCATATACTAAAATGTACTGTCGGATTTGAGGAATTACGTTAAAATCGCAATGCGATTAATTCAAGTTATATTAATCGCATTGCGATTACAACTTAGCACTGCTATCTTACATAGGCTAGAATTAACGAATATGGAATATAGCACTAGCAGTGCTAAGTTGAAATCGCAATGCGATTACTTCAAGTTAAATTAATCGCATTGCGAATTCAACTTAGCACTGCTGCTATATTCCATATTCGTTAACTTCGTTCATTCTAGCAAGCTGACCCATTATAAACCCAGCTCAAAGTTGAAATCGCAATGCGATTAATATAACTTGAATTAATCGCATTGCGATTTCAACGTAATTCCTCAAATCTGACAGTACATTTTAGTATATGGAGACGTTCCCATGGTGATGGGGACGCTCCATGAGCAAGGAAGTTTATGGTTGGCTTGGTAGAATTAGCGAATAGCGAATATGACAAATGTATTCGTCATATTCCTCAAAACGAAGATAACGAAGTATTCTACATCTTCGTTTTAGCAACCTATTCGTCAACTTCGCTAATTCTAGCAATCAATTAGGAAGATTGACTATAGAGACAGCTGTGTTAAATTCGCTATGCGATTTATTATTTTTTTTTTAATAAAATAATTATATTACTTGATATAATTATTATAATTATTCTATTTATAAAAAAAATATATATATAATCGCATAGCGAATTAAACACAGTTGTCTCTATAGTCAACCTTCCTATTTGATTGCTAGAATTAGCGAAGTTGACGAATAGGTAGCTAAAACGAAGATGTAGAATACTTCGTTATCTTCGTTTTGAGGAATATGACGAATACATTCGTCATATCCGTCATCTTCGCTATAATTCTAGATATGAAACCAATAGGAAAGTAGCCTTAAGTTAAAATCGCAATACGCGATTATTTAAATCGCATATTAATCGCAATAACTAGAATAATGACGAATATTCGATTTCGACGAATATGAAACGAATATTCTTTCGAATATTCGCGAATTTCGTCTAAATCGAATATGGCACCTGCCGCTCATCACTATTCACAAGTGGCTTGGAGGGTGGGTTACTGCACCAACATAGGCCAGGTACACAAGTGTCCAGCCAGGACACTTGTGCAATACACCATTTTTACACCCCTGACACAGATAGAGTATGTAATCCGTCTGTTAGTTATAGTTAGGTGGGCGACAAACCAATTTTTGTGTGAAGTACACCTGCACTACATACATGACAGTAAAATACATTTCTTAAATTTGTCTGTTACCTTGTGTAACATAAACCCATTTTTTCTATCAAGTACATCAGCACTGCATACCTGACAGGGAAAAACATTTCTTAAATTCGTCTGTTACATTGTTGTGTGACATAAACCCATTTTTTCTCTGAAGTACATCGGCACTGCATACCAGACAGGGAAATACATTTTGTAGCATGAGGAGAGCGTCAAAAGAGGGATGTGGCCCTGGTCGTGGTGCTGCTGGTGTTGGTGGAGTTCTTGTTGCAGGGAGAGGATGTGGTCGATCTGTGCCAGCTACACACCCAAATGAAACCCCTTCCTCAGGTGCGCGTAGGCGACAGAACGTCCAGCGTTATTTTTTAGGCCAAAATGCTGCTCTACGAATGGTGAGGCCAGAACAAGTACAGGCAATAGTAGATTGGGTGGCTGACAGTGCCTCCAGTTCCTTCACATTGTCTACCACCCGGTCTCCTGCTGAAAGCTCAGAGTTGGCATCTGCAGCCCATGGGCATCTGTTTTTCACCTCATCCCCTCGCAAATCAGGCAAGCAGCCTAAGCGCCAAGTCATGCAGCAATCTCTTATGCTTTTTGGTGACTGCTGGCAAAGTTTCCGTGGGCCATCAACATAGCCCTGCCCCAGAAGTGAAAGAGATTGAGTGCACCAATGCCCAACCACTTATATTTCAGGATGAGGACATGGGAGGACCACCGCAGCACGTCTCTGATGATGACGAAACATAGGTGCCAACTGCTGCGGCTTTCTGCAGTGTGCAGACTGACAAAGAGGGTAGGGGTGAAGAGTGGGTGGAAGATGATGTGGAGGATGATGAGGTCCTAGACCCCACATGGAATCAAAGTCATGCGAGTGACGTGTGCAGTTTAGAGGAAGAGGTGGTGGTCGCACAGAGCCACCAGCACAGCAAAAGAGGGACCAGGGTGCAAAAGAAGAGGGACCAGAGGCTGGGTAATAAGTCAGTGATAATATCTGATACTGGGAAAGCTGGGTAAAAAGTCTGTGATAATATCAGAGACCGGGAAAGCTGGGTAATAAGTCGGTAATAATATCTGAGACCGGGAAGGCTGGGTAATAAGTCAGTGATAATATCTGATACTGGGAAAGCTGGGTAATAAGTCTGTGATAATATCTGAGATCAGGAAAGCTGGGTAATAGTTCTGTGATAATGTATACAAATATAACTTGTAAGGTGGCTCACCAGCGGAAAAGACCACGGATACCTGGTGCTCTTACCCAAGAAATCTGGTCCACCCCACCAGAAGGATAATAAGGTGCTATATGGTTAAAGACTGAGTAGGCACACAGAAATATGGATACATACAACAAATTATTTAATAATCAAACAAATGTTAGATACATAAAAAATATTTGCTCCACTAAAATATCTGCTAAAATTCAGCCTGTAAAAAAGAGGTATTATAAGATATCACAAATGGTCAGGAATGTCTGCTGAAGACATAAAATATGTCTGCTGAAATACGGTCTACAAGGAGAGGTATTGTAGGGTATCGTGGATTGTCCAATTTGTTGGAAATATCCGGTTTTGACGTATAATGGTTCCTAGCGCATTAATATTTAGTTTATCTGGTCCTGGTGCAAAATAATTTGCAGTATAATAACTTGATAACCATGGATTATGTCCATTAAAATGATTGAAAAACAATTTTGTTCTCTAATGGTTCGCTATAAGAGGGGGTTTGTCGGTACTTACGGTCACGGTGGTTTTCTATCATGCAGCGTCCCGCACCCACACTGACCTAAAGAGTTTTCTTTTACCGTCCCTCCTTACTGCGTGGTAAGCTGTCTTAGTTGGCTTGACGAGTGATCCTCGCTGCCTCGCTTGGCGTCTCACGTGACCTGATATTGGTCATGTGGTGTAGTCTCCTCCGTGCGTTCTCCCCAAATCAGCTGATATGTTTATGGGGAGGAGGATTATTTCTTTTTCGGGATCCCGATCTTTTAGAGCGCTCCAAGATTGGCTTAGCTTCTTGCCGGTATATTCTGCATACTGTAATTCACCAAACGCGCTTCAAAGCTCGTGCTGGCTTCTTCCTCAGTGGTCTATTTGTGATATCTTATAATACCTCTTTTTTACAGGCTGAATTTTAGCAGATATATTTTAGTGGAGCAAATATTTTTTATGCATCTAACACTTGTTTGATTATTAAATAATTTGTTATATGTATCCATATTTCTGTGTGCCTACTCAGTCTTTAACCATATAGTTCTGTGATAATATCTGAGACCGGGAAAGCTGGGTAATAAGTCACTGATAATATCTGAGACCGGGAAAGCTGGGAAATAAGTCAGTGATAATATAGGACACAGGGAAAGCTGGGTAATAAGTCAGTGATAATATCAGACACTGGGAAAGCTGGGTAATAAGTCTGTGATAATATCTGAGACCGGGAAAGCTGGGTAATAAGTCAGTGATAATATCTGAGACCGGGAAATCTGGGTAATAAGTCAGTGATAATATCAGACACCGGGAAAGGTGGGTAATAAGTCAGTGATAATATCAACAAACAAAGAATGCCGAGATTGTAAGCCGCACATCTAAAAATGTATAAATTTATTTATGCAAACAGACACAAAAGGACACTATTAAAAAACGTTGTATACAATGTATGCAATCCACATAACCCTGTCCAATTACCATGCAGAGAATATGAACATAATCCCACAGTAAAACATTCTTATCAAAAACATGGAAAAGATTATAAAGTGATCCATCAGAACAGAATGTAATCAAATACTTATCATGAATATATGGGGATGCGCATGGTGGACAAGGGAAGAAGGAGCCCGACGCGTATCGCCAGACTCTGCTGGCTTTCTCAGTTTTTACTGTGGGATTATGTTCATATTCTCTGCATGGTAATTGGACAGGGTTATGTGGATTGCATACATTGTATACAACGTTTTTTAATAGTGTCCTTTTGTGTCCTGTTTGCATAAATAAATTTATACATTTTTAGATGTGCGGCTTACAATCTCGGCATTCTTTGTTTGTTGGTTTTTGTAGTGATTTTTTATGCCGGGAGCCGGCACTCTGATATACGTGCATACGGGTTGTGCCCCCTCCTTCTAGATAGTATACCAAGTGAGTGATAATATCAGACACCGAGAAAGCTGGGTAATAAGTATGTGATAATATCTGAGACCGGGAAAGCTGGGTAATAAGTCAGTGATAATATTTGAGACCGGGAAAGCTGGGTAATAAGTCAGTGATAATATCTGAGACCGGGAAAGCTGGGTAATAAGTCAGTGATAATATCAGACACCGGGAAAGCTGGGTAATAAGTCAGTGATAATATCTGACACCAGGAAAGGTGGGTAATAAGTCAGTGATAATATCTGAGACCAGGAAAGCTGGGTAATAAGTCAGTGATAGTATTAGACACCGGGAAAGCTGGGTAATAAGCCAGTGATAATATCAGACACCGGGAAAGCTGGATAATAAGTCAGTGATAATATCAGACACCGGGAAAGGTGGGTAATAAGTCAGTAATAATATCTGAGACCGGGAAAGCTGGGTAATTAGTCAGTGATAGTATCAGACACCGGGAAAGGTGGGTAATAAGTCAGTGATAATATCTGAGACCGGGAAAGCTGGGTAATAAGTCAGTGATAGTATTAGACACCGGGAAAGCTGGGTAATAAGTCAGTGAAAATATCAGACACTGGGAAAGCTGGGTAATAAGTCAGTGATAGTATCAAACACCGGGAAAGCTGGGTAATAAGTCAGTGATAATATCAGACGCCGGGAAAGGTGGGTAATAAGTCAGTGATAATATCAGACACCGGGAAAGCTGGGTAATAAGTCAGTGATAATATCAGACACCAGGAAAGCTGGGTAATAAGTGAGTGATAATATCTGAGACCGGGAAAGCTGGGTAATAAGTCAGTGATAATATCAGACACCGGGAAAGCTGGGTAGTAAGTCAGTGATAATATCAGACACCGGGAAAGCTGGGTAATAAGTCAGTGATAATATCAGACACCGGGAAAGCTGGGTAATAAGTCAGTGATAATATTAGACACCGGGAAAGCTGTGTAATAAGTCAGTGATAATATCTGACACCGGGAAAGGTGGGTATAAGTCAGTGATAGTATCAGACACCGGGAAAGCTGGGTAATAAGTCAGTGATTATATCAGACACCTGGAAACTGGGTAATAAGTCAGTGATAATATCTGACACCGGGAAACCTGGGTAATAATTCAGTGATAATATCTGAGACCGGGAAAGCTGGGTAATAAGTCAGTGATAATATCGTACACCGGGAAAGCTGGTTAATAAGTCAGTGATAATATCTGACACAGGGAAACCTGGGTAATAAGTCAGTGATAATATCTGAGACCGGGAAAGCTGGATGATAAGTCAGTGATAATATCGTACATCGGGAAAGCTGGGTAATAAGTCAGTGATAATATCTGAGACCGGGAAAGCTGGGTAATAAGTCAGTGATAATATCAGACACCGGGAAAGCTGGGTAATAAGTCAGTGATAATATCAGACACCTGGAAAGCTGGGTAATATGTCAGTGATAATATCTGACACCGGGAAAGGTGGGTAATAAGTCAGTGATAGTATCAGACAGCGGGAAAGCTGGGTAATAAGTCAGTGATTATATCAGACACCTGGAAACTGGGTAATAAGTCAGTGATAATATCTGACACCGGGAAACCTGGGTAATAATTCAGTGATAATATCTGAGACCGGGAAAGCTGGGTAATAAGTCAGTGATAATATCGTACACCGGGAAAGCTGGTTAATAAGTCAGTAATAATATCTGACACAGGGAAACCTAGGTAATAAGTCAGTGATAATATCTGAGACCGGGAAAGCTGGATGATAAGTCAGTGATAATATCGTACATCGGGAAAGCTGGGTAATAAGTCAGTGATAATATCTGAGACCGGGAAAGCTGGGTAATAAGTCAGTGATAATATCAGACACTGGGGAAGCTTGGTAATAAGTCAGTGATAATATCTGAGACCAGGAAAGCTGGGTAATAAGTCTGTGGTGAATGTATCGGACATCAGGAAAGCTGGGTAATAAGTCAGTGAATATATCTATCTATATCTAGCACAGATCATATGGCTACTAGCTAACATGCATTTGGGCTGTAGTGATTTATTGTTTTTGCTGCACAGAATGGGTTTGTAACACAGGTTTTATGTGTAAAAGTGTATTAGAATGCAGGACAGCCACAAGTTACTCCATTAGTTCACTAGCACTGGTCACTGAGTGATTCCCCAGCAGGGGGATGGGCTTTACATACTCTGCAGGCTGCCAGACTGATGACTAAGGCCTTATTCACACGTCCGTAGTGTCCGCAAGTCTGCGGATCCGCAAAACACCTTGCCACCAGCCCTATAGAGATGCCTATACTTGTCTGCAATTGCGGGCAAAAATAGGACTTGCTCTATATTTTTGCGGAGCCGCCATCCGGAAAATCTGCACAGTGTGTGCTCTCTGCATCCATCACATTCCCCATTCAAAATGAATGGGTCCGCACCTGTTCCGCAAATTTGCGGACGAAGATTGCGGACATGTGAATTAGGCCTTATCCACATAAAGGAGCACCAAGGACTGAGCTCTCAGTGTTATGTCATGAGGAGGCATGGCCAGCCTTCACTCAACTGCCTGAGCCAAACCAGGAAGTTACCAGGACATCTACTGCTGGGAAGATTGAAAAGGCAAGATGGGAATACCCCTTTAACTTCCTGGTTTGGCTCAGGCAGTTGAGTGAAGGCTGGCCACCCCTCCTCATGACTCACCCTGAAAGCTCAGTCCTTGCGTGCTTATTTATGTGGTGTCAGATATTATCACTGACTTATTTCCCAGCGTTCCCAGTATCAGATATTATCACTGACTTATTACCCAACATTCCCAGTCTCATATATTATCACAGACTTATTACCCAGCTTTCCCGGTGTACGATATTATCACTGACTTATTACCCAGCTTTCCCGGTCTCAGATATTATCACTGACTTATTACCCAGCTTTCCCGGTCTCAGATAATATCACTGACTTATTACCCAACATTTCCGGTTTCAGATATTATCACTGACTTATTACCCAGCTTTCCCTGTGTACGATATTATCACTGAATTATTACCCAGCTTTCCCGGTCTCAGATAATATCACAGACTTATTACCCAGCTTTCCCTGTCTCAGATATTATCACTGACTTATTACCCAGCTTTCCCGATGTACGATATTATCACTGACTTATTACCCCGCTTCCCTGGTCTCTGATATTATCACTGACTTATTACCCAACATTCCCGATCTCAGATATTATCACTGACTTATTACCCAGCTTTCCCGGTGTCAGATATTATCACTGACTTATTACCCAGCTTTCCCGGTGTCTGATATTATCACTGACTTATTACCCAGCTTTCCCAGTGTCTGATATTATCACTGACTTATTACCCAACTCCCCCAACAGCATATCAAACGTTGACACCGACATGCGGCAATAACTGAAAAACTTCTGAGGGTGTGCCCGGAGCTCAGAGTACAATCCAACAAATACACCTTTGCTGGCCCGCTGCGAAACAATAGGATGCACCCACATACGCTTCCTCCGCCGTTCATCCTCAGTCATTTCTGGCTGCTCTCCAAAACAGCGGTAGACCAGCTAGTGCAGGAAGACATGGTCAGTGGATGACATGGTGAAAGTGGACATCCTGCCAAGGAAAATCCAAGACCAAACACACACACACCAACCACACGACAAACAATCCTCCAAAAAATTGAGCTGCCCATTAATAAAATGCTTGATGGGGGTATATATATTAGTTTGCAGTCACAGGTGAATGTAGTGGATGCAATCGCAAGAACGCGACGCAATCGCATACAAAATTGACACCACTCGCAAACAAAATCGCACGATTTTCCCTGAACGCATCCGGCCCAAATCCTTGACGCCTGTGTGAAAGAGGCCTAACAGAATAACACTAAATATAAAATAATAAATTGGAACTTACGATGTAGATGAAGTAAAGGTTCTTTTTGTGTTCAGTCATCGATGGACAGGAACACATTATGGCATTTGTGTTGTCTAAGAATAGGTTAATGGTATGTCTATGTTTATGCAAAGGCCTACTTCTAGAAATTCAAGGATCTTAAGTTTATGCAACATACTAAACTGTTGCTTATTTGTGGTCCACAAATGAAGAATTTCAGGTTTATAAATGAAATTTCTTTTATAATGCGCATTACAAAATATACATAGATATGGGTTCTATTACATCATTTTATTAATTTAAGTTAATTGGCTATATGAGCGTGTGATGAGCAGCCGCTGCGTCATGTGTGTAAGAAATAACATCATATAAAATCATTAAAACACTGGAGCACAGACAAATGATGACAAGATTCCCCCTCCCAATATGGTTGTACACAATTAATTCGACAAAAGGTATCCCAGTAACAAAAATGCAATAGGATGTGTCCATGCAAACCAAATAAAACGTCCACAAAGTCATTAAGGGAATGAAAACTGGTGTCCACTAACTGGAGACATACCTATATTACCCATTAAGACATGAGACAAAGTATTGCACATAAAACATCAACAATCCCGATTATATCATAGTTACCGACCTATGGAGGGAGAGAGCCCTGACGACCGTTTTGCCACTGCTTCTTCTGAGGGCCTCAGCGTGCAAATACATCTGCATGTATAAAAAAGCCACCTTCTTTAGGCAATGGATATCCTTAAAAATGTCCAAATCAACAAAAATACATATTAATCGTATAGTGTCATATCCTGCTGTGCAAATCAGCATGAGTTCATATGGGTGTCTGTGTATCATCCAAACCACATTGTATCTCGCGTAGTGATGTCCCGAACTATTCACCGGCGAACATAGGTTGTTCGCGTTCGCCACGGCGGGCGAACATATGCGATGTTCGGTCCGCCCCCTATACATCATCACTTTGACCCTGTACCTCACAGTCAGCAGACACATTCCAGCCAATCAGCACCCTCCCTCCCAGACTCTCCCACCTCAAAATCAAAACGGCAGCCATTTTAGATTCAGTCTGAAGCTGCAGTGTGTTAGTGAGAGCGGGGAGAGTGCAGCTGCTGCTGATGAATTCATAGGCAGGCCAGTGTTCTGTGTCCACAGACTCATCTGCTGTAAGGACAGCATCACAGCACCCCAAAAAGCCCTTTTTAGGGCTGCTACATTAGTCTGCATTTATTTTATTTTTCTCCATATATATATTGCAGTTGCCTGGCCTGCCCGTCTGTGAGGAGCTGCAGGCCCACAGACTGTAGTGTGCCCACTGCCAGTGCCCACCACTCATACCGTGTGGCACAGGACTTTGCATTAAAAAAGCATTTAATTTTTACACTTTAATCTAATTTCAGTTGCCTGCCTGCTGCCAGTGTGTGTCAGGCCCACTTCCACTGACTGTAGTGTGCCCACTGCCAGTGCCCACCACTCATACCAGGTGGCACAGGACTTTGCATTAAAAAAGCATTTCATTTTTACACTTTAATCTAATTTCAGTTGCCTGCCTGCTGCCAGTGTGTATCAGGCCCACTTCCACTGACTGTAGTGTGCCCACTGCCAGTGCCCACCACTCAAACAGTGTGGCACAGGACTTTGCCTAAAAAAAAGGCATTACATTTTTACACTTTAATCTAATTTTAGTTGCCTGCCTGCTGCCAGTGTGTGTCAGGCCCACAGACTGTAGTGTGCCCACTGCCAGTGCCCACCACTCATACTGTGTGGCACAGGACTTTGCATAAAAAAAAGCATTTCATTTTTACACTTTAATCTAATTTCAGTTGCCTGCCTGCTGCCAGTGTGTGTCATGCCCACAGACTGTAGTGTGCCCACTGCCAGTGCCCACCACTCATACCGGGTGGCACAGGACTTTGCATAAAAAAAGGCATTACATTTTTACACTTTAATCTAATTTCAGTTGCCTGCCTGCTGCCAGTGTGTGTCAGGCCCACTTCCACTGACTGTAGTGTGCCCACTGCCAGTGCCCACCACTCATACCCTGTGGCACAGGACTTTGCATAAAGACAAGGCATTTAATTTTTACACATTAATCTAATTTCAGTTGCCTACCTGCTGCCAGTGTGTGTCAGGCCCACAGAGTGTAGTGTGCCCACTGCCATTGCCCACCACTCATACCGTGTGGCACAGAACTTTGCATTAAAAAAAGGCATTTAATTTTTACACTTTAATCTAATTTCAGTTGACCCCGCACCAACTGGAGATCGTCAAAGTGGTGTGTGACAATGGAACAAATTTGTTGTCGGCATTGAATTTGGGCAAGTTGACACATGTGCCGTGCATGGCACATGTGTTGAATCTCATCGTACAAGGCTTTGTGTCTAAGTACCCAGGCTTACAGGACATCCTCAAGCAGGCTAGGAAGGTGTGTGGCCATTTCAGGTGTTTCTACACAGCCATGGCGCACTTTTCCGATATTCAGCGGCGAAACAACATGACAGTGAGGCGCTTGATTTGCAACAGCCCGACACGTTGGAATTCAACACACCTAATGTTCGACCGCCTGCTCCAACAAGAGAAAGCCGTCAACGAGTATTTGTATGACTGGGGTGCTAGGACAGCCTCTGCGGAGCTGGGTATTTTTTTGCCACGTTACTGGACGCTCATGCGCAATGACTGTAGGCTCATGCGTCCTTTTGAGGAGATGACAAAACTAGTCAGTCGCACCGAAGGCACCATCAGCCACCTCATCCCATTTGTTTTCTTCCTGGAGCGTGCCCTGCGAAGAGTGCTGGATCAGGCCATAGATGAGCGTGAAGAGGAAGAGTTGTGGTCACCATCACCACCACAAACAGCCTTATCATCATCGCTTGCTGGACCTGCGGCAACGCTGGAAGAGGAGTCTGAAGAAGAGGAGTCAGAGGAGGAATGTGGCTTTGAGGAGGAGGAAGACCAACCACAGCAGGCATCCCAGGGTGCTTGTTGTTGTCACCTATCTGGGACCCGTGGTGTTGTACGTAACTGGGGGAAAGAACAGACCTGCAATGACATCAGTGAGGACGAGGAACGGGAGATAAGTAGCTCGGCATCCAACCTTGTGCAAATGCCGTCATGCCTGTTGAGGGACCCTCGTATAAAAAGGCCGAAGGAGAACGACCTGTACTGGGTGGCCACGCTACTAGACCCCCGGTATAAGCATAAAGTGGCAGAAATGTTACCAAATTCCCGGAAGTCGGAAAGGATGCAGCACTTCCAAACAAGTTAAAAAGTATGCTTTACACAGTGTATAAGGGTGACGTCGCAGCACAATGGGAATCTAACAGGGGAAGAGGTGAAGGTAATCCTCCTCCCACCACGACCACGCCGGCAAGGACAGGACGCTTTACAGACGTGTTGTTGATGGAGGACATGCAGAGCTTTTTAAGTCCTACGCATCGCCACAGCCCTTCGGGGTCCACCCTCAGAGAATGACTCGACTGACAGGTAGCAGACTACCTCGCCTTAACTGCAGATATCGACACTGGGTGTGCAGGCTTGACCTGTGGCCTGAGCTATCCCAATTTTCGATAGAACTTCTGGCATGCCCCCCTTCAAGTGTCCTGTCGGAAAGATTAATGAGGCGTGGATACCAAAGGGACTGACAGTGGAGGATGCATTTGATTAAAAAAACGCCTGATTAGATGCCTTGGGCTAAAAATTCCACAACTAGGGTTCAAGGCCCAAATGTTTTAGTACACTTTCTGCCGGGAAAACATAAATTTTTCCAGCCGCTGAAGCAGCGGCTGCAACAATGAACCTAATTTTTCAGGCATGTGTACATGCTTAATTTTTCTGGCCTCCGGTGCTGCACTGTGGCTGCAAAAACAAAACAAAAAAAAAAGGCATATACATGTGTCAATTCCCCTTTGTGATTGTTACCTTGTTGTGGTGAAGGGGCTTGCGTATCACAATGAAGCGATCACCTCTATGAGTGTGGCACACCCCAGATGATAAGGTGATCATTAGGGCCTACTAGGCCAACAATGGGCCCACACTGCAGAATCATTGTTTTCTGGGTCACTTAACTGTCACTGAACTCCCTCAGTACGACCATAGGCTTTGAAAAACCGCCATCGCCTGCAAATTCCCGAACGTGCGCACATAAACAGTCATCACTACACCAAGATTGACGCATAGAGCAATAAAATTTATGTCATGAGTGTGTCAACTGTTGACAACTCTTTGAGGTTGTCTAAAATCTATTCGATACACATCCACTGATAGGGGACGTAACAGGGATTAAACTGATAAGAATAGTACTAGTTAACACACAACTCATATAGGGTTACACAGTACGTTGCACGGCGCACGCACAGTGCCCCAAATTGGAAGTAAGAGGAACGACCAAGCTTCTTTTTCCATCTCCTGGTTTATAAAATCTATTCGATACACGTCCCCTGATAGGGGACGTAACAGGGATTAAACTGATAAAAATAGTACTACTGATTACTGAACACACTACTCATATAGGGTGGCACAGTACATTGCGCGAGGAAGAGACCTTCAATGACGTCAGTGAGGACAAGGAACGGGACATGGCTAGCTTGGTATCCAACCTTGTGCAAATGGGGAGTTTGCAGTTGTGCAAATGGACTGTTTGCGTTTGTTTGATGCCCTTTCTGGATTAAAACCCGACTCTGAGTCCACTACGTAATTTTCCATGATAGTTTTGCCATGGATCCCCCTCCTGCATGCCACAGTTCAGGTGTTAGTTCCCTTGAAACAACTTTTCCATCACTACTGTGGTCAGAAAGAGTCCCTGTGGGTTTTATAATTCGTCTGCCTATTGAAGTCTATGGACTTCGGCATTCCTGTTTGATCGCGTGCACTGGGATGCTTGCAGAAAGTAGTAGCAGAGATGGTTGGTCCCTCCTTCTCTGCTGCACGATGCCTCCAGCTTGTCAATTCCTTCCTAGTGACCGTGGGATGGAGCCACCACTGATAAAGGGACATTGCTGTAGTCCCGAAACGCGTATGGTTTTGAGGAGACCCCTGGATTAACGCAAAATAGTATATATTGCATGGAGCGCTCCATCCCGCGGTCACCAGGAAGGAATTGACAAGCTGGAGGCATCGCGTGGCAGAGGAGGAAGGCCCAAACATCTCCGCTACTACTGACTGCAAGCATCCCAGTGCACGTGATCAAATAGGAATGCCGACTGGGGTAAGATCCCTCTGCACCGCATCTGGCACGTGGAACACCCAGCACCAGAGGTCGATCCCTCAACTAAAGTAAGGTAACCCGCCTGTTTGTGTGCATGAGAAGGACTGCAACTTGACTATTTTAGCGGACATTAATGCCCTCATCACTATCATCTCTTTACCGCAATCATTTGCACCTCTGGGACCGGATTATTGTTATGAGACATAGATACAATATTAACCCCCTGTCTTAGTGGAACGCGAGATATGATGTGGTTTGGATGACACACAGACACCCATATGAACTCATGCTGATTTGCACAGCAGGATATGACACTATACGATTAATATGTATTTTTGTTAATTTGGACACTCTTTAAGGAGATCCATTGCCTAAAGAAGGTGGCTTTTTTATACATGCAGATATATTTGCACGCTGAGTACATATAGCTACGTGAATTTGATCACAACTAAAATCACGGAAAATAGATACAAAAGTTTCACCTCTCAATTTATGTAATTCACGGAAGGTAAGAGGTGTGGAAAAGGCTAAAAGTTACAATTTTTATTAGCTTATCTTAAAAAATGGGAGAGGGTGGTGGTAATTTCCATAAGAATCAATGAATGAGTGATGAAATATGTGCCTACCAGAGGACCTAAACCAAATAAGGAAAATATTGATGAGCCAGTATATAGAATCATAAAAATTCCCAGGTAATTTTTTCAATTTAATTTACAAATGTTTCATGGTAATTATTTTTAGGAGATTTACTTTCTATAAGATTGTTTCATTTTTGTTTTTCAAAAGTGGATTTATTTATACACAGCCCTGCCTTGTGAATGCACGCACACCTGGCGTCCCCTCTAATAGTGAATCTTACAGCCAGCAGAAATCAGCGTGCATACACGGGACTAAACGCTGCTGGATGCTGCCCACAGTTGTACGGCGGCTATCCAGCAACCAACGCACACTAGAGCAAACCGGTGTACAAAGTTACTAGCAGTGTTTTGAGAATGCAGTGCCCAATGATGCAGCTATGGCTCGACGCGTTTCACTACTCATCAGGAGCCTGGTACGCACTGGCTGGGCATTGAAGCACTTGTGGTGCGTGCTGACTGCTAAATCGCTGTGCCACTGACATGGACACAGCCCGTCGGCGCTGGTTTGGCCGTAGGGGCCGCGGCCAACCGCGCTCTATTTCAAAGGGAGACCCCGCCCTCCTGAAGGACGTCACTAGCACACTGACCAATCGGGATGAACCGTGGGCGGGGAAACCCGGAACACACATTCACCCGACTGCCAGTGTAGGTAAAGGCCATGACGTACATATATACGGGCATGATCATTGCAGGACGTGAATTGAAAAGGCGGCAGGTGATATGTACAATATCAGGGGATGTGCGAACAGAAGGGTCCGGCAAACATTGGCAACCTTTGTCAGAATTGTGGGGTCATACAGGTAGTCCGCATAATATAACGGTAATTATGTAATAGAGGATACTGAGAGATGACACACATAACCATGATTCAAAGACCCCAGCTGCATGGTGCTTGGCTGGCAGCAGATCATTGAAGGGTGAGGTGTATATGTACTATTTACCCATCCAGACCAAAACTGGCTTACAGGATGGGGGACAATCATCACAACCATTAGATCATAAAGCGCCAGCCAACCAGGCAGGTAAAAATGGCCAAAAATTAATGGTAATGGCCACTAAATGTCAGAATATGAGCCATGAATAATGAGAGACATAACTCATTATGACAAATCACAGGGCCAAAATCTATGGTCCTATTCGTCAATGAAGGAGACAAATGAGATGTGATCATTGAGGCCTGATGGCTTCAAAGTTCGTAATTTGAAGGTCCATTGGGCCTCTTTTTGCATTATTTTCTGGTCCAAATCACCTCCCCTGGATGACGGACGAACCACTTCCACCCGTGGGAATTTGATGGACTTCACCAAACCTCCATGCATGCTATTCACATGTCGGGCCACTGGGGTGTCAGATTCATTGCGAACATCATTTAGATGCTCGCCGATCCGACGGCGAAATTCCCGGGTGGTCTTACCGACATATTGCACCCCACATATACAGGTCAGCAGATACACCAACCCGGTGGTCCTACAGTTAATAAACGACCTTATGGAGAAGGTTTTATTTGTGACGCTGCTGGTAAACGTAGAGCCCATTTGAATAGAGTCACAGGCGATGCATCCCGCACATCGAAATGTTCCTCTCAGCGGGTTGCGTAGCCACGTCTGAGTCTGTGGGCTCTCGAATAGGCTATGACAAAGCCTGTCTTTCAGATTGCGTCCCCGCCGGTATGTAACCGTAGGAGTAGGGCTTACCATATGACCCACATCAGGATCAAGGGTAAGTATCTCTCAGTGTCGTTTAAGGATGTCACGTATAGGGGCGTTAGCTGCGTCATAGGTGGCAATAAGCCTTACTTGATCACTACTGTCTCCCCTCTCACGAGGATTCAGCAGGGTTTCCCGAACGCATGATGCCGCAAATTGATGGGCCTCAGATAGTATTTTACGAGGGTAACCCCTGTTTTGGAACCTTGTAGTTAAATCCTTGGATTTCTCTAAAAATCCTTGGATTTCTCTAAAAAGTCATCCCATGAGGAGCAATTCCTTCTCATCCGCAAAAACTGCCCCTTAGGGATGCCTCGTTTGAGCGGGTACGGGTGACAGCTGGTCCAATGCAATAAAGAATTGGTCGCCGTCAGGGGCGTAGCTAACGGCTCATGGGCCCTGGTGCAAGAGTTCAGCTTGGGCCCCCCTTCCCTCAGTGCTTTGTGTGTCTTCCTATACGGCACAAGAGTTTTTGGGCCCCTTCAGGCTCCTGGGCCCGGTAGCGACTGCTACCTCTGCACCCCCTATAGCTACGCCCCTGGTCGCCGTCTCTTTGTGGAACAAGCTCGTATGAATAGAGCCCTCCTTATCCTTCCGGATCCTAAGGTCCAGAAAGGTAATTTCCTCAGGGTGGATCTCGGTAAAAAACAAACTGTATTGATGTATTGAGGGAAGCAACAAAATGTTTAAACTTCATCAATCGTGCCATCCCAGAGGATCAGCACATTGTCGATATATCTGAGCCACAGGGTGATATTATGTGCCCACATGTTCATCTCTTCTCCAAACACTGTCTCCCTTTCCCACCAACAGGTACAAGTTAGCATAAGTTGGCGCGCATGGACTACCCATGGCAACACCCCTGAGCTGGTGGTAGACACGTCTGTCAAAGAGGAAGACATTGTGTTGGAGCACGAAGTCAAGCAAGGCAATCACCAATTCATTATGTGGCTCAAAACTGTTGCCCCTCTCTTTCAAAAAATAACGGATGGCAGCAATCCATTCTCTGTGAGGTATCGAACTGTATAGTGCCTCCACATCAAGGCTTGCCAGAAAGGAGTTGCCACTGACGTGGAGGCCATCCAGCCTACTCACTACTTCCATGGAGTCACGTGTATACGATAGCATTGCTACCACAAAGAGGCGCAAAATGATATCGATATATGTGCTGATCCTCTGGGTCAGGCTATCATTGCCCGAAACAATGGGTCTTCCCTTAAGGGGAATTATACCCTTTGTGGATCTTTGGCAAGCTATAAAAGCATGACATTTGAGGGTGTTTGGGCAATAATGTTTTATACTCCTGCTTACTGATGAGTTTTTGCTCCAAAGCACCCTCAAGAATAACCTTCAGTTCCACCATGTATTGAGGGATAGGATTGGAATGCAGTACCCTATAACATTCCCCATTGTCGAGAATAGATCGGCACATTTCAAGATAGATAAGGTTACAACATCTATCTGTATAGAGCCCACTAATGCAACTTTCTCTCATGGGAGAAGAGAGACCAGTTCCAAAATGTAACCTGGGGCCCACAGAACTCCCGTTACACCACTAACCATGGCCTCTCTTGCTTCATAGGTGTTCCTTAGCATTGACACCTCCAGATAATAGAAAGAACTAGATGGACCATTTTGTAACCTTTCACACAGTTACTTACATTCACAGTCAGCTAATTCACAAGGCTCCGTTCGGAACAAACCCCTTTTTTATATCATTTGGCAGCCTCGGATGGCATAGACTGCCCTTGTACCAATCCCTGCAAAATAAAGCATTAATTAGTTGTGTGAGAACAGAACCTCTGACAACATATCCTATCTGTGAAGACCGTACCTCCCAACCATCCCGGATCCAGCAGGACAGTCCCAGATTACAGCGGCTGTGCCACGGTCACAGCTTCAACTGTATTTTCACCCTGAGGACAGTATGTGTTCTCCCAGCAGCAGGCGCCATGTGGTGACATCATCATGACGGATGGGTTAAAAAGGAGACTGCACAGACGGGGGGACATCCCCTCTATTGTGCGCTCTCATAATGTCCTAATTTAGATGGTAGAATGACGTTACCACGTTGTACCAGCTGCTGAATTGCTCAGTTCATCGGGGGAACGGGTATAAGTGGGGATTACGATTTTTTTTTTAACACTACAGCCCTACTGTAGCCCTATTTTAATAGAAACACTAAGGAGGTTTCACTACTATGTGGTGCATTGAGGCGGCATGGCTACTATGTGGGGGACCTAAGAGAGTAAAACTACTATGTAGGAGCACTGAGGGCACATGACTACTGTGGGAGGGCACTAAGGGAGCATAACTACATTATGGGGGTACTAAGGGTGCATTCAACCGTAAAAAGGGTAGACAAATCTCTATTATTTCTTACAGAGGAGACTCATATTTGACCTTAAAATGTTTGAGAACCTGGAATATGGAATACATGATGGCAGTTTGACACTCCTAAAAGTACTTGTTCCTATTCGTGGTTCTCAATAGATTTTGGTGCCAGATATGAACCTGTCACCACTCCTGACATGTCTGTTTTAGTAAATGATTGTGTTCTTGGAATTTTTTATTTTATGATTCTATGTTGTGTCATTCCTATTTTATGAAAAGATGCTCCAAAATTGTTATTAAATAGGGAATGTAATTACTTTCTACAGGCATATCATTAGATATGACAAGATCTCTTTAACCCTTTCATGGCACAGCCTTATCTCCAAACCAGGGTTATATCTGATCTCGATCATTGGGGTCAGGATACAGCTGTATTACATAGCAGGCGCTCGCTGTATATGGAGCGGGTTCTGCATATCAGCCCACCACATACTCTTAGAATGGAGCAATTATGTATAGTTACCGTACATCCTGGTGTGTAAGGGTTAAATGTCAAAGCCATATCTGAGATTCTTACTACAAGTTTTTAAACATGGCCCAAATTTTAAATCTCTTTTTATCCCTAGAAAGTAAAAAGAGACATATCTCCTGTCATCACCCTGATAATGGGATTGTCTAAATTACCAAAAATTTTATCTCATGACAGGAAATCATATAAAATAATCCTATAGTCACCTGTCTCTCCAGAATCGATCTCAGCGGTAAGTGACATAAAACCACAGAGGCCAGTGATAGGCTGCAGCGGTCAAGTGCTTTATACCTCGGTGTCACTGCTGCAGTCTGGTATACAGAGGAGGAGGATCAGGGATGTAGCGATATGAATGGTGCAGCGGAAACAGGTGGGATTAGGATTATTTCATACAGTTTCTGGAATGGGGGAAAGCTTACTATAAATTGGCCAAGCACTTAATGCTTTTCTCTAATACCTTGTGGTGAGTGTTTCCAGCATGGAGGGAACGGGATTATTCTAATCTGTCTGTTATTAGGATGAATACTAGGATCACTCCTATCAGATCATTCATCTGCCCATTCTAGCATTACCCAGTGTATTATCCAGTGTATGTCTGATATTGCACTTACCTGGTCTTCTTTCATTCTCTTCTAAATTATCTGTTATTTTCCTCCTTGGAGCACTCTCCACCGATATAAGTATAATAAGTAATAAAAGTGCACGCAGCATTGTATTCGTCATGGTCATCAGCATATGTAATGAGACTTTCTAGTCCCTCACTGGAACATCACATTACTGTACATTCCAACAGATTCTGTGACATCGAATGGGATCCCAAGACAGTTGTGACCAGGGGCTGACTGGCAACTTTTGGCCCAGGGGGCAAGTAACACCCAGAGGCCCACTGAGCCCCCCTCTACTTCCTGATTCGCTGTCACAAGAGGCTGGGCGGGGAGCTGCGGGAGGAGAGCACAGCCTCCTTTGACAGCATTGACAGCTTGTCACAGGAGGCTGAGCATTGCGGAGAGGATAGATGTTGGCCACTCACATCGCTCATAGCCCCCCCTCCTTATGTGCCAGTAGCCCCCCCTTATGTGCCAGTAGCCCCCCCTTATGTGCCAGTAGCCGCCCCCCTTATGTACCAGTAGCCGCCCCCCTTATGTGCCAGTAGCCGTCCCACTTATGTTCCAGTAGCCCTCCTTATGTGCCAGTAGCACCCCCTTATGTGCCAGTAGCCCCCCTTATGTGCCAGTAGCCCCCCTTATGTACCAGTAGCACCCCCTTATGTGCCAGTAGCACCCCCTTATGTGCCAGTAGTCCCCTTATGTTCCAGTAGCCCTCCTTATGTGCCAGTAGCACCCCTTATGTGCCAGTAGCCCCCCTTATGTGCCAGTAGCACCCCCTTATGTGCCAGTAGCACCCCCTTATGTGCCAGTAGCACCCCCTTATGTACCAGTAGCCGTCCCCCTTATGTTCCAGTAGCCCTCCTTATGTGCCAGTAGCACCCCTTATGTGCCAGTAGCCCCCTTATGTGCCAGTAGCCCCCTTATGTGCCAGTAGCACCCCTTATGTGCCAGTAGCACCCCTTATGTGCCAGTAGTCCCCCTTATGTGCCAGTAGCCCCCCTAATGTGCCAGTAGCCCCCCTAATGTGCCAGTAGCCCCACTTATGTGCCAGTAGCCCCACTTATGTGCCAGTAGCCATACTTATGTGCCAGTAGCCCCCCTTATGTGCCAGTAGCACCCCCGTATGTGCCAGTAGCACCCCCTTATGTGCCAGTAGCCCCCCTAATGCGCCAGTAGCCCCCCTAATGTTCCAGTAGCCCCACTTATGTGCCAGTAGCCCAGCGTTTCTCAAATAGTGAGGGGGGCGCGAGGCTCCGTAAAGGGGGGCTCCAGGTGACAGGAGATGAACGCTTCCACTGTGGAAGCGTTCATCTCCATAGTGATCTGTATCGCCGTCCTCTGGACAGCGATACAGATCGCTGTGCTGCAGCGGCAGGGAGGGAGAGGCGTCTCCCTCCCCTGCTCCTCTGATAGGCTGCGGGCCTTGTGCCGGCAGCCTATCAGAGTGGTTGAGGCGGCACGATGACGTCATCGCGCCGCCTGAGCAGAGTGCAGAGCGGGACACAGGCCGGAAGAGGCCTGGATCCAGCGCTCCAGGAGGTAAGTATTGGGTGGGTGGGGGACCCTGGACCCTATTGGGGGAGAGCCTGCACATGATTTGGGGAGGGGGAAGCCTGGACCCTGCACATGATTTGGGGGAGGGGGTTAATGTAGCCTGCACATGATTGGGGAGGGGGTTAATGGAGCCTGCACATGATTTGGGGGGTTAATGGAGCCTGCACATGATTTGGGGGTTAATGACCCTCACCTGTGGGGAGATTGGTGTACTTATAACAATGTTATAGACAAATGATACTATTTACAGTCGCGCGGAGGGGCGCGAAATGTTTTCTTCTTCCTAGGGGGCATGACAGAAAATAATTGAGAAGCACTGCAGTAGCCCCACTTATGTGCCAGTAGCCCCCCTTATGTGCCAGTAGTCCCCCTTATGTTCCAGTAGTCCCCTTTATGTGCCAGTAGTCCCCCATATGTGCCAGTAGTCCCCCTTATGTGCCAGTAGCCGTCCCCTTATGTTCCAGTAGCCGTCCCCTTATGTTCCAGTAGCCGTCCCCTTATGTGCCAATTGACTCCCCTATGTGCCAGTAGTCCCCCTTATGTGCCAGTAGTCCCCCTTATGTGCCAGTAGTCCCCCTTATGTGCCAGTAGTCCCCTTATGTGCCAGTAGTCCCCCTTATGTGCCAGTAGTCCCCCTTATGTGCCAGTAGCCCCCTTATGTGCCAGTAGCCCCCTTATGTGCCAGTAGCCCCCTTATGTGCCAGTAGCCCCCTTATGTGCCAGTAGTCCCCCTTATGTTCCAGTAGCCCCCTTATGTGCCAGTAGCCCCCTTATGTGCCAGTAATCCCCCTTATGTTCCAGTAGCCCCCTTATGTGCCAGTAGACCCCCTTATGTGCTAGTAGACCCCCTATCTGCCAGTAGTCCCCCTTTGTGCCAGTAGTCTCCCCTCCCCACTTTATCATGTGCCAGTAGAATCTCCCCTCACCTTATCATGTGCCAGTAGAATCCCCCTCATTTTATCATGTGCCATTACACATCCGTTTTAAGACTAATGGTAGTTGCTAGGGTTATTCACACTGCAGTTTTTATTGACGGTCAGTGAAAAACGGACGTCATAACATAGAACATATTCTATGTTGTCCATTTTTTCACTGATCGACTGCCCCCATACAAATTAATTGGTCCGTTTTTAATGTCTACATCTCAGAAAGGCATCAGTGAAAAAGAATCTGTTAAAAGTGGACGGTTGATCCGCTTTTAACTGACATTTTTGTTTCACTGTCATATACATGTAGCCTAAGGAGGATTTCACATCACCATTATTTTTCTGTTCTTCTGATCCATCAGAAGAACAGGAATAAATGGATCCTGTGCAGGTTTGTATGGAATCCAAGACATATTGTAATATTACAGTACAAATGGCTCCAAAGGTGGTGAAGGGGAGTATAAAGAGGCACATGAAATAAGACAGAAACTTCTGTCAATACAGCACATCAGTCTTCCTCCGTAATGCCCAAAGAAGTAACAAATGAAAAAGATAAAGAAGAGAATACAATCCATAGGAATGTGGTGGAAGAAGGAAGGGGGTAGAGGTGAGAAATTAAGGGTTTAAGGACAGCGTATACAGGAAAACAGGGGTGGGATTTAATGGCGGACACACAGCGTCACAACATATGTTTACATATACATACACCATCTCTATAGTGTGAATGGGAGTGAGGGCTTAGTCCACATGTTATAGTTGCATCTATTATTATAGTGCATTACTTTTTGTGAATTTATAAATGTAGCCATGTACATCCGCAACAATTATTATCATATCGTGCAGGATGTTCTATATCTATTTTCCGTGATTTGTTTAACTTGTCTTGAAGGAGTGGCTTCATATGTGAATGCGCTACTATTCTGGGAGTGACATTCATGTGCCCTTTTGCCTCACCTATCTAATAGACTACCTTGATTAGGGTGGTACATATAGGTGTGTGTGTCCCTCCTCTCACCGGCTGCTGATGCACATAGAGGTAACAAGGGGCAACATACTATATGTGAAGGGACTGCGCTCCTGAATATAAATGCGCAACAGCATGGATAGGTTAGCGTAGGACCTGCCTTAACTGAGACCACCTTGGTGCTGGGTAGGTGGGCACAGATGTGTTTTGATCAAAATATGTTGCCTAATTTCTTATATTTTACCATTAGAGTGAAGGCTTAGTCCACATTTAATATTTGCATCTATTATTATAGTGCATTATTTTTTATAATATAGCCATGTACATCCGCAACAATTATTATCATATTGTGCAGGATGTTCTATATCTATTTTCTGTGATTTACATATACCATCTCTATAGTGTGTGATGTGTGTATAGGGGTCACCTCTATGTGTGTGATGTGTATACAGGGGTCATCTCTATAGTGTGTGGCGTGTATAGCGGTCATCTCTATGTGTGTGATGTGTGTATAGGGGTCATCTCTATGTGTGTGATATGTGTATAGGGGTCATCTTTATAGTGTGTGGTGTGTATATAGGGGTTATCTCTATAGTGTGTGGTGTGTGTATAGGGGCCATCTCTATGTGTGTGATGTGTGTATAGGTGTCATCTCTATGTGTGTGGTGTGTATAGCGGTCATCTCTATGTGTGTGATTTGTGTATAGGGGTTATCTGTATGTGTGTGATATGTGTATAGGGGTCATCTTTATAGTGTGTGGTGTGTATATAGGGGTCATCTCTATGTGTGTGATGTGTTTATAAGGGTTAGATGTATGAGTGTGAAGTGTATATAGGGGTCATCTCTATTAGTGTGATGTGTGTATAGGGGTCATCTTTATGTGTATGATGTGTATAGGGGTTGTCTCTATAGTGTGTGATGTGTATAAGTCATCTCTATGTATGTGGTGTGTGTGTGTGTGTGTGTGTGTGTGTGTGTAGTGGTCACATCTATATGTGTGATATGTGTGTGCGAGTCATCTCTGTGTGTGTGATGTGTGTAGGGGTCACCTCTATGTGTGTGTGGTGTGTGTGTAGGGGTCATCCATATGTGTGTGACGTGTGTATAGGGGTCAACTTTATACTGGGTGATGTGTGCATAGAGGTCATCTTTATGTGTGTGATATTCGTATAATGGTAAGCTTTATAGTGTGTATAGGGGAGATCTATATACTGTGTAATATGTATATAGGCGTCATCTCTATGTGTGTGGTGTGTGTGTAGGGGTCATCTCTCTAGTGTGTGATGTGTGTATAGGGGTCATCTCTATGTGTATGATGTGTGTATAGTGGTCATCTTTATAGGGTGTAATGTGTGTATAGGGGTCATCTCTATGTTATGAAATATGTATAGGGGTTATCTCTATAGTGTGTGATGTGTCTATAGGGGTCACCTCTATGTGTGTGTGTGTGTGTGTCTGTGTGTAGGGGTTATCTCTCTGTGTGTGTTGTCTGTATAGGGGTCAACTATATACTGTGTGATGTGTGTACAGGGGTCATCGCCATTCCTCTAGGCAAGGCATTGGGCTGGCTTTTCCAATCTCCTTCCTGGCAGAAGAAGGGTTTCATTCTGAGGAAAGGCCTGAGATAGCTGTCCCTCTCTCTCTTCAGAAGGCTGGTACCCTGGTCCGGGGTCGGGGATCCAGGGTCTGTGGCAGCATATCCCCGTCTTAGCGTCTTCTTCTGGTTACACAGTAATCTGGCAGGGTCTCCTCTCCTGCAGAAGAAGGGTTTGATGCTGAGGAAAGGCCTTAGCTAGCTATCCCTCTTTCTCTCAGAAGGCTGGCATCCTGGTCAAGGGCCCACAGTCTGTAGCTCATTAGTCCGGGTGGCTCCTTGGTCACAGGCCTAGTGATGACCCATGGTCTGCAGCTCAGCTTCCCCATCTCAACATCTTCTTCTGGTCACTCATGCAGGCTGTTGTAAGCCATGTACCATGGTAGGCTCCCCTGGATACAGCAAAGTCACGAACGAGGAAAGGAACTCTGACACCAGCCTTTGTAAAACAAACTTTTTACTGTAGCAGGATATCAAACACAACCCCAAATGCAGAGAACATAAAATAAGGTTACATACACTCAGCCCGGGGGCCAAGACCCCTGTGTTGAACAGCACGGCACACTCCAATGGTTCCGGAATACACTGGAACTAATTTACCTACCGTGGGCAGTACTTATTCTCCCTCACCATACCTGTTATTACCGTAAGAACAGGAACGATTGTGTGGGGTGTAAGATACGGGTTGGCCCGCGGTGCAACACAGCAGCTTACAATCTTTCCAGACTATATAGTCATTTTCCCCCCTTACATAACCGGTCTGACAACACCTGTTTGAATGTTACTTCCTGAGTGAAGGCACTAAACTGGTTTGTATTCATGGGAAGTTTATAAACTCTCAATATGCAATGTCTCTTTAAGTAACGGAGTCCTTGTACTAACGGTAGCAATACTTTTGGCCTGACACACTGTAGAGACCCTGACTAACTAACTACAGGCCTGTTCTTAGTCTCTAGGTGCCAAAACTGCTAGGAAGTGCGTGCTCGATATTACTTACTGGTTCTGTAGTGCATCCGCTGGCTCCAAACCGAACAACAAGCTTTTCCAAAACAAAAGCGGTACAGCAGGGTGGTACTTTGCGCTTCAGCCTCAAGCAGCCTTACATGAGCGATTCCTCTTTCCCCTGGGCAGGATCTGGACCTCAGACGACGTTCAGCTGCCCTCCGCTGTAACTCTGGTCGCTGCAGGACGCTCCTGAACTTGGATGAAGAAGGATTCACTCCTCACTATCTTTGTTAGTCTGCTCTTAAAATGTCTGCTGAGCTCCTTCTTGCTTCTCCTCCAGCTTGTTAACCCCACCTCTCATGCATATTCAAGTACTTGCAGTATGTTAGCTGTGTGGGGAAACAGCGGCCTCTTGTGGGTAAACAGCAGAATGACAGTCCTAATAAATCAATATGCACATAAACAGTGTTCAGACAATGGTGACTGTTTCTCAATCTCACACTGGCATGAGTCTCCCCTCCAAGCACTGGTCCCTAAATGAAGCACACTAGGGGCTATGACTGCTCTCCTTATATACATTTTCTATCAAGACTAGAACCTTCTAGTGGGAGGGGTGGAGTGGAGAAGCTCAGCACAGTTACTTTGTAACACTTTCCATCTGGTATAGACTTACATTATAGCTTCGATGATACTCAATGGCAATGACAGAGCACTTTTTTTTTTTCATTTAAATAATTTTATTTTATTTATACAAATTACATATTACAAAAATATTGATGCCACAATATCATTTCAAAGTGTATAACAAAGATACATCATCAATACCCACAAACAGAATATATAAAGGAATACAATACACTTATCAAATATCAGAGTATTGTAGCATTTCATTTACATTAACCTTACCCCCCCCCTTCCATGTTGGCTGTCGTCACAGAGAGCACCTCAATTGGGAAATAATCCACATTAATTTATCTCTAACCCATCACCCGTGCCCCTCTTTCTTTCCATTTCCTCATAAATTTTAATTTGGCGCCAATGTTGTAGCCATTCATTTATTGAGGGTGGGGAGACAGAGCCCCATTTTTTTAAATATATTAACTCTTGCAATCATGAAACCGCGCATTCATATGCTTCTAACCTGAGGCGGTATTGTTTCTTCCGGGTCGAAATGTTCCAACAAAACCATCGGAATATCAGGCCTGTACTGATGGGAGGCCTCCTTTTGTAGAGCCTCAAAGACCTGTTTCCAAAACCTTTTCAGTTTATTACATTCCCAGAGGATAAGTATAATCCGCTTCTAGACAACCACATTTCGGACAACAGCACTCACGTTCCCTATTCCTAAGGAATTTCGCTTGGGTTTTAGGCGTGTAATAAAGTCGGTGTATAATCTTAAATTGAATTAATCTATGTGCATTAGAAATTGTTTCCTTTCTAATGTTCCTATAAATACCGGCCCAATGTAAGGAGGAGCAACGCATCTCCTGTTCCCACTTACATGGACTTTTAAATTTAGTGACAGCTGCCAATGCCCTACGGAGATTAGAATAAATCTTCGAGATTTTAGTACCTCCTTCTCCCTGTGCGAAACAATAGTCAAAAAATAAGTGGTGAGAGAAGAACAAATAACCTTTATCCATCATGGTCTCATATGCATGTTTCAAACCTATATACATAATCAAATCTAATGAAGAAATATCAGTGCTATTAAATTCCAATACGGACTTAAAGTGACCTTGAGAAAAGAGGTGAGACACCCTTACAACACCTTTACGGAGCCAGTAGGTATAGTCCGTGATTTTGAGTAATTCCACCAGACTCCCGTTCTCCCACAGAGGGGTAAACCAAAAAGCGTGGGAAACTTTAAGAATACTCTTAAGTTTATTCCAAACCCTCTGTAGAGTCCAGGGAATCAATAGTGCCTTCCTCAATCCCAAGCGACCAGATTCCAAAGAGATAAAGATATTCTCTATAGAGATACCCATGACCCATAAGAGATATTGTGCAAGTAAACTACCCTTAAATTTAAAGCATCGTTGAAGTTGAGCACACAGAAAATAAACTTGAAAAAAGGAAGTGACAAACCACCCTCCAATTCAGACAGCCATAAATACCTTTGTTTTATGCGAACCCACTTCCTTTCCCAAATTAAATCATTAACTAACGCTTCCAATCTATAAAAAAAACATATCGGGTATCCAAATCGGGGAGACACAAATCGGGTACATCACAATAGGTAGGATAATCATTTATACTAAAACTATACGATCAGTCTGGGCTAATACCAATTTTTGACAAGCAAAGATTTTAGATTTGACTTTATTTAACACCGGGGCCAAATTAAGCTCATAAAACCTATTTATTGGAATCCCAATCTTAACGACCAAATAATCCAGAGTTTCATTAAGAGAGAGAACTCAAACTCCACTGCCATTATCTACAGCCTTGCGGTTAAGCGGGAGGAGCGAAGACTTAGCCCAATTGATCAAATAACCTGAAAGCTTGCCGAACTCCTCAGGTAGGATTTTCCAACCCTGTTCAAGGAACAAAATAACATCATTGGCATACGGGCTTATTTTATCTCTCACTCCCGTTACTCGGAATCCGTCTATACGGTTATCTAATCGGATTTTGCAAGCCAATGGTTCAATAAATAGGGCAAACAGAAGAGGAGACAGGGGACATCCCTGAGTTATCCCACGACACATCCGATTCCTGACCGGAGAAGAACTAACACCATTGACACTGATACATGCTGTTGGATATTCATAAAGCATTTTCATAACAAAGGGCCACTCCATCTTGTCGAAAGCCTTTGCGGCATCCAAGGACAGGATGGAGCGGTTCCCACTCTCCCCATCTAGGAGATTCAAATAGACCCTATAGAGACTCGTGTGTATCTGTCTCCCTGGTATCAATCCTGTTTGATCAGGGTGTATCAGAGAGGCAATAACCCGCTTAAGACAATTCGCAAGAATTTTTGCAAATATTTTATAATCTGTGTTAAGTAGCGAAATGGGTCTATATGACCCCAGATCACTTTCATCCTTATCCCTTTTCAATACCAAGATGATCACTGCCTCTCTAAATGAAGGGGGCAAAGAGCCAAACACTCAGGATTCGTTCAAAACCTGCAAGAAAATAAGGAGTATCGCTTTAGCATGATACCTATACAATTCAAATGGCAAACCGTCTGCACCTGGTGATGAGTTATATTTCAACATCTGGAGTATCGATCGCAAGTCTTCCAATAGAATCGGACGATTCAAAATTTCTTTATGTTGTACCACCAATTGGGGCAACCCCAATTGCTGAAAATACTGATCTATATCTCCCTGTGTAGAATTACTAATCTCCCGTATGATTGTATGGTCTTTCTGGTTGGAAATCAAACGTGCTAAAAACGTCCCCGTTTTGCCCGACTCACAGTATCGATTCTGGCCTTGGAAAGTAAGCTGGGGGCGTGTCCGGATGCCGAGCGGGTAGGACGCGTACTGCAGGAGCTCCGATCACCCAGGCAGCCCAGCGGCACACAGCAGAACAAAAAAAGAGATAAGGAAAATAAAAAAAAAGACAGCGACACTCACCTAAAGCACTGGAGAAGCCCTCGATGATGACTAGAGGCAAGAAGAAGGTGCAGGGTCCACAGAAGATGACGGCTTTCTTCTCTGCAGCCAGGCCAGACCCACAAGATGGCGCCGACTCCCGAAATTCTGAGGCTCCTTGCTCTTCTCCCATGTCCTCCAGCTCCAGCCCGCCTCTTCTTGTGCCCAGTGTACAGCCTGCATCGCCAGCTCCCCTGCAAAATACAGAAAGAAACAACAGGGTGAGTGAATGTACACCACAAACCACGATTTCTGCAGCAACCATAGCAAATAACCATTATAAAGACTCTCCTATTACAGTTAGTACTATGCAAGACATGCTCAAAGAGTTAAAACAATCCATCCATCTGGATTTTAAAGAAACTATCACTACCATCCACACAGAACTAGTGGCTATAGAGGAAAGAACCGCCCACCTAGAAGATAAAATGGAGGAATTTGTGTCAGCCCATAATTCATTGGTGGACGTACATAATAATATGGAGGAGGAAATATCTGCAATAAAACTGAAAATGGCGGACCTGGAGGATCGATCCAGGAGGAACAATGTACGGTTCCGTAATATCCCAGAAACTGTTCCGGACACGCAACTGTTTGAATTTTTAACAGATCTTATGGTGGCATATCTCCCTGAGGCGTCTACTGGAGACTTGGCTATAGACAGAGCGCACCGAGTCCCTAAGCCAAAATCATTGCCACCTTCTATACCCAGAGATGTCCTAGCCAGAATTCACTTTTTCCGGACCAAAGAAGACCTGATGAAAGCATCGATAAAAAAGATGGATTTGCCGGACAGATTTAAGGAAATCACCTTATTCACGGACTTATCTCCAGCTACGCTTGCTAAGAGAAGGGAATTTCAATCATACACGAAAATATTACGGGATAACAATGTCCCGTATAAATGGGGATATCCAGTAAAACTGGTAGTCAGATATCAGAACTCATCATTTGTTTGGAACTCTCCTCAGGAAGCTGCATCATTTGTCTCCAGATGGAACCTGGATCCTACCAAGCAACGTACTTCATCGCCAGACAAAGCCTCCCCAATCTCTTCGCCTCCTAGGAAAAAAGTATCCAGTCTCTCCCATGACTGGACGGTGGTGAGATGAAGAAATCGTGGACTCATTGTCTATCCCACTTACTATATGTGACTCTTTGTTTATCTTTTCTACTTATCCATGCAGCCTGGGTAACCTCGGCAGCTCCGTGATGTGTTACCCAGTGCACTCTGATCCGTATTCTTAAATACACCCCTCCTAGACGCAATTATATTGCTTTTCAAGTATTAAGATCATATATGATCTTCAATTATGTCTTATTTTGTTCAGTTATATATTGCTACTTTTTTGTTTTTTTTTCTATATGTTTGGTTCAGTAGGTTCCATTATTCTCCGAGGAATAGATTTCTAAAGTACCCAAGAGTTTGTCATACTCTCCACGATGCCTGGTATAGTACTACCTATTTTTGCGCACCTAGTCATCAACACCAAGCAGGCTCTATGTGTTTACCAGTGTGGAGGCTGTTCCTGAAGCTTCCATGCAGGGAAACATTATACAGCAATCGCTTACACTCCTATCATGGGTATCAAGGTCTTGTCATTTAATGTAAAAGGGCTAAACAGTCCGTTTAAACGCTCCAGATTATGGGCTGAGGTCAAAAAGCTGAAAAGTGATATCATATGTATCCAAGAAACACATTTAAACTCTACAGACACCTATCGCCTACACCACAAGGACTTCCCATTTCTATATTTCGCCCCCGCAATCCAGAAGAAAGGTGGCGTGATGATAGGAATCAGGAATTCTGTGTCATTTGTGCTTCATAATTCTATAATAGATGAGAATGGGAGATATATCATACTTATTTGTGACATAAATAATACACGTTATACTTTATTGGGCCTCTATGCTCCTAATAAACATCAGCTTAGATTCATTAAAAAAGTTGTCCATATAGTCCAAGAAATTAAACAAGGTTCTCTGCTGATATGTGGAGATTTTAATCTGTGCCCTGATCCTTCCCTAGACAAAACTACTAATTCTACTCAACTCTCCGGTCACTCACCCCTTAAGTTATTCCTGCATAATGAAGGGTTATTTGATACGTGGCGTGTATTACACGCCAATGAAAGGGACTACTCATTTTATTCTAACCCCCACAACTCCTTTTCCAGAATTGACTTATTTCTCACCGACAAGTGGTTACTCCAGGAGATTATATCTTCAGACATTCACTCTATAACGTGGTCAGACCATGCTCCCATTACGTTATCTTTAGTGGATCGATATTCTAACCGCATATACTCCCCCTGGAGACTGAATAATTCACTTCTTCAGTCTAAAGTAATCTTGGAAGATATTTCAAAATCGGTTAGAGAATATTTCACATTTAATGATAATAATATGGTGTCGGAAACAACATTATGGTGTGCTCATAAAGCATATATTCGTGGTCAATTCTTGAAACATGCTTCAATACAGAAAAAATTACGACAAAAAACTACTGAGTCCCTGACCTCACTAATTCACGAATTGGAAAAAAAGCATAAATCTACTCTAGACCCAAACATTGGTTCCCAATTAAAAAGAGCTAGACATAATCTATATTTACACTGCCATAATAAATTTGAGTTCCACTTACGTAAGCTGAATGCGGAACATTATTGGCAAGGAAATAAAGTGTCTAAATTATTAGCTAACAGGGTTAAAAAAAGAGAGCTTAGGACAAAAATTCCCTTCCTACTTAACTCTTCTGGCAACAAAATAATGAATCCGAAGAAAATAGCGGATGAATTTGCGTCATTCTACTCCAATCTATATAATCTTAAGAACTCTACAGACATTACACAGCCAAATGAGGCATCTATCTCATCCTTTTTAGAAGGATTAAACCTCCCCACACTTTCTGAACTCCAAAAAGAGGAGCTTAATAAAGAAATCTCTGAATCTGATGTTATTAAAGCTATCCTTTCATTAAAATTAAACAAATCCCCTGGTCCTGATGGACTTTCAAACGAATATTAAAAATCTTTTTCATCAATTTTGTCAACCTATTTGGTCCGCGTCTTTAACCAAATTGCTACCATGGAATCTGCCCCTAAAGATATGCTTCACGCCCTCATTATTACACTCCCCAAACCGGGTAAATCAACTGACAACCCTGCCAATTTTAGGCCCATATCCCTATTAAACTCTGACATAAAGATCTTTGCTAAAATTCTTGCAGATAGGTTAGCAAAGATCCTCCCATCTCTAATTAATGGAGATCAAATTGGTTTTGTCACTAATAGACAGTCATCAGATGGAACCAGACGATTCATTGATCTTTTAGATGTGGCCAGATTATCCCAAACGCCTTCTCTGATCCTTTCCCTGGATGCGGAGAAGGCGTTTGATAGGATTCATTGGGATTATGTTAGGAGGACCTTGGAAAAATTTGGATTCCAGGGTTATTTTTTACACGCAGTGATGGCGCTTTACTCGCAACCTAGTGCTTCAATTTATACCTCCAGTTTTTTGTCTGAAACATTTAATATTACAAACGGTACCAGGCAGGGATGCCCCATGTCACCATTGATTTTTGCCCTCTCAATGGAGCCTTTTGCAGAGCATATTAGAATACACTTAGGCATAAAAGGCCTAGAAACTGGGGATATAGAACATAAGATAGGACTATTTGCTGATGATGTGCTTATTATTACCTCGAATCCACTGTCCTCCTTATCTGTAATAAATGACATTATCCTCAAATTTGGACAGGCATCTTACTACAAAGTAAATGTCAACAAATCACAAATGTTGAACCTAGGATTATCACAACGTACGATAACTAGTATATCCCATTCTCAGAGTTATGTGTGGGCAACAAATTCAATTACATATTTGGGCATTCAACTTGCCTATCCCTCCAGTTCTCTATTCCAATACAACTATATCCCGCTTCTTGATAAAATTAGGAAAAGCCTTGAAAGTCTCCGTCTCCAATCCTTGTCCTGGCTGGGTAGGATAGCGGCCATAAAAATGGTCATTCTTCCCAAAATCCTTTATGTTTTCAGAAATGTACCAATCTGGGTCCCGGATTATTTCTTGAAAAAAATCCAGTCAATACTTAATTATTACACCTGGAACAAGCGTAGGTCAAGGGTTAAGGCATCCATTCTTATTAAACCTACTATCCAAGGGGGTTTAAACCTCCCCTCTATTTCACATTATTATAAAGCGAACTTATTGGCTCAACTCAAATGGCTATTCCAAAATGATACTTCTAAGAAATGGGTGCTTATTGAGCAAAATAGCCTGTCCCCCATTTTACTCATCTTCATTTACTGGCAAATAGTGTATTCTGCATTTCCAGACCACCCTCTTTTCTCACTATGCAAGCCGTATTTAAAGTATGGCGCCAAATCTCTAACACTGAAAGAAGAATCCCTATTTCTCTACTAGAAGCCCCTTTGACAATTTGTGAAATAGCGATCCCGGGCCTTTCCTTAAGTCTATGGATTAAAGCAGGTATTACAAAAATTTCTCAACTTTGGAACCAAGGTAACCTGGTGGATTTTACATATCTTAACACCACCTTTAATATTCCTCACACAGAATTTTACAAATTCCTGCAAATTAGGCATCTCTTATATTCCAAGCGTAATTTTAACTGTTCCTCAACAGATATGAAGTTACACAATTGGTTACTCTCAAGTAATCTTGTGGATAAAGGAATAACTTTAGGGTACCAATTATTAAAGGACAGTTCTACTGACCCCATGTCTAAACTATTAGAGTTATGGAATAAGGATCTAAATACTACTATATCAGATCAGGATTGGTCTGAAGCTTTTACCATTGTACCTAAATACTCCAGATGTGGCGATCATCTGGAAAGTGCTAGAAAGATTCTGTATAGGTGGTACAAGACTCCCTCTTCCATTCATAGCATTTTTCCAGACTTTCCCTCCACTTGTTGGAGATGCCAAAACGAGGAAGGCACGTATATACATATGTGGTGGTCTTGCCCGTCAGTGTGGAATATATGGGTTCAAGTTTTCTCATGTATATCTAAACTCACGGGTATTCAAATGCAACCTTCCCCAAAACTGGCCCTTTTGTCGATAGGATTTGGTTGCTTTCCCAGAAATGTGAGAACAGTAGTGTTGCACATTATTATTGCCACACGCATTAAAATTGCCTTTTCCTGGAAATCAGATGCACTCCCAGTTATCAGAAGAATATATAGGTCAGTTGACATTAATTGTAGATATGAACATTTATGGGCGTCTACTAGGCTCAAAACTTCACAGTTCCGTCAAGCTTGGGATGTGTGGTTATCTAGCCCATTTTGTCAGATAGATTTGGGTTCAGACATTCGAAAATGAGAGTATTTACCAAGATATTTATTTACTCATTTGAATAAGCATTATATTAACGCTTGGAGGACCTTCTCAACTGATACATGTTAAATGATTTCTATTCCTTGGAAGACTGTACTGTTGTACTATTATACTTGTTGTACTGATATACATGACCAATTAATATGTTGATAGATTTTATATTGATGGTATCTGATCACCAATCTACTTCTTGTAAATGCTTAAACCATCTCTGGTTTTGCTGATTTGTATTTACAAAAATTTTCAATAAAAATTTATGTTAAAAAAAAAAAAAAAAAAAAAAAAAGGAAAGTAAGCTTATGCTGGGCTTTATTATACATGAATATCTTAAGCTTTGAATTGGCCTCCTTTAGCTTCTCTGCATCCTGTTCACTATAATGAGATGCCACTAAATCCTGGAGGATAATAATTTTCTGCATCAATTGATTCTCCTCTTGGCGAAGATTAGATCTACATCTGTTTATTTTAGAAAAGTATAAGCCCCTAATATGTGCCTTTAGTGCATCCCAGACATAATGAATATGAGTGGAACCTACATTCAGATGCCAGACAATGACAGAGCACTTTTACCAGACAAAACAAGTTTCCAGACATAACAACATAGCTAAAACCAGACATTTAAAAGGTCAGACTGTCTGCTTTTGGTGGTAAACAAGTCTGGGTTTTCCCTCCAAAACATGGTCTTCTTTAAATTCTATGGCAGCTATGGAAAATTACCAGCTTCTCAATCAAAGTCCTAACAGTCTCTCAGTATTCATTAACCCTTTCCACAGACCGAATTGATCCTGGCTGAAGAGAGCCTTTATAGTGGTGTAGAACACAGTGCCTTTGCAGTAACATGCATGGGGAGTCTGCTATGGTAGTGAAACAATACTATGAGTCAGCATGACATACAGATGAAAGGCGTCGCTCTTAGAATAACTGCACACTTCATTTATTTGGGCAGTTATGGGACCAAATCTGACCAAATAACTCAAGTGTGAACTCAGCCTTACAGGTCAATGTTAGCAAGTAACACGCTCCTTTTACATCGTCGGCAGCTGATTCCACATAGATGTCTACAGAACCAGTTCTATTAAACGCTTATTAGTAATGATCGAGCATACTCAGCCGAATATCCGTTCGGCTCGAGCATCGCTATGCTCGGCAAATGGCGGTACCGAAATGCTGTGCTGAAATGCTGTAGTTTCTGCCCTGCACGTTTCGCGGGTTTTAAGCAGCCAATAAAGGTGCAGGTAAGTACTGCCCTCATTGTAATGCCAGTAGCCATGTTGGCTGCTGACTTTACAGTGATTGACTGTTCGGAACGCGTCATCGGGTGCTATATTGCACCCGATGACGCATGTTCAGCCCAGATGTAGACAGGGAGAGCATTGGGTCAGAAGGGAAAGACAGAGCAGGGAGCGAATTTCAGCGACTTTAGTTATAGAAAGCTTTTGAAAGATCCAAAAGTCCTTTTAAGGACTACTGTGTGTGTGTGTGTGTGTTTTAGATCAACAATATATTTAAACACCCAAGAATAACAGCTCGAAAAAATATATATAGAGGTGCCATGCAATAGAAACTTATAGATCACAATACCAATAAAACTAGCATAGCACAAGTAGTAAATATTATACTTTATTAATCAATCAAATTAATCACATAAAAACTGCGGATAAAACACAACCTGATGTCTGGATAACATATATATCAACACTACACAGTGTGAACATACAAACAAGTATGTATATATATATATATATATATATATATATAGCAGGCAGTAAAGTATCAAGAAAAGTATATATGGTAACCAGTCCCTACCTACTAATACCATTAAGTAAAGCACAAAGTGCCATACAAATGCTGAATACAATAAGCATGTTGATGATTGTAAAACATACCGACCAGACAAGTTCAAAGCTACCCCAACGCGTGTTTGACATATCGCTTTCTCAGGGGATATATTTAACAGCAGTGTCAGGGACATATGTGCTAAGGAAGGGACAGATAGTGCAGGGAGGGAAATTTGCTGTATTTAATACCAAAAGCTTTTCAAAGAACCCAAACTTCTTTTAAGAGCTACTGTGTGTGTTTCACAGCAGCTAGATATTTATATTTTATAACTATTAGTGACATATACTGTACATCATCCGCAGACTGACTCTTTAATAATCTGGGTCACATCTCGTGTCCATAATCTGTGGTGTTCTCTGTAACCAATACTGTCCTGCATAATAAAACACTGTATTACAAATTCCAATAATCTGGGCATAATATAGTGTCCAAAATCTGTGGTGTTCTACAAACAATACTGTCCTGCCTCACAAAACACTGTCAGTATTACAAATTTCAATAATCTGGTCCTAATATAGTATCCGTAATCTGTGGTGTTCTATAACCAATACTGTCCTGCCTCAGAAAACAATGTCAATATTCCAAATTCCAATAATCTGGGCCTAATATAGTGTCCGAAATCTGTGTTGTTCGATACCCAATACTGAACTGCATCTAAAAACACTGTCTATATTACAACTTCCATTAACTGGGCCTAGTATAGTGTCCAAAATCTGTTGGTTTTTGTATCCTATACTGAACTGCATCTAAAAACGGTGTGCATATTACAACTTCCATTAATTTGGGCCTAATGTAGTGTTCAAAATCTGTTGGTTTTTGTATCCAAAACTAAACTGCATATAAAAACACTTTCTATATTACAATTTCCATTAATCTGGGCCTAGTATAATGTCCAAAATCTATTGGTTTTTGTATCCAATATTGAACAGCATCTGAAAACAGTGTTTATATTAAAACTTCCATTAATCTGGGCCTAGTATAGTGTCCAAAATCTGCTATATTGCACCCGATGACGCGTGTTCGGCCCAGATGTAGACAGGGAGAGCATTGGGTCGGAAGGGAAAGACAGAGCAGGGAGCGAATTTCAGCGAATTTAGGGTCCTTTCACACTGGCGTTTTTGTTTTCCGGCATAGAGATCCGTCGTCAGGTCTCTATGCCGGAAGAATCCTGATCAGGATCATCCCCATGCATTCTGAATGGAGAGAAATCCGTTCAGGATGCATCAGGATGTCTTCAGTTCAGGACCGGAACTTTTTTTGGACGCAGCAAATACCGCAGCATGCTGCACTTTTTGTTCCGTCCAAAAACCTGGAACACTTGCCGCAAGGCCGGATCCGGAATTAATGCCCATTGAAAGGCATTAATCCGGATCCGGCCTTAAGCTAAACGTCGTTTCGGCGCATCGCCGGATCCAACGTTTAGCTTTTTCTCAATTGTTACCATGGCAGCCAGGACGCTAAAGTCCTGGTTGCCATGGTAAAATGTAGTGGGGAGCGGGGGAGCAGTATACTTACCATCCGTGCGGCTCCCGGGGCGCTCCAGAGTGACGTCAGGGCGCCCCACACGCATGGATCACATGATCGCATGGATCACGTGATCCATGGGCATGGGACGCTCTGATGTCATTCAGGAGCGCCCCGGGAGCCGCACGGACTGTAAGTATACCGCTCCCCCGCTCCCCGCTCCTACTATGGCAGCCAGGACTTTAATAGCGTCCTGGCTGCCATAGTAACCTGAAAGCATTTCGAAGACTGATCAGGATCCTGATCAGTCTTCTAATGCTTCAGGCGACTTACGTTCTGACTGATCCGGCGGGACGGAAGTGCCTGCCAGATCCTCAGAACGCAAGTGTGAAAGGACCCTTAGTTAGAGAAAGCTTTTGAAAGATCCAAAAGTCCTTTTAAGGACTACTGTGTGTGTGTGTGTTTTAGATCAACAATATATTTAAACACCCAAGAAGAACAGCTCAAAAAAATATATAGAGAGGTGCCATGCAATAGAAACTTATAGATCACAACACCAATAACACTAGCATAGCACAAGTAGTAAATATTATACTTTATTAATCAATCAAATTAATCACATAAAAAACCGTGGATAAAACACACAGCGGATAAACCACAACCTGATGTCTGGATTACATATATATCAACACTACAAAGTGTGAACATACAAGTATATATATATATATATATATATATATATATATACACAAATAGCAGGCAATAAATTATCAAGAAAAGTATATATGGTAACCAGTCCCTACCTACTAATACCAATAAGTAAGGCACATGATTGATGATTGTAAAATATACCGACCAGACAAGTTCACAGCTACCCCAACGCACGTTTCACATATCGCTTCCTCAGGGGATATATTTAATAGCAGTGTCAGGGACATATTTGCTAAGGAAGTGACAGATAGTGCAGGGAGGGAAATTTGCTGTATTTAATACCAAAAGCTTTTTAAAGAACCCAAACTCCATTTAAGGGTTACTGTGTGTGTTTCACAGCAGCTAGATATTTTTATTTTATAACTATTAGTGACATATACTGTACATCATCCGCAGACTGACTCTTTAATAATCTGGGTCACATCTCATGTCCATAATCTGTGGTGTTCTCTGTAACCAATAATGTCCTGCATAATAAAACACTGTATTACAAATTCCAATAATCTGGGCATAATATAGTGTCCAAAATCTGTGGTGTTCTACAAACAATACTGTCCTGCCTCACAAAACACTGTCAGTATTACAAATTTCAATAATCTGGTCCTTATATAGTGTCCGTAATCTCTGATGTTCTACAACCAATGCTGTCCTGCCTCAGAAAACAATGTCAATATTCCAAATTCCAATAATCTGGGCCTAATATAGTGTCCAAAATCTGTGGTGTTCTATACCCAATACTAAACTGCATCTAAAAACACTGTCTATATTACAACTTCCATTAACTGGGCCTAGTATAGTGTCCAAAATCTGTTGGTTTTTGTATCCTATACTGAACTGCATCTAAAAACGGTGTGCATATTACAACTTCCATTAATCTGGGCGTAGTGTAGTGTCCAAAATCTGTTGGTTTTTGTATCCAATACTGAATTGCAACTTTATTACTTTATTGTAACAGACTCAGAAGGTAAATGTTACTGTATTAATGCACTGTATTGTTATATTTCAGTTGTTATAACATCTATGTTATTTCATGCAAGAGCTTGTTAAACATATAAAATCAAATATCTTTGAAAAAAATAGCCCCTTACTTTTTTCCACTTATGCACGCCACAATAAGCCTTAGAATATATAACTACACCGCTGAACGGCAAATATATATTTTTTTGCCACTAATACATGCCAAAAATGACTTTTTACTGCACAGCTGAATAGCAATTAGGCCCTTATTGTTTTCCACTTACAGTACACAACACAAAAGGCTTTAGAACATATAAGTGCACCCCTGAACGGCAAATATATATACCGTATATTTTTTGCCACTAATACAAGCCAAATAGGGCTTTAGAACATATAACTGCACCGCAGAAAGTCAAACATATATTTTTCTGCCACTAATACACACCAAAAATGGCTGTAATTTCCACACTTCACCAAACAACGGCTAATAAGACCTTTTTTTTCCAAACAGTACAAGCCAAAAAATGCTTTAGAACATATAACTGCAAAGCACAAGGGCAAATAAGACATAGAAATATTTCCTTGTAATAAACCCTGTTAATGGCTGTATCAAACAGCACTTTCACCCCAATAACAAGAACGGTTTGCTGGAATTAATGGAAATTTGGATCCCCAGTCAGTGCACCAAGGTGTAATAGGATTGTTCGTATTACCCAGGCTGTAACCTCTCTTACTGAACCCTGTTCTGCTTCAATGCTGTGGAATGATTCCTCCTTACCCTTTCCCTGGACTTGTAAATCGTCTTTTCAGCACAATGAAGTCTTTCCCAGCATTGTTCCTAGTGGCTGACATCTCTCCCTGCACTAAGTACACTGGAAAATGGCAGAATCCAAGATGGCAGAGGCTATTTATAGGGCTGTTACATCACAGGGCTGACTGCTGATTTGGCTGCATGGCATTGTGGGTGATCCCACGTTTCCAGAGTTCCTTGCTCCATGTCCTCTCACGTGCAGCAGCCATTTTAGGAAAAAATGCGATTCGTTACCACGAATCGTGAGGAAATTCGGATTAAATCTCTAATCACAACATTTATATAAAATGCAGTAACACCGTAATAAACAGTATAAGTTAACCATTTCAGGGGAAATAACGTAAAAAGTTTTAACTTTGCATAGGGGACATAGGCAAATGTCCACAAATGTCCAAATGTCAAAGTACTCCCTGTTCTAGGGCACTACAGTAGTGGCACCTGTAGCCACAGTTTTGGTGTTGGCAGCAGCAACAGAGGCAGATGGTGCATAGCAGGGAAGGGGGGGGGGCAAAGAATCCAACATGATATCCCACAGTCTGATAGAAGTGAAAGGGAGGGAGAGGACTCCGATGACGATAGTGTGCTGGACAGCACCTGGGAGCCGAGTCGGAGTGCTAAGGTGGAGGTAAGATCAAAGGAGGAGGCTGATGGTGGCAGCAATAAAGAGCAAAGACCATGTACCTCCTAAATAACAGCCACGGCTTTTGGATCTGTTGATGCCGGTAACGCTGTGGGTGGGTTAGGACCAAAATGTGCCAGCTCGACTACCTCTACTTCTGTTGTGTGAGTATCTTCTGTCTGGCATTTTTTCTCCATGCTGCTGGAAAACAAAAACATCATACCTTTCCGCTTCTTCTGCTCTGACTCCTCCTCTTCCTGTGCTCCATCGCCAGCAATCGATCATGGAATGTGTGGCCAGGAACCAAATCGTGGCATGCCCTCAGCCTCAATGGAAGATTCCTACATGGCATTATTTCTCCCAAAAAGACATCTCTGCTTTGTACACACACATGACGGACATTGTCGCATCCTCCCTGTGATTCTTGCTGTGCCACAAGGTTCATGTCATAGTGGACACCTGGAGCAGCTGTTATGGGAAGGGACAGTACATACCTTTCACAGCCCGCTGGGTCAATGTTTTTTTCTTGCAGCAGCAAGGCAGCACCCCGGCAACGAGGCCAGGTCTTTTTGACTCACCCCCCCCACCCAACGAGTCATCCTGGCACCCACACCAGGCACTTATCCGCCTCCTCCATGGACACATTCCTGTTCCCAATAGCAGCTGGGCACAGGGTGATCATAGCAAGTATATTAAGCAGCAATTATCCCATTGGCTGCCACCCCACTGACTCCAAGTGGGCAAGGTAGTCAGCGATAATAGATGTAACATATTGGCCACACTGGAACCTGGGCAAAATAACACATTCTCCCTGCATGGCGCATGTTGAAAACCAAGTAGTGTAGCACTCTCTAAATAAGTACACTTGCTTGTGCAAGGTACTGACAAAGTCCAGTAGATTCTGCAAACACCTCAGCCACTCATAGTGAGGAATGCTCTCCTGAAAATGCAGCGACAGAATAACCTGCCACTATGTGAGATTTAGAAACAGCTCTCATTGCTTGAACACTGTGTGTGGATTAAATTAAATTAAATGTTCTGGGCTGACGTTCTGCTGTTTGGCCACAAGATGCTGCTGTTTCATAGGCACAGCTGACTGACTGCATAGATATTTCCATGTTCATTAGAGGTGTGGTTTTTCAAAGCATGGAGAAGGAGCATCCATCTTAGAATCGAGCTAAGAGCTGAGAAACTGTATGTGAGCAGACTAACTGATGGATTCAGGAGAAAGAGGACCCCCTCAGCAGGGCCGGTGCAAGGATTTTTGCCGCCCTAGGCAAAAGAAAAGTTTGCCGCCCCCCCCCCCCCTTATCATTCTTCACCCCCCCTCCTTTGTCATTCCCCCCCCCGTCATTCTTCACCCCTCCTTCTTTGTCATTCTCCCCCCCCCCGTCATTCTTCACCCCTCCTCCTTTGTAATTTCCCCCCCCCTTGTCATTCTTCCTCCCTCTTGTCATTCTTCTCCCCCTCTTGTCATTCTTCCTTCCCCCTCTTGTCATTCTCTCCCCCTTGTCATTCTTCCTCCCCTCTTGTCATTCTTCTCCCCCCTTGTCATTCTCCCCCTCTTGTCATTCTCCCCCTCTTGTCATTCTTCCTTCCCCCTCTTGTCATTCTTCCCCCACTCTTGTCATTCTCCCCCTCCTCCCCGCCTGTAATGTAGCGTGGCCGAGCGCTTTATGGTCCACGGGTACAGGAGCTTTAGATTCCTGTACCCTGACGGACTGACAGGAAGTGCACACTGTGTGCGCACTTCTTGTCAGTCCGGCCGGGTACAGGAGACACATGCACCTGTACCCGCGGCCATAAAGAGCTCGGCCGTGCTACAATGGACTGACAGGAGGGAGCGCTGAGCGCTTCCCTCCTGTCAGCTCCTCTCTTCATGCTGAGCCTGGGCGGTGCGTCCTCATGGACGCGCCAGCCGGGCAGTGCTGCAGCCGCCTGAGGCTCAATTCAGAGCGCTCGGGCGGCTGCAGCATGAGGCAGGGCCGGCGCTCCTAGCAGCGCCCCTTGCCAAGGGGCGCTCTACGCGGCGGCCTAGTCCGCTTATAGGACGCGCCGGCCCTGCCCCTCAGTGACTAGAGCTACAGCTGAGTGAAGCTGATCATTGTATGAGACCCAGATCCTGTCTAGGGAAAGGAGAATTGTTTTCAGAAAGGCTGACAAGAGCTAAAAAAACAAGCTGCATACTCTGTGGGACTTCATGTTTGCTGGAGAGACTGGTTGTTCAGTTCAGAGACATCAGTGGATAAAGAGCAGATCCGGGTCAGTAAGATTGTGCATGTATTACACTGCAGTTTTGGCGCCTAGAGACTTAGAGCAGGCCTGTAGTTACATAGTTAGGGTCTCTGCTTTGTGTCATGCCTAAAGTGTTGCTACTGTACTACAAGTACTACATTACTAAAAGAGACATTGCACATTTGAGAGCTGATAAATACCCCTACGAACTCTATCTAGTTTAGCGTTTTGCTCAGGAGAAAAAACAGGCACGTGCTACCGGACTAGTTATGGAAGGGAGAATAATATAGAGCACAGTAAGATTGTGTACTGCTGTGTTGCACCGAAGGCCTGCCTGTACTAAGAACCCAACCAATTGTTTGTGTTTGTTTTAGGGTAATAATAGGTACGGCGAGGCAGTTTTAGTTGTGCCCGCCAGTAGGTAAATTACCGTGAAATTTCCGCTGGCCTCCATCTGAGGGCGCCGTGCTGTGCAACACAGGGGTCTCAGCCTTTGGGCTGGGTGTATGTAAATTTATTTTATGTTCTCAGCATTTGTGGTTGTGCTTATTATCACATGTTAGTAAAATTCAGTTTTTGCAAAAGCTGGTGTCAGAGTTGCTTTCCTCGTTCGGGACTTCTTTTTTTTACTGGTGGGCCCACCCCGATTCATGGCATGCACCAGACAGCCTCAGAAACAGGGAGCATGTGTTGGTTCATGGTCATCTGAGATGCCTGTCAGGTGCTGCCTAAAACCATTTGAAGACGTTACAAAGTTTATCAGCAGGGACAACTGCGGCATGAACTACGTCATCTCTCTCAGATTCATGTTAGAACAAACACTGTAGCTCATGCAGCAGGGGACCATGGAGGAAAAAGTGAGGAAGGCACAAGCAAAGACACCTACCGTATTTTCCGGCGAATAAGACGACTGGGCATATAAGACGACCCCCTACTTTTCCTGTTAAAATATGGGGTTTGGGCTATACTCGCTGTATAAGACTACCCCTCTTCCAACGCACATCAAATAAAAATTAACAGATGATCCAATCATGAGAAAACCACTGAGAGCAGGGAGAGGGGGCTGCTTCAGGAGCGACTGGCCGGGATGTAGCACACGACGCCTGTCCCTGAAGCTGGAGAAGGACAGCTTCTCCAGTCCGGCTTGGAAGTAAAGAGGCCCTTTCACTGGTCCAACAATTGTTAGATAATGATATATACCGTATGTGTAGAGCGGCGCCCAAGGATAATAGTAAGTGCAGGGAGATCCCTGGGCGCCACTGTACACATACATATCATTATCTTACAATCGTTGGACCAGTGAAAGGTCCTCTTAAGTTTCAGCACGCACTATACCGGCGTATAAGACGACCCCCGACTTTTGAGAAGATTTTCATGTGTTAAAAAGTAGTCTTATACGCCAAAAAATACAGTAGTTGTATTGTTGGGGGGCAGAGCCAGTAAACCAGAATGCATCCTATATGCTCAATTGTTTACACAGTGACAGGTGTATCGTTGACATCAAGCAGTCTAATAATTACTAGATAGCCATGCTTTTAGACACTCGCTACCAAGGCAAAATAGGGGAATGTTTTCCTCTGGACAAATTTAGACATGTGTATGCAGCTTTCTGCCAGCTGCCAGCGTGTCTGAAAGGGAGGCCGCTCTCTGCCCCCTGCAGTCAACCCGCCTCGAGCAGCAGAAGCCACAGTAGCAGCAGCCATTTCAGTCTCCTCAACATGATGGAGCAGTTTTTCCACATGCTGTGCCAGGTAGAGGTCAGTCAACAACTCGACTACTCCTGCCTCAACGCCCAGGTTCAGGCCTACCTAAACTATAGCCAGTGTTTTTCACATACCCTGTTCCCTGACCCCAATGATTTCTTGGCAGTCAGTGGCCCGAACTGACACAGCAAGCTCTCTATCTTCTTTCTTGCCCAGCCTCCAGTTACTTCTCAGAGAGGGTTTTTAGCACCGCGGAGACGTGGAGACACCCAAAAGGATCAAGTTATCGTCCACCACTATCAAAAACATCACTTTTGTCAACATGAACCAAGCCTTGATTGAGGAGGATTTTTTACATTCCTCTGGCTGATTCCGATGAATAGACATCACCCTGCTATCAGTGCCTTATCTTGCTGCAGTTGTTGTCTGCCTGCCTACCATCATGTTCTGTATGACTGCTACTCATGCCACTAATGCCACTTTCCAACCATTACATTCTGTACGACTGCTGCTGCTTCCATCATGCCACTGCAGTCTATCTGTTTACTTTGACTTTCCATCATGCCACTTTCATACAACCATCACATTTTGTATGACTACTGCTGCCGCCAGCATCATACCATTATTCCACTTTCCAACCATCACTTTTTGTATGGCTGCTGTTGTGGCCCTTATCATGCCACTGCTGTCTGTCTATTGACAGTACTTTGACTTTCCATCATGCCTCTAATGCCACTTTCCAACCATCATGTTCTGTATGACTTCTTCTGTGGCTTGCATCATGCCACTAATGCAACTTTCCAACCATCACATTCTGTAAGGCTACTGCTGTGGCCTGCATTATGTCACTTATGCCACTTTCAAACCGTCATGTTCTGTATGTGTAGTGTACGGGAGTTGTACTACCCGTCACTACAGAAGGGTCACTTGGATGCTGTCGTTCCTCTCATTTATGGGGAGGCTGGTAAAAGTCCTATTCTTAAAATGTAATGTAATTTATGGTATTTAATTCCCTGTTACTGTGAAATGTGCCATGTGCAGGCCGGCTAGGGATGTAATTCCAGCTCTAGTCACTAGAGGGAGCTAGGTAGCCCTAGTCTATATAAGGCCCAGTCAGGGAAGGAAGTCGGGTTAGCTCAGTTCAGTCTACTCCAGGCCATGAGCCTGTGAAGTCTACACCAGGCCCTGGGCCTGGGAAGGAGTGCAGACCCTGGAGTCTGTGAAGGCCACATGTCACAGGCCTAAGCAAGTCAGCAGAAGTCAGGCAGAGGCAATCCCTAGAGCAAGAGGTACTGAAATGTCAAGAGGAGGTACACTGTCTACTGGAGATTCAAGGATATAAGCCAGAAGTAGGGCATTGGGGCCTTGAAGAATAATTGCCAGTCAGGACAAGTCAGGAAGAAAGTAAGGTTCACCTGCATTTCAAAGTCCTGTTATTTTACCCTCTACTTTACCTTGCTGGATGTAAGCCTGCTGTAACTGCGACTGTACAAAAGTCTATTGTCTGCAACAAGAACTGTTGTAAGAGGTTGCCTGCTGTATTTCCACTGTTTCAGTAAAGTTGGAATTCTGTTTTCAAGCTACAAGTCTGCACCTCTATTATTCCTACTATAAATACGGTGTGCCACCGTTTATTGGCACTAGCGTCACGAAACATCAGGGACTTAGCCATAGGCACGTTAAACTACAACACCAAGGGCACCTCACATTCCACCTGGCTGTGTCCCTCAAGAACCCAGAGAGTGCCCCAGAGGAACAGCGTGCCGGCCTCTCCATCACTGGCATTCCCCAGGTTAGTTCCACACATTGCTCTGACTTGGGGATGCTACATTTTGGCGTCACGAACAGGATACGCACGTTTTACGGACTGTGAGCAAAAACGTGAACTTTGTGCCTTAACCAGTTTGCCAAGTGACAAAACGCCTGTTTATTTGAAGTGAACTTTGCGGACTTAAAACGTACAAAAAAGTCGAAGAAAATCGCCACTTCAAAGTGTGTTTTTGTGGACTTTTTACAATCCTGCTTGCTGTCACTGAATTGATACATCATGGCGCCCAAGATGGCCGTCGGCGCCATGGGACTTCTTCTTGCGCCATCACTGTCTGCTGTGGCGCGAAAATTTGGCGCCAAAACCCTCCAAGAGGGAGGAGAAGACGACATGGAGGTAACGCCTTCCTTTAAGGATTATAATATGGACACCGCCTACCCTATACTGGAATACCTAGGGGGCGTGCAAGAAACGACGGGGTGGAGCCTGCAGGAACAGTGGCTCACCCTGTTACGGGGTTTCCTACCTGAATCAGAGGGATCCGGAGCCGTAGTTGGAGCAATGGAGGCGACCCCAGGAGCAACTAAGGAGCGCCCTGCGCCCCCAGCGTATACTCCCAGTGACATGACTCAAACCTGCCCATGGCCACAAGCCGAGCCCTGCCGCTTCCACCCGCAGCGAGAAGGCTTCCTCCCGCGGAACCCCGCGTGGTCGGCCCTGATGGCCGAGATTCGAGTGGCGGCAACTTTAAAAACTACCACGCAGAAAAAGTATTTCGAGGAAGTCACCAAACGGATTTATGAGGACTCCAGGGACAGCAAGCCCCAGCTCGAACGCCGCACCGGAGTCGTGCTCGAGTTTGACAAGGTCAGAGGATTTGGATTCATCCAAGAAACCGGCACCAACCGGGACTATTATGTGAATCGCCGGTCCGTCAAGCGCAGCTATCTCCCAGGGCGACTGCATAATCTAGCGGTCGGGGAGAGAGTAGAGTTTACTCCCGCGGAGGGCCTGCGAGGCCCATATGCCACTGCGGTGACTCGTCCCGGACCCGTACCGGAGGACTGGGAAGAAACAGAAGATCCGGTGGAGGCAGAGGACCCGCCGGGACCCATCCGGAATACGTACCAGGAGAAGAGTTCCTTTCTCGGCCCGAACATCTTCTGTCAGCCGACGATCCTGGACAAGCCTCCCAGTCCTTACCCCTCTCCAGAGCTGCCGCGATGGGAGAAGACAGCCGCCGATTGAGCGCGGATGGCCCAGTTCAGTGAAGCGATGGATGACCTGCGGAGGAACCGCCATGAAAGAACCTCGTCTGAGCCTGCTGCAAGTGTGCCGGAATCCAGCAGTGAGATCTCCGCCCTGGAGGAGCGGATCGCTTCCTTACAGGCTTACCTGGATGGCCTGCGGCAAGTGACCGAGTCTAAGAAGGCAGCGCAGCAGTCCAGCGGTGGTGAGTTACCTGTGCCCCCTGTGCATCCTGAACCCGTAGTACCAAGTCCTACTGCTAACGCTGAGCCACCCAAGGTCCGTGTAAAAGCGGATAAATTGACATATGCCAGGAGCCGAGTCCGCCCTGACGGGAGCGTTATGTCCCGGCCAGAGGAAGTGTCTACCCCAGCGCCGGCCCGTGTCCCGAGACCAGCAGCTCCTGTGTGTCCGCAACCCAGCGGGCCAGTGAGGTGGGTAGGCCCAATACCTGTGATGTTTCCGGCCCATTCTCTTTGGTGGGCACCCCCTCCAAGAGGCCCTGGTGCATGGCCCAGACTACCAGCAGCACAGGGCTGCACTACCTCTGATGAACGGGGTTCATTTGACACGTACCTGTGAGCGGGCCTGCTAGGCCATTTTTGCTCATCCTCACAGGGACATCATACATGTTGCAGGAACTGTTCCTTTAAGTTTGTCAGGCTGGTGGAGCTTGCTGCCAGTTCCCCACGGCCGGTGGCATGTTTGTGAAGATAAGTTGCCACTGTGGAACCACTGCTCCCAGCCTGCCTCTTTCTGTGCCGGGACATCCTGCCTGCTGCTACCATTTTGGCGTCAAGTACTTTAACAAATCCCAGTTGTGCTTTTATTTGCACTTTATCCCCTTTTAACCCCCATTTCAGGTTGAAAAGGGCTTTTTATGTCAGCACTTTAAATATACGCAGGACTTGCCAGGAAGGTGTTACCCTGGTATTGTCAGAGTCCTGTATTGTGATTTTATGTATGTGCTGCTGACCGTATTTATTACTTTAAAAAATTTATCCAAGTCTATGTGCCCAGATATGGACTCCCTATGTGCGAGCCTCTGAGATTTTGCTTTTATTATGGACTCATTCATTGTCATGGACTATCCTGGTATTCCCTAACATCCGCTGTGCCAGGTCAGCGCCCCAGTTCCACTCTTTATCCTGAAGAAAGAGAGCGACGCCCCTTGTCACCGCACTTCTCCGTTAGCCAGCTGGACCTGATAATAATTGTCAATGCAGATGGAATTGATTACTGATATGTATGTATGCCTGCATGTTTTTCTTGTCTCTTTCAGGTGAAAATTCCAGCCGGGCGGTACCCTGTTGGAGTACGAGGTCGTACTCAGCTTAAAGCAGCGGGGTATGTAGTGTACGGGAGTTGTACTACCCGTCACTACAGAAGGGTCACTTGGATGCTGTCGTTCCTCTCATTTATGGGGAGGCTGGTAAAAGTCCTATTCTTAAAATGTAATGTAATTTATGGTATTTAATTCCCTGTTACTGTGAAATGTGCCATGTGCAGGCCGGCTAGGGATGTAATTCCAGCTCTAGTCACTAGAGGGAGCTAGGTAGCCCTAGTCTATATAAGGCCCAGTCAGGGAAGGAAGTCGGGTTAGCTCAGTTCAGTCTACTCCAGGCCATAAGCCTGTGAAGTCTACACCAGGCCCTGGGCCTGGGAAGGAGTGCAGACCCTGGAGTCTGTGAAGGCCACATGTCACAGGCCTAAGCAAGTCAGCAGAAGTCAGGCAGAGGCAATCCCTAGAGCAAGAGGTACTGAAATGTCAAGAGGAGGTACACTGTCTACTGGAGATTCAAGGATATAAGCCAGAAGTAGGGCATTGGGGCCTTGAAGAATAATTGCCAGTCAGGACAAGTCAGGAAGAAAGTAAGGTTCACCTGCGTTTCAAAGTCCTGTTATTTTACCCTCTACTTTACCTTGCTGGATGTAAGCCTGCTGTAACTGCGACTGTACAAAAGTCTATTGTCTGTAACAAGAACTGTTGTAAGAGGTTGCCTGCTGTATTTCCACTGTTTCAGTAAAGTTGGAATTCTGTTTTCAAGCTACAAGTCTGCACCTCTATTATTCCTACTATAAATACGGTGTGCCACCGTTTATTGGCACTGGCGTCACGAAACATCAGGGACTTAGCCATAGGCACGTTAAACTACAACACCAAGGGCACCTCACATTCCACCTGGCTGTGTCCCTCAAGAACCCAGAGAGTGCCCCAGAGGAACAGCGTGCCGGCCTCTCCATCACTGGCATTCCCCAGGTTAGTTCCACACATTGCTCTGACTTGGGGATGCTACATATGGCTGCTGCTACGGCCTGCATCATGCTACTAATGCCACTTTCCAACCATCTTGTTCTGTAAGGCTGCTGCTGCGGCCTGCATCATGCCATTTATGGTATTGTATAGATTGGCACTAAATATCTGGTCACAAATAGATAAGAATATGTAAAGGATAGAAAAGTATATAGATTTATTTAAATATAAAATTATAAAAAGGGTACCCTTATTGGTACAAAGGATGTGTACAAAGGATGTAATGTAGGATAAAATAGCAAATCAAGGGAATCGAAATAATACAAAACGTCCCACTGGAGGGTCAGAATAGGATGATACTAATGAGTCCTGTTTCTTGATGGAGAGAATATCTCCATCAAGAGAGCGATGGGAATATTGAGTTCCGATGTGTACAATACCATTAATCCTTCACTTTTCCGCTACTGACTGGGTGAGTCAGAATAGATCATTGAGCACCACACATGATTTAGTATCAGGTGAGCACCTATATATATAGTTGTGTTCAAAATTATTCAACCCCCACTGAAATTGAGTGTTTTGGCCAGTTTGACATTGATTTTGATCATTTCAGTCATCTTGTTTACAATTAAATCAAAGAGGCACTTGAAAGTCAGACAAATATAACATAACATTTATAATGAAATAACCACAAATGTCTTTTCTGTGCTCACATCATTATCAGTTTTATTCAACCCCCAAGTGACATTCAATCTTAGTACTTAGTACAACATCCTTTTCCAGTCATAACAGCTTTTAAACGTGAAGCATAGCTTGACACGTGTCTTGCAGCGATCTACGGGTATCTTCGCCCATTCTTCATGGGCAAAAGCCTCCAGTTCAGTCACATTCTTAGGCTTGCGCGCAGCAACTGCTTTCTTTAAGTCCCACCAGAGGTTCTCAATCGGATTTAAGTCTGGTGACTGCGATGGCCACTTCAAAATGTTCCAGCCTTTCATCTGCAACCATGCTCTAGTGGACTTGGAGGTATGCTTGGGATCATTGTCCTGTTGAAAGGTCCAACGTTTCCCAAGCCTCAGGTTTGTGACGGACTGCATCGCATTTTCATCCAATATCTCCTGGTACTGAAGAGAATTCATGGTACCTTGCACACGCTGAAGCTTCCCTGTACCTGTAGAAGCAAAACAGCCCCAAAGCATGATTGACCCCCCCGCCATGCTTCACAGTAGGCAAGGTGTTCTTTTCTTCATAGGCCTTGTTCTTCCTCCTCCAAACATAGCGTTGATCCATGGGCCCAAACAGTTCTAATTTTGTTCCATCAGTCCACAGAACACTATCCGAAAACTTTTGTGGTTTGTCCACATGACTTTTGGCATACTGCAGTCGACTCTTCTTATTCTTTGGAGACAGCAAAGGGGTGCGCCCGGGAGCTCTGGCATGGAGGCCTTCATTACGCAGTGTGTGCCCTATTGTCTGAGCTGAAACTTCAGTACCCGCATCTGACAAATCTTTTTTCAGTTCCTCAGCAGTCACACGGGGACTTTTCTCCACTTTGCGCTTCAGGTAGCGCACAGCAGTCGAAGTCAGCATCTTCTTTCTGCCACTACCAGGTAGCGTTTTAACAGTGCCCTTTGCCTTGAATTTGCGAATGATGCTTCCTATGGTGTCTCTTGGTATGTTTAACATCTTTGCAATCTTCTTATAGCCATTGCCCTTCCTGTGAAGAGAAATCCCCTCTTCTCTTGTCTTCCTGGACCATTCTCTTGACTTCACCATGTTTGTAAACACACCAGTAAATGTCTAGAAGGAGCTGAGTATCACAGTCATTTTAAATCTGCCTAATTGGGGCTTATTATGCTTGATTGCTGCTCCTTGACATCCAGAGGTGTTTTCAATATCTGATCGAAAACACTTGAATGAACCTCTGTTCCTAAGAGTGGTCATCTTTAAGGGGTTGAATAATTGTGTCAATGAAGAAATCACAAAACAAACATTTAATACTGTATTACAAAAACAATTGATGTCATTTTAGTTGCATTTGGTTCTTTAAAAAGTCCTTGTAAGATTTCATTCTGAACACAATGACAAATGTACACTAAATTCCCTAAAACCCTTTACAGCATTGGGGGTTGAATAATTTTGAACACAACTGTACATCTTTGAATCATGCCATTTATGCCACTTTCTAACCATGACATTCTGTATGGCTACTGCTGTGGCCTGCATCATGTCATTTATGCCACTTTCCAACCATCACGTTATGTATGGCTGCCGCCACCGTCGCCTCTATCATACCACTGCCACCATCATGCCACTGCAGTGACCTGGCGACCATCATCTTCTGTAAGGTGTCTGCTGCCTCCATCATGCTGCTGCCCCTTGCTGATAATCCCCTACTGCCACCACCATTAACGCAAAGCATCTGCCGCCGTCTATCACTGATACTACTACTACTACTACTACTACTACCATTGTTAATAAAAAACATACACAGCCATGTATGTTCCATGCTATACTGCTGACATTATTGCAGGAGCATGTCACTATATCTTTTCATATTCACACGGCACTGCTGCTGCTCCCAATTAGGCCTCTTGCACACGACCGTATGGCTTTTTCAGTGTTTTGCGGTCCACTTTTTTTCGGATCCGTTTTTCCGTTTTTTGCTTCCATTGTGTTTCCGTTTCGGTTCCGTTTTTCCGTATGGCATATACGTAATAACATAGAAAAAATTGGGCTGGTCTTAAAATTTTCAATAGATGGTTCCGCAAAAAACGGAAAAGATACGGAAGACATACGGATGCACTTCCGTATGCTTTCCGTTTTTTTGTGGACCCATTGACTTGAATGGAGCCACTGAACGTGATTTGCGGACAAGAATAGGACATGTTCTATATTTAAACGGAACGGAAAAACAGAAACGGAAGGCATACGGAGACACTTCAGTATTTTTTGCGGTTCCATTGAAGTAAATGGTTCAGTATACTGTCAGTATACTGAACTGAAAAAACGGCCAATATACGGTCCGCAAAATACTGTCGTGTGCAAGAGGCCTTAAAAGGAAGACATTTTTTTAGACCCGTTCACAATGAGCCACTTTTTCACCCGACAATCATCACGTGTGCGTGTCGTATGTGCAGTTATTGCGACCCTATCAAGACATCATTTATGGACCCTTGGTCCCTCCCAAGCCCCTTTTTTTTTTTTTTTTTTTTTACCCATAACACTGTGTGTGTTTAAACATCATCTTCAAATATCACAGAAAAAGATACAAAACATCTTGCGGGTAGGCGGGCACAGATGTGTTTTGATCAAATATATTGGCTAAGAGTCTCAGATTTTATCATATCAGAGAGCTTAGTCCACATATAATGCTTGCTTCTATTGTGTTAATGCATTATTTGCCATGATTTTTTCCTTATAAATAGTGATGAGCGAGCACCAAAGTGTTCGGGGGTTCGGGTACTCGGTCCGAACACATGGCGATATTCGGCCGAGCACCCGAGTATAATTGAAGTCAATGGGAGACAACCAGGCACCCACTGCTCTGAAGAGGGGAGGGTGCCTGGTCCATTGGAAAAGGTCTGAAAGTGACAGAAATACCACCAAAATGGATCAGAATTCAGGAACAGCATGGGGACGATGTATGGATGCATCTTGGACTCCCAAGTCGCTGCTGGGAACCATGTTGTCCGAGTTGTATGCCACACTTACAGACTGACAAATACGCACAACCCCCCCCCCCCCCCCCAAAACAAAAAAATCTATTTCACAGTAAAAATTGTTAGGAAACATTCTTTCACATTGTGGTACAATTGTTCAGGTAGTGGGACTCCTACACTCATAAAGCCTCTGCACTAAGTAAAAGGGCTGCCAACAATTACAAGGAATCGGCACTACAATACACCCTTTTTTACACACAAAGGAGGGCATCATACACACCCTTGAAAAATTATGATTGGTGGCCTGCTGGTGACCCCCAAAAACAATTGGAGCAAGGGCCTGCTGGTGACCCTCTAAAACATTACGGGTGAGGGGCTGCTGCTGAGCTGACCCTGTAAAACATTATGGTTGAGGGCCTGCTGGTGAGCTGACCCTGTAAAACATTCTAGTTGAGGGCCTGCTGGTGAGCTGACCCTATAAAACATTATGGTTGAGGGCCTGCTGGTGAGCTGACCCTGTAAAACATTATGGTTGAGGGCCTGCTGGTGAGCTGACCCTATAAAACATTATGGTTGGGGGCCTGCTGGTGAGCTGACCCTGTAAAACATTATGGTTGAGGGCCTGCTGGTGAGCTGACCCTGTAAAACATTATGGTTGAGGGCCTGCTGGTGAGCTGACCCTGTAAAACATTATGGTTGAGGGCCTGCTCGTGAGCTGACCCTGTAAAACATTATGGTTGAGGGCCTGCTGGTGAGCTAACCCTATAAAACATTATGGTTGAGGGCCTGCTGGTGAGCCGACCCTGTAAAACATTATGGTTGAGGGCCTGCTGGTGAGCTGACCCTTTAAAACATTATGGTTGAGGGCCTGCTAGTGAGCCGACCCTGTAAAACATTATGGTTGAGGGCCTGCTGGTGAGCTGACCCTGTAAAACATTATGGTTGAGGGCCTGCTGGTGAGCTGACCCTGTAAAACATTATGGTTGAGGGCCTGCTGGTGAGCCGACCCTGTAAAACATTATGGTTGAGGGCCTGCTGGTGAGCTGACCCTGTAAAGCATTATGGTTGAGGGCCTGCTGGTGAGTTGACCCTCTTTAAGAATTGTAGTGGAGGGAATATATACAATCTGGATGAGGAGGAGGAGTAGAAAACAAGATTCAACCATATACACTTTTTTTTGTGGTGGAAAAGGTGCATGGGAATATACTACAGTAGACTGAGTACATTGTAAACAATACATTGAAATTGCCTTTATGTTCATAGTCATTCATCTCAGCTTTCCTCTAGTGGAGTGGAGAAGTCAGGTGCAATCCAGGCCTTGTTCATTTTTATCTGAGTCAACCTGTCAGCATTGTCAGTGGACAAGCGGACATGCTTATAAGTTATAATGCCACCAGCAGCACTAAATACACGCTCAGACAAAACGCTGGCAGCAGGGCAGGCCAGCACCTCCAAGGCGTAGAGGGCAAGTTCATGCCACAAGTCCAGCTTGGACACCCAGTAGTTGTAAGGCACTGAGGGATCATTTAGGATGCCGACACTGTCTGCGATATATTCCTTTACCATCTTCCAAAACCTTTTCCCTCCTTGTAGCACTAGGCCGCGCTTCAGGTTGAGGTTGCTGGCGGGGTGTCATGAAAGTATCCCACCATGCCTTGGTGAATGTTGCCCTGCCTTTGTTGGAACTACTGTGTGTTCCCCTTGTCTCCCTTCCTCGGTTGTGCTGTTCTCCTCATTTTCAGTTGCACATTATATTAATATGAATCCTTTTACCATGTTGTTTTCTATGCATTATTGTACTGCTGCCATCTGCTGGTCAGAATTTGTATGCTGCACGTCTCTGTTCTTGTTAGTAAAGCTTTTTCAATTATGGGCGTGGTTTGCATGTAGCTCAGTCTTTCACTACCAGCAGCCATTTTCTGTGCCTCATGGCTGTGTGACTAGATACTCCATCCTTTTTGGGCTTGTGAAGACATCAGTTTTTGACCAGCAGTTAGCCTCAGGAGACACATCATCAGGACAGTGCTGATACCACTACCACAGAACTGTATTGTATCATTGCTTGTTGCTGTATTTGGACTGAATAAACCCACGTTTGATTTCCCATCCTCATGCCTAAGTCTGGCTACATGTAACCTGAGCATCTGCCAGTTCGGTCTGCCCCACTGCTTGGATACGAAGGTTGGAAGTCACACAGCTATTACCAGTTATACCTTCATTCGCCTTCATGTGGGGACAGAACAGTCAAAAACTGCCTCAATGTCAATACCCTGGCCACAGATTTCCTCAGAGTCCAGTATCACACCCAGGAATATCCCTTGCAATAGGCCCACCTGCAGCAAATCTGCCTGGCAACAGTGCATGTCCCACAAGCATAAGGGGAAGCACTGTGTGTCCACAGTATCTATACTCTCGCCTGGAAGTCCTCCACAACTCATCAAGCCATTCTCTACATCTTGTATTAACCTCTGCTTGCATAATAGAAGAACTGTTAATGCACACGGGGTCCCTCTTAACCCAAACCCTGCAATTCACTCAAAACACCTTAGGAACCTTGTCAGGGTGCCTCAGCGGAGCCGCACTGCAATTTTCAGCCACCAATTCAAAAGTTTATTTTCTTAAAGAGACAGAGCACCTTAAATCAAAATGGCCGAAAAGGACCTCGCACAGTTCCCCAGTGATGAAACAAAGCTAATACAACCCGATACTCATCATTATGAAGAACAGGAAGCAGAACCCACACTTCCAGCAGACCAAGTTGCGAGACCAAGACGCTCTCTGAAACCGGCAATAAAGGTCAAGGAAAATTATCAAATCAGGAAAGATGAGCTATGTGATAACCTGGAAGAGCTATAGGAACGAGTTTCCTCCCTCATGTCAGGACTTAAATCCTCAGGCGACGCCACAAGCTTACAAGTTGCCATTGGGCGGCTGAACACAGCTCATGAAAGATACAAGAGTCTTAAGGTATTTTACCTTTCTAAAAGATGCTAATAACGATGAAGCCCTATCAGAATTGAGCAAGGCAGAATCAATAGACAGACAAAGAGATACCATGGTGCTGCATGCTAAAGATAAAGCGGAACTCCGTATCTCTCATTTGCAAGAAACTAGATCACACAGATCGAATTCATCCAAACATTCCTCTCGGTCATACAGATCATCGTGCTCAAGAAGCTCAGCCCTAAGCGACAGATTATTAGAGGCCCGTATAAATGCAGAGCAATCCAAGGTGAGACATTCCTTCACCGAAAAGTAAGCTATTGCAAGAGCAGAAGCAGGGGCCAAGAGGGCCGAAGCAGAGGCCAAGAGGGCAGAAGCAGGGGCCAAGAGGGCCGAAGCAGAGGCAGAGGCCAAGAGGGCCGAAGCAGAAGCTCGAATAAAGATTTTTGAATCAAAGATAGAAGAGGAAATTGCATTAGCTAAAGTAAGACTACTTGAGCAAGCATTGAGCCAAGGTCTCGATCCAGTCTGCTCTCCACCACAGGAGATAGATGATCCAGCTGATTGCACCAACGACTATGTACTGAAACAGTCATCTGCACCACCCCTAGTTTGCAGTACTGTCCAAGCTGACAACACTGAAACCTCCAAGTCAACTCTACCTACAGTGCCAGTGCCACTCACAGCAGCTGAGCAACCTGATGACATTCACCCAGATGTGCCCTCTCAAGGACAGTTGTTACAGCAAAAAGGCTATTGCGTGTTTCCTGGCCTACATCCACGGCTCAAACGGCAGTCACCAAAATCCACAGAGGCTAGACCACAGCTCAACCCTGTAGCAACATCATTCTACCCGGAAGCATCTCACCCCTTCACGCCACGCAGCCCACACGCCCAGGGGCATCACAAGTTGTCATGGCAACAAGCAGCGGGAAATCAGATATGTCTGAGTTTGCCAGGTTTATGGTGAGCAGAAAGCTAATTAACACAAGTCTCTCAAAATTTGATGACCGCGCGGAGAGCTACAGAGCTTGGAAAGCAAGCTTCAAAGCCGCCATTGCCAACCTCAACCTAACCGCAGAGCAGGAGCTTGACCTCTTGATCAAATGGTTGGGCCCAGGCTCTACAAATCGTATTAAGAGCCTCAGAACTGTCTATGTGGGACAAGCAGAAGCAGGTCTCGCTGCCGCCTGGCAGAGACTCGAACGTACCTTCGTCAGTGCAGAAGCAGTAGAGAAAGCCCTATTCAAGAGACTGCAGAGCGTCCCAAAGATCAACCTCAAGGATGTCCATAAGCTTCAGGATTTGAGTGACCTGCTTATGGAACTAGAGCTTGCCAAAAGAGACCCACGTCTGACCAGGCTGTGCTACCTGTATACAGCCTATGGAGTGAACCCAATTGTCGTGAAGCTACCATACAGTCTGCAAGAAAAGTGGGCAGCATCAGTCTCAAGGTACAAAAGAGTGCACAACGTCACCTTTCCCCCATTTATTCATTTCTGCAGATTCATTGATGAACAGTCCCAGATGAGGAATGATCCTAGCCTCGATTTCCTGGAGTTCAACACTACAGCTTCAACGACACCATCATCAAGGTATGAAAGTGTCATGCATAAACACAGAGACTTTAAGAGCAGTGTGAGTGTCAGAAAGACTAACCTACCATCTCCTGCAGCACCCATAGGTAAACAGTACAATACCTCGTCAGGAGATAAGTCCTTCAATTGTGAATGTCCCATTCATAAAAAGCCACACTCACTGAACAAATGCAGAGGGTTTAGATCCAAGACCATACAGGAGCGCAAGAAAGTCCTCAGTGAGCTTGGGGTATGTTTCAGATGCTGCGCTTCAGTGGAGCACATGGCTAAGGACTGTAAATCTATTGTTAAGTGTGAGGAGTGTCATAGTGAAAGACATGCCTCAGCTATGCATCCAATTCCGCTCACCAGAGATTCACCAGCTGCCGTCACCGCCAGTCCTGCTCCAAGTCATGGCGGGGAGCCTCAGAATCACGCTAACACAACCACAGCTGTTTCCTGCTCATGCTTGGAAGTATGCCGCGAGAGCCAAAATGAGAAATGTTGTGCCCGAATATGCCTAATCAAGGTCTATCCAGAGGGATTACCAGAAAAGGCAGTAAAACTGTATGCCATCACTGATGACCAAAGCAACCGGATTCATCGCTTTTCCAGTCAGTGGGAATACAGAAATACTCCTACCAACGCTGATTGAATGCGATCAAATACCCAACCATAGGGATGAGATTCCCACCCCAGAAGCTGCATTTCACCCATAACATCTAAGGCACCTAGCTAACGTAATCCCACCTATGGACAACAACGCCGAGATTCTACTCCTGCTTGGCAGAGACAATCTAAGCGTACCAAAGGTGTGTCAACAATGTAATGGTCCTGACTACGCGCCATATGCCCAGAGGCTGGACTTGGGATGGGTAGTCATAAGAAATGTATGCTTGGATCAACCAAGAATTGACTCCTTCAAAACCTACGTGCGTGGAGATGGACGCACAACTTGCATTAAGCCGTGTCCTCATCACTACGAAGTGAAAGAGAAGTCTTCAGACCTCATACAACCACCTGATATCATTTCTCCCCTCCTTGCTGACGACTTGGGAAGATTAGCCTTTCACAAAACCAAGGATGATGATAAGGTAGCCTTGTCAGTAGAGGACAGAGAGTTTGTCAAGATAATGGACAGTGAGTTCTTTAAAGATGCAACCAATCACTGGGTTTCTCCATTGCCCTTCCGAACTAACAGGGTAAGACTCCCGAACAATCGGGAGCAAGCGCCATCCAGATTTAACTCTCTTCAGCGTACCATAAACAGCAAGCCGGATATGAGAGGACACATTGTCGCCTTTATGGATAAAATATTCCGTAACAACCACGCAGAACCAGCTCCATCCCTAAGGAAGAACGACGAGTGCTGGTACTTGCCTTCATTTGGAGTGTATCATCCACGGAAACCTAGCTAAATTAGGGTTGTTTCCGATTCAAGCGCCAAACATCAAGGTGTATCCCTTAACGATGTCCTTCTCACAGGTCCTAATCTGACGAATAACCTAGTCGGAGTGGTGATGAGGTTCAGGAAAGAGCTTGTCGCTATCACCGCTGACATCGAACAGATGTTCCATTGTTTCGTAGTCAGAGAGGACCAGCGGGATTTCCTCAGATTTCTGTGGTGCAAGAACAATGACACCAATGCAGAGATGGTGGAGTATCGAATGAGGGTACACGTATTTGGAAATAGTCCCTCACCTGCCGTAGCAACGTACCGCCTTCGGAGAACTGCATTAGAGGGAGAGTCAGAGTACGGTACAGATGCCAGAGACTTTGTAGAAAAAGACTTTTACACAGACGATGGACTCAAATCACTACCAACTGAGGAAGCAGCTATCGATCTACTCAAAAGAACTCAAAGCATGTTGTACCAAGCTAAACTTAGACTACACAAAATTGCTTCAAACAGCCTGGCCGTAATGAGAGCCTTCGAGTCAGGTGATCATGCACCTGGATTCAAGGACATTAACCTGGGACTAGACAGTCCACCTGTGCAAAGGATTTTTTTTTAAATAAGTTGTGCAGACAAGCCATTCACGAAACGTGGCATCCTATCAGTAGTGAACAGCCTGTTTGATCCATTGGGATTTGTAGCACCCATCACCATACTGGATAAATCTCTACTGAGGCAGCTTTCTGAAACCATCAAGGATTGGGATACCCCTCTTCCTTCTGATAAAGAGCAAAAATGGGAAGCCTGGAAGCAATCCTTGTGCGCCTTGGTTGAGATCCGCATCCCGAGATGTTATATTAAAACCTCATTTACCTCCACCGTTAAGAAGGAACTCCACGTGTTCTCGGACGCCTCCACAGACGCCATAGCAGTGGTGGCCTATCTGAAGGTGACAGACCCCAACAATCAAAATCACATTGCATTCGTCTTTGGTAAGGCTAAGTTAGCCCCCAAGCCTGATCATACTATTCCCAGACTTGAACTCTGTAGGACTGTGTTAGCAGTGAAAATTGCGGACTTTATACAACAAGAATTGGATGTCGACATTGATGAAGTCCAGTATTACACAGACAGTAAGGTCGTTTTAGGTTACATTTACAATCAGATAAAACAATTTTATGTGTATGTCAGCAACCGCATAGAGAGAATCAGAAGGTCCTCCAAACCCGAACAATGGCACTATGTACCATCCGAACTTATTCCAGCAGATCACGCCACCAGGCCTATGTCTATAGGTTCTTTTACTAACTCTACTTGGCTTACAGGTCCAGAGTTTCTGCTAGGACAAGCAGATGAACGTGTACAAGAAGGTTTCAGCATCCAGGATCCGGATAACGATCAAGAAATTTGCACTAAAGTTAGTGCATTGGTGACTGAAACAAGGCGAACCTCCAGCTTCAATTGTCATCGCTTTGAACGTATTTCCAGTTGGATAAGACTCGTCAGAAGAACCATCGTAAGGTTAGTGCACATCGCTAGATGTTATCACAATACTCAGGATGATAAAGATTGTCATGGTTGGCATGTATGCCATAAACTCTTCTCTGCTGAGGACATTTCTCATAGCGAGTCTCTCATAATACGCCACGTCCAGCAGGAAGAGTTTAACGTAGAATAGAAGTGCCTGTGCAACAGACAGCAGATTCTTATAAAGAGTCCTCTTGCCAACTTAAATCCAGTGATAGACAGTTTTGGCCTGCTCAGAGTTGGTGGTCGTTTGAATCAAGCCCACCTAGGTGTTGCAGAACAAAATCCTCTCATTATTTCCAGCAAACATCATATCACCATGTTGCTGATCCGACACTACCACAAAAGGGCTGAACACCAGGGCAGACAAATCACTGAGGGCAAGTTAAGATCCTCAGGTCTTTGGATTATAGGTATGAAGAAACGTGTAGCCCAATTACTGCATGACTGCGTGCATTGTCGTAAAGCAAGACGGAAAACAGCTGGTCAGAATTTGTATGCTGCACGTCTCTGTTCTTGTTAGGGTACTTTCACACTTGCGGCAGTGCACGGGCACTTGAGGCAGGACGGATTCGTCCTGCCGCAAGTGTGAAAGTACCCTTAGTAAAGCTTTTTCAATTATGGGCGTGGTTTGCATGCAGCTTAGTCTTATCACTACCAGCAGCCATTTTTCTGTGCCTCATGGCTGTGTGACTAGACACTCCATCCTTTTTGGGCTTGTGAAGACATCAGTTTTTGACCAGCAGTTAGCCTCAGGAGACAGATCATCAGGACAGTGCTGATACCACTACCACAGAACTGTATTATATTATCGCTTGTTGCTGTATTTGGACTGAATAAACCCATGTTTGATTTCATCCTCATGCCCAAGTCTGGCTCCATCTAACCTGAGCATCTGCTGGTCCGGTCTGCCCCACTGCTTGGAATACAAAGGTAGGAAGCCACACAGCTATTACTAGTTATACCTTCATTCGCTTTCATGTGGGGACAGAACATGGGTTGCCTAAAGAAGTACGGCAGCGTTGTCAGATGGAAAATTTTGGAGCAATCTCTCAACAAGTACCTTCTGATATTGCACCGTTTTACTCATCCTCTCCACCACAGGAATGAGAGATGAGAAGTTCTCTTTGTAGCAGGAGTCGAGAAGGGTTAACACCCAGTAATCTGTGTTATCTAAAATGCGTATATAGCGAGGGTCGTGGGAAAGGCAGCCTAACATGAAGTCAGCCATGTGTGCCAGATTACCAGCAGGCAGGACGTTGATGTCAACATCAGGATGACTCTCCATCCCCTCCTCCTCCTTCTCTTCTGCCCATCCACACTGAACAGATGGAATTAAAGTTCCATGGGTACTACCCTCTGTAGCAGAGGCAACTGTCTCCAGCTCCTCCTCCTCTTCATGCCCCAATTTGCACTGAGAAGACGAACTGTGGGTGGTCTGGCTATCACGCTGTGTAATGTTCTCCCCCATTTCCTCGTCTGCCACATTCAGAGCATCCTTCTTAATTGTGAGCAGCGATTGTTTTAGTAGACACAGAAGTGGGATGGTTACGCCGATAATGGCATAATCGCCACTAACCATCTGTGTGGATTCTTTAAAGCTTTATAAAACCTCACAGAGGTCTTACATCAATGCCCACTCCTCACTTAGGAATAGTGGCAGTTGACAGGAAAGGCGATGACCATGTTGCAGCTGATATTCCACAACTGCCCTTTGCTGCTTACAAAGCCTGGCCAACATGTAGAACGTAGAGTTCCAGCGTGTGCTCACGTCACACAACAGTCGGGGAGCTAGAAGCCGCAAGCGCTGCTGCAGCGTTTACAGACCGGGTGAAGCTGTGGACGTCTTGCGGAAATGGGCGCGCCTTCACTAGTAGCTCTACCAAATTGGGGTAGGTTTTTATAAACAGCTGAACCACTAAGTTTAAGACGTGGGCTAGGCATGGGATGTGTGTAAGGGTGTCGAGCTCCAAAGCCGTTGTCAGACACAACCATGCCTGTTTGTAGGTTGAGTGGTGAGAGCCACAGCTCGGTCTGGTCCCTTATACCCTGCCATAGCTCTGCGGCGGTGTGCTGTTTGTCCCCTAAGCAGATCAGCTTCAGAACGGCCTGTTGATGCTTACCCACAGCAGTGCTACACTGCTTCCAGCTAGGCACTGATGGCCAGCTGTTGGAGGTTGAAATAGAGGAGATGGTGGTGGAGGAGGAAAAGTGGGGGTTGGAGCCAGTAACATAGCTGCTGGCGGAGACCCTGATGGACGTAGGGCCCGCAATCCTGGGTGTGGGTAGCAGCTGTGCCATCCCAGGGTACGACTCTCTCCCGGCCTCCACAACATTTACCCAGTGTGCGGTCAGGGAAATGTAGCGTCCCTGGCCTCCAGCACTTGTCCATGTGTCCGTGGTGAGGTGGATCTTCCCAGGGCACGGGTGATGTTCTGGGACACATGCTGGTTTAAGGCGGGCATGGTACACCGTGAAAAATAGTGGCGGCTGGGGACTGCATACCGAGAGACGGCCGCCGACATCAGGCTGCGGAAGGCCTCAGTGTCCACAAGCCTAAATAGCAAGATTTCAAGGGCCAGTAATTTCGAAAGTTGCGCATTTAGTACTATGGACTGTGGGTGGGTGGGTGTTTATTTGCACTTACGTTCAAGTGCCTGTGTTATCGACATTTGGACGCTGCACTGGGGCAGGGAAGTGGATGTTGTTGCTGACGGTTCATGTGAAGGTCCAGGTGCAGGGCAACTGGCATCCGGGCCTGCGCCTTTGACAGGGGATTGGCCAGCAGTGCGTAACACAGGGGAAGAGGAGGCAGTGGTGTGACCTGCAGAACCAGATTGTGGACCCAGGCATTCGGCCCACTTATTAGGGTGCTTGGATGACATGTGGTGGATCATGTTGGTGGTGGTAAGGTTTCTAGTGTTCACGCCCCAGCTCATTTTGGTATGGCACAAGTTGCAAACTACCACTTTTTGTCGTGTTCTCTTTCCACAAAAAAGTACCATACTGCGGAACACCTACCCCTTGGCAAAGTAGATTAACGCATGGGGGTGCTCGGTGTAAGGGTTGCAGGCCTGTTTGATGTGGTCCGACGTCTCCCTTTTGCAATCCCACTGCCTCTTCCAGACTGTAGCAGTTCTGCGGATCCCTCCCCCTCTGTACTGCTGTCCTCGCTCGGCTTTTCACCTTCCCATGTTGGGTCAGTGATCTCATCGTCCACCACCTCCTCTTCCACTTCCTCACTATCCTCCTGACTTGACCTAACCACAACCTCAGTGATTGACAACTGTGTCTCATCATCATCCACCTCGTGAACGAATGATTGCCGTTCACCATCGTCATCTTCTTGAGACTGTAAAGGTTTAAGAGGTTGGGAATCAGGGCACAATATCTCAGGTATCTATTCAAGCGTGCTTGGCGAGAGAGCCAAACCAAGTACTGGCGATGAAAAGAGGTCATGTGAATATCCGAGTGTAGGATCACTTGTTTAGCCAGACGCGACATGGTGGGAGGATTCGGTTGACCAGACTCTTGGCTACAGAGACTGGACTTAGTGGAAACGTTAAGTATTGGATACAAAAACCAACTGATTTTGGACAATATGCTAGGCCCAGATTAATGGAAGTTGTAATATAGACAGTGTTTTTAGATGCAGTTTAGTATTGGATACAAAAACCAACAGATTTTAGACACTATACTAGGCCCAGATTAATAGTAGTTGTAATATAGACAGTATTTTTAGATTTCGTTCAGTATTAGACAATAAAACTAACAGATTTTGGACACTTTACTAGACCCAGATTAATGGAAATTGTAATATAGACATTGTTTTTAGATTCAGTTCAGTATGGGATACAAAAACAGACAGAGTTTGTACACAGTTTACTAGGTCCAGATTAATGCAAGTTGTAATATAGACAGAGTTATTAAGATTCTGTTCAGTATGAGATACAAAAACTCACAGATTGTGGACACTTTACTAGGCCCAGATTAATGGAAATTGTAATATACACAGTGTTTTCAGATTCAGTTCAGTATGGGATACAAAAACCCACAGATTGTGGATACTTTACTAGGCCCAGATTAATGGAAATTGTAATATACACAGTGTTTTCAGATGCAGTTCAGTATGGGATACAAATTTGTCCAAAATAAAATTTATTCTCTGCTGGAATACTGTATATACGGTTGCGGCCTAAACACACACACAGATGTGCCCCAAGCGAGTTAAATTTGACAAAAATATAAATAATTCTCTGCTAGAGTAATGAATATAATGGCTGTGGATTGAATGCACACATAGATGTGCCCCAAACTAGTTAAATTTGTCCCAAATACAAATAATTCTATGCTGGAATACTTTATATATGGTTGCGGCCTAAAAGCACACACAGATGCGGCTAAAACTAGTTAAATTTGTCCCAAATAAAATTTATTCTGTGCTGGAATACTGTATATACGGTTGCGGATTGAACGCACACACAGATGTGGCACAGATTATGTTAATTTCCCGAGAGAAAAAAATTTCTCTGATGGCGTGGTGTATATCTCACTAGCAGGCACACTCTAGTGAATAACCCCCTTTTTTAAATGTCTGCTAAACACACTGCTTTCTGATTGCATACTGTAGATCTCGCTAATATCAAATCTTCGAGTCTTTTGAAAGCTTTTAAAAAAGCGATATTCCAGCCTGCACTATCTGTCCTTTCCTGAAGAGGCCTGTCCCTGATACTGCTGAATTTAACCCCTGGTAAAAAATGGTGCTGCACTGCTGTCAAACACACACTGTAGTCCTTAAGAGGACTGTTTGGTCTTTCAATAGTTTTTGGGAGTTAAATCTGTGAATTTACAGCAAAACGCAATCTGTCCCTGCCTGCTGTCTGCTCTACCTGACGCTGAATGATCCGAGCGCGGGACATCGGCTCCTATATAAACTGGTATCACGTGTTCCGGCCAGCCAATCAGTGTAAGGCTAATAGCTAACATGGCTATGGCATTACACTGAAGGGAATTACTTACCTGAAAGTTGATTGGCTGCTTAGGAGGCGCCAAACGTGCAGGGAGGAGACTCGAGCAATTTGACAAGCACACGTGGTATTCGGCAGAGTACCGCTACATGGTGAGCATAGCGATGCTCGAGCCGAACAGGTACTTGGCCGAGCATGGTCCCTCATCACTACTTATAAACATCATCTTTTCATGATAAGGGACAATTTTTGGAAGCTTTGGAATATGAAAAAGCACATATGCCGACTTGGTGTGATATTAAATATGCTTTACGGTAACGTAATCAAATGAAATTAAACCCTTCAGGGTCTTAAATCACCAGGAATAAATCTTGGCATGGCCTATAGTGCACTGCACCTTATAGTATGAAATATGGTAAATGTGGGTTTATATTTTGTTACAAGGTTTTCTCGACTCATAAGGAATATCGGTAAGAAAAACAGCCAACTAAAATGTTTGGTATAAAAATAAATATATTTTATTTATAATATATACAGTAATTACAATATATACAATAACTACAGTATTTAAAATAATAGATATAACTTATTTACAATATATACAATAATTACAATTGGAGGCTGTATATGTTGGGAACATTCATTTTTTAAGCTTGTGGCAGCAGGAGGCAGTAGACATTGGGAACATTGATTCTTTTGGCTTGTGGCGGCAGGAGGCAGTAGATGTTGGGAGCATTAATTATTTTGGCTTGTGGTGGCTGGAGAAAATGGTGGACGACTTTCGGTGTCTGGTGGTCCTTAAACAAGAAAATATCTTAGAGACTTTGTTTTTTAACTGCAGATATTGATATTTAAGATTTTTTATAAATTCCTGTCCACTGTAATGTGTCTGCCATTGTTGCACTCTGTAGCATTACATGTCATGATCTTTAAATCAGACATGACCTGTTATTAAAGAGCCTTTCCACTGCTATACATGTTCATGCTGTCAGTGAATATTTACTATACTGTAATGCGACTATAACCCCAACTAATGGTCCAGGATTGCTGGAACAAAGGATTATTAATTTACATTCTCCCTACACAGAAGTGAAGGAGAATGATATGAAATGCACCTGAAAGCTTAGAGAACATGCATGACTGGAGAGCATATTACTATAGGTGCCACGTTATAGGGCATATCACTAGTGCTCTGTATAAATGGCAGTCTATAACTGACTGGATCTCAGAACAACTCTGGGGAATATGAAGATTGTTACGGAAACCTAAGACATTGTTAATTTCTCATCAGTTTTTTTCTAACCTGGGATAAGAGATATATTTTTGCTCATGTTAATAGAAATGAGCTATGTAAATAATATCTAGACATAGAAGACACACCGTTCTGCAATATTCAGGATAAAATGCTTCTTAGTTCCCTCCCTTTCTACTAATCCTAACCTTACCGATCATCCTCTGCTAAGTTTGCTAGTATATTCTTGATTATTTTTTTAATAAAGGGATGAGAATTTTTAGAATCACTTATATGAGTAGCTGGTACCAGAAAAACTTCTCCCAATGTCAAATCTTTGGCTCACACTCTCAAAATGTCAGAATATTGGTATTGTTATTTTGCTCTTTTTAATAGTCCACATTTTAATAATGAAAAAAAAAAAATTACTGTACACTTGAATTTGATGTAAAAGCTTCTGCCAGGGGTCTCTATCTTCAGAATTTATTAGATGTTTGGCAGGTGGTGGTTGAGCTGGTGGTGGTGGAAAAGGTGGAGGTGGTTGAGGAGGCGGTGGTGGATCCGGTGGTGATGGAGGAGGCGGTTGTGGAGGTGGATGGTGGAGGAGGTGCTGGTGTTAAAGGAGCTGTTGGAGGCTTAGCTATCCATTTAATGCACATCAATTCTACTCCACTGCCCGTCTGGGGTTGGGATCTCATAAAATATTAAGAAATTGCATAAAAAATATCCTCTCAAATATTATTATAAATAGCAGATATATATTTTAGCTGGTACCAGATAAACTTCTCCTAATGTCCACATTTTAATAATGTAGCCTATGCTAAAAAAACCAACATTTAGACCTACCGGTAAAGGGTTTTCCAGGAGTCCAGACATGACAGCACCCACTGGAGGATGTCCTATTTGGCCTCTGTAGGGACAGGAAGCTTTGAGAGGTTAAATAGATCCCTCCCACCACACCTCACCAGTGTTTTCCCAACTTACTACTAAAGACAGGATCCGAGTGTTACTTCATGTTTAGTTCACATAAAGTATCTGGATACAGATCCATAAAAATAAATAAAAGAAAAAAGAGGGAGGGAAATTAAGGGGTGCTGTCATGTCTGGACTCCTGGAAAACCCTTTACCGGTAGGTCTAAATGTTGGTTTCCAGGACGTCCTCCATGACAGCACCCACTGGAGAACTTCCAGCTTAAAAATTTAGGGAGGGACCACTGCTTGAAGGACCCCACAACCGAATGTTAGGTCCTGTCTAGCAATAGAATCTATCCTATAATGTCTAATAAATGTTGAGAAACTGGACCAGGTTGCTGCTCTGCATATCTGGTCTATGGAAACCTCAGCCTTTTCTGCCCATGAGGAAGCCATGGCTCTTGTGGAATGGGCTTTCAATTCCAAAGGACAAGGAATATTTTGCTGAGAATAGGCAAGTCTGATGGAGTCCTTTATCCACCTTGCTAAAGTCTGTTTAGAGGCTTTCTTTCCTCTGTTCTTTCTCCCGAAAGATACAAAGAGGTTTGAAGATTGTCTCCAAGATGATGTTTTCTGTAGGTAGGACAGAACAGCTCTTCTTACATCCAGGCAGTGGAATTTTTCTTCCTGTGGATGTTTTGGCGAGGAGCAGAATGAGGGAAGGATTACCTCCTGGTTTCTATGAAAAGGTGACACTACCTTGGGTAGGAAAGCTGGATCCATTTTAAGGATAATCCGGTCATCCAGGACTTTAAGGTAGGGTTCCCTGATAGAAAGGGCCTGGATTTCTCCTATCCGCCGGGCTGTAGTTATTGCTACGAGAAAAATCGTTTTTAAGGAGAGCATTTTTTCAGAAATTTGATCAATCGGCTCAAAGGGGGGACCACATAACCCATTTAGGACAGTGTTTAGGTCCCACGGAGGAACTGTTTTCCTGATGGTAGGCCTCGCTCTGGAAACAGATTTTATGAATCTCTTGACCCATCTGTGTTCAGCGAAGGGAAAGTCCAGACAGCAGCTTAGTGCTGAGATCTGGACTTTAAGGGTGCTAGGTCTTAGCCCCATTTCAAACCCTCTCTGTAAGAAATCTAGGATGTTACCTATCGAAGGAAAGGATACCTCCGGATGAGAAAGGGATAACCAGGATGAGAATTTTTTCCAGATTTTTAAATATATGGAAGTGGTTACTGGTTTACGGCTGTCCTGTAAGGTAGTGATTACGCTGTCTGATAGGCCTTTACCCCTTAGGATCTGCCTCTCAGGATCCAGGCTGTCAATCTTAGTCTGTTCAGGTTCGGATGTTTTATCGGGCCTTGAAACAGAAGATCTTCTTCCCCTGGGAGCAAAATTGGATCTTTGACCGATCTCTCCTCCAGAAGAGGGAACCAAGTCCTCTTTGGCCAGGCCGGAGCAACCAGGATTAGCGTTGTTCTGCTTGAACTCAGCTTCCTTAGTATCGCAGGAATTAAAGGGAGAGGAGGAAATGCGTAGCTCAATTCCCTGTCCCATTCCTGAGTCATCGCATCCACTTTGTGGGGGTTGTCTCTTGGGTTTAACGAGAAGAAACAGTCCACTTTGGCATTCCCCCGGGTCGCGAAAAGATCTACTTGAGGAGACCCCCACTGATGGCAAATCATCTGAAATACCTTTGTATTTAGTTCCCACTCTCCTGGGTCGAGGACATGCCGACTCAGGAAGTCTGCTGTGTGATTTTCTGATCCTTTTAGGTGGACCGCAGAGATGGATAGGACTTTCCTTTCTGCCCAAGAGAAGATCTGAACTGCCAGATCCTGAAGATGTTTGTTCCTGGTTCTGTGGTGATCTATCAGGAGGTGTTCTGCCCCTTTTAGAGCCTCCCATACCGCCTTTAGTTCTCGGAAATTGGAGGATCTGCGGCTGTCTAATTGTGACCATTCCCCCTGAAGGTATAGGTCGGTTAGATGGGCTCCCCATCCCTTCTGGCTTGCGTCTGTGGTTATTACCACTGAAGGTAGAAGGTTCCAGGCTACCCCTTTTTCAGGTTTTTGGGTTTAGCCACCAGTCCAGAGAATCCCGAACTTGTCGGGATAGAAGGAATTTTGAATTCAAGGACTGTGGATTTCTGTCCCATGATAGAAGAACTGCCTCTTGAAGGGTTCTTGAGTGAAATTGGGCCCAAGGTACGACCGAGATGCAGGATGTCATGAGGCCTAGGATCCGCATGGCCTGTCTTAAGGTGTGTGCCTTTTTCTTTTGGAAGGTCCCAATTTCCTGAATTATTTTCCCTCGTTTTTGGGGAGGTAGAAAGGAGTGTTGTTTCTCCGAGTCTAGAAGGACTCCCAGGAATTGTTTCCTGGTCTCCGGATGAAGATCCGATTTCTTGTAGTTTATTAACCATCCCAAGTCTTTGAGTAACGCTAAGGACTGATAGATGTTCCCTTCTAATTCCTGTTTTGTTCTTGCAATAAGCAGGAAGTCGTCCAGATATGGAATGATTTTTATTTGCTGTTTCCTTAGATGCGCCATCATTTCTGTTACGATCTTCGTAAAGATGCGTGGTGCTGATGAAATCCCGAATGGTAAGCACTGGAACTGGTAGTGGAATACTTTGTCCTTCAGCTTGATCGCGAATCTGAGGTATTGTTGATAATCTGGATGAATTGGGATGTGGTAGTATGCATCCTTCAGATCGATGGTGCATAGGTAAGCACCCGGATCTATCAGTGGTACTGAGGATTTTATCGACTCCATCTTGAATTTGTGATATACCACCCATTTGTTCAGGAACTTTAGGTTGATTATTGTTCTGAAACTTCCGTCTGGTTTCTTCACTAGAAATAACCTTGAATAGTGACCCATATTCTGTTGGTTGACGGGAACTGGAAGTATTGCTTCTAGTTTTAGAAGTTTTTGAATATCCGAAAATATTTGTTCCTGTTGTAGAACTGAACTTGCTGTTGTCAGCTGAAACTTTTGAGGAGGGAAAGAACAGAATTCTATTTTTACCCCATCGCGGATAGAGTTGAGAATCCATGGATTTTGGGTGACATGACTCCATGATTCCCAATACTGTTTCAATCTCCCTCCTACTGGTCTGACGTCATTGCTTGTTAGTGTTTGAATTGGGGATAAGCAGGAAGCCTCTTCTCTTCCCCCCTTTCTGGGAGCTCCACCTACCCGTCTTCCCTTTCCCTTTCTGCGAGCCTGAGAATTGTTTGGTAGGCTTCCGAAAGGGCTGCGGTTTCTTTGGTTTGTCTTCAGGAAAACCTTTCTTCTTATCCGCTGCACTCTCTAGGATAGAGTCCAGCACAGGACCGAACAAGTGCTCACCGGTGAAGGGGATCGCACATAACTTATTTTTTGAAGCTATGTCACCCGACCAGGATTTTATCCACAGGGCTCTTCTGGCCGTATTTGTCAGGGAATCATTCCTGGCCGCAAACCGGATGGATTCAGCGGATGCGTCCGCCATAAAGGATGCTGCCATCTTCAATAGGGGGAGGGATTCCAGAATTTCCTCCCTGGACGTCTTCTTTTTAACCACTTCAGCCCCCCTACCTTAAACACCCTTAAAGACCAGGCCACTTTTTACAATTCCGCGCTACGCTACTTTCACCGTTTATTGCTCCGACATGCAACTTACCACCCAAATGAATTTTACCTCCTTTTCTTCTCACTAATAGAGCTTTCATTTGGTGCTATTTCTTTCTTGCTGACATTTTTACTTTTTTTGATATTTTACTTTTTTTGATGAAATTTTTGCAAAAAAATGATATTTTTCACTTTATGTTGGAAAATTTGTCAAATAAAACTACATTTCTCTAAAATTTTTTCTCTAAATTTATTGTTCTACATGTCTTTGATAAAAAAAAATGCAATAAGTGTATATTTATTGGTTTGGGTAAAAGTTATAGCGTTTACAAACTATGGTGCAAAAAGTGAATTTCCGCACTTTGACTTTCTGAGCACCTGTCCTGTTTCCTGACGTACTACAATGCCCAGACAGTAGAAATACCCCATAAATGACCCCATTTCCGAAAGTAGACACCCTAAGGTATTCACTGAGGGGCATAGTGAGTTCATGGAAGTTTTTATTTTTGTCACAAGTTAGCGGAAATGGATTTTTTTTTTTTTACAAAGTCTCATATTCTACTAACTTGTGCCAAAAATACAATTTTACATGAACTCACCATACCCCTCACAGAATACCTTGGGGTGTCTTCTTTCCGAAATGGGGTCACTTGTGGGGTATTTATACTGCCCTGGCATTTTAGGGGCCCCTAAAGCGTGAGAATCCAAATGCGTAAAAATGCCCTGTAAAATCCTAAAGGTACTCATTGGATTTAGGGCCCATTTGCGCATCTTGGATGCAAAAAAGTGGCACACATGGGGTATCGCCGTACTCAGGAGAAGTAGGGCAATGTGTTTTGGGGTGTATTTTTACATATACCCATGCAGGGTGTGAGAAATATCTCTGTAAATGACAACTTTTTAAAAAATTTATACAAAGTTGTCATTTACAGAGATATTTTTCACACCAGTAGGGGTATATGTAAAATACACCCCAAACACATTGCCCTACTTCTCCTGAGTACGGCGATACCTCATGTGTGCCACTTTTGCATCCAAGATGCAAATGGGCCCTAAATCAATGAGTACCTTTAGGATTTTACAGGACATTTTTACGCATTTGGATTCCAAACTGCTTTTGACGTTTAGGGGCCCCTAAAATGCCAGGGCAGTAAAATACCACACAAGTGACCCCATTTCGGAAAGTAGACTACCCAAGGTATTCGCTGATGGGCATAGTGAGTTCATGGAAGACTTTATTTTTGGCACAAGTTTGCGGAAATTGATTTTTTTTTTTTTTTTTTACAAAGTCTCATATTCCACTAACTTGTGCCAAAAATACAATTTTACATGAACTCACCATACCCCTCACGGAATACCTTGGGGTGTCTTCTTTCCGAAATGGGGTCACTTGTGGGGTATTTATACTGCCCTGGCATTTGAGGGCCCCTAAACGTCAGAAGCAGTTTGGAATCCAAATGCGTACAAAATGTCCTGTGAAATCCTAAAGGTACTCATTGGATTTAGGGCCCTTTGCGCATCTTGGCTGCAAAGAGTGGCACACATGGGGTATCGCCGTACTCGGGAGAAGTAGGGCAATGAGTTTTAGGGTGTCTTTTACATATACCCCTACTGGGTGTGAAAAATATCTCTGTAAATGACAACTTTGTATAATTTTTTTAAAAAGTTGTCATTTACAGAGATATTTCTCTCACCCAGCATGGGTATATGTAAAATACACCCCAAACACATTGCTCTACTTCCTGAGTACGACGATACTCTATGTGTGCCACTCTTTGCATCCAAGATGCGCAAATGGGCCTAAATCCAATGAGTACACTTTAGGATTTCACAGGACATTTTTACGCATTTGGATTCCAAACTGCTTTGGCGTTAGGGCCCCTAAAATGCCAGGGCAGTAAAATACCACACAAGTGACCCCATTTCAGAAAGTAGACACCCCAAGGTATTCGCTGATGGGCATAGTGAGTTCATGGAAGTTTTTATTTTTTGGCACAAGTTTGCGGAAATTGATTTTTTTTTTTTTTTTTTTTTACAAAGTCTCATATTCCACTAACTTGTGCCAAAAATAAAATTTTACATGAACTCACCATACCCCTCACGGAATACCTTGGGGTGTCTTCTTTCGAAATGGGGTCACTTGTGGGGTATTTATACTGCCCTGGCATTTGAGGGGCCCCTAAACGTCAGAAGCAGTTTGGAATCCAAATGCGTAAAAAATGTCCTGTGAAATCCTATAAGGTACTCATTGGATTTAGGGCCCCTTTGCGCATCTTGGCTGCAAAAAGTGGCACACATGGGGTATCGACGTACTCGGGAGAAGTAGGGCAATGTGTTTTGGGCGTATTTTTACCTATACCCCTACTGGGTGTGAAAAATATCTCTGTAAATGACAACTTTGTATAATTTTTTTAAAAAGTTGTCATTTACAGAAGATATTTTCACACCCAATATGGGTATATGTAAAAGTACACCCCAAAACACATTGCCCTACTTCTCCTGAGTACAGAGATACCACATGTGTGCCACTTTTGCAGCCAAGTTACGCAATTCGGCCCTAAATCCAATGAGTACCTTTTAGGACCGGTATTTTTACGCATTTTTCTTCTCACGCTTCAGGGCCCTAAAATGCCAGGGCAGTATAAATACCCCACATGTGACCCCATTTTGGAAAGAAGACACCCCAAGGTATTCTGTGAGGGTATGGTGAGTTCATAGAAGATTTTTTTTTGCCCAAGTTAGCGGAATTTGATTTTTTTGTTTTTTCACAAAGTCTCCCTTTCCGCTAACTTGTGACAAAAAGTTCAATCTTTCATGGACTCAATATGCCCCTCAGCGAATACCTTGGGGCGTCTTCTTTCCGAAATGGGGTCACATGTGAGGTTTTTGTACTGCCCTGGCATTTGAGGGTCACCGCAATCATTACACGTATGGCCAGCATTAGGAGTTTCTGCTATTCTCCTTATATGGAGCATACGGGTAATGAGATTTTTCCGTTCAGCCTCTGGGCTGAAAGAAAAAATGAACGGCACAGATTTCCTCATTCGCATCGATCGATGTGGATGAAAAAATCTCTGCCAAAAATATGCAAGAAAAAAAGAGGGGCCTGGCGATTGCCAGGACATAGGAGCTCCGCCCAAACATCCATACCCACTCAGCTCCTATGTCCTGGCAAGCGTGATTTCTCCATTCACATCGATCAATCCATCGGTGTGGAGGAAGACATCTTTGCCAGATTTTTTGATACAAAGTGTTTGCCAAAGCATATGAACTCCAACACCTCTCCTCAGCTCACATGCCAGGGCAAGCGTGCCTGTCCTGCAGAGGAGAAATCTCGTCTTGCAGCGCCGCATACACTGACTTCACGTGTCTTCTGATAGCAGCAATGCTTCTCTCAGAATTCACATCAGTGCTGCGGCGTTTTCGTCGGTTGGTCCGTTGGTCTGTTGGTATACCTGGAAAATAAAGGGTGGTTATGGGGAAAAAAAAAAAAAAAGAAGAAAAACAGGCAGCAGGCACATGACTTGAACGTTGCAAACTTTATAAAACCAGAACATTTTAAAACTTTTATAAAACATGAACATAAAAACCTGAACTAACTCAAGATTTTTTTCTTGCTACCTGTTTAATTTTTATTTTTTTACCATTTCACTCTTTATTTTCCTAGCAGAAACCTCTCCTTTCCCATGGGACAATGTGTAAAGTGTAAATCACACAGAGATGGTGCGAAGTACATTATACGCGTTATCCCAAGTGAAAGGAGAGGTTTCTACCGTTTCACACTTCTGCTGTAGCACACCAGCACCGTCCTATGTGTTAGGGTCTCTCAAAACCTAGTGTCCTGAGAGACCCTAGAGCCTCAGTGGAAAAAAAACTACCTGTGTAGTGCTGTCCCTAGGTCCCTAAGTGTACCTGAGTGTGGTACTTCCGGAAACACTCTCCAAGGCATAGGGCAGGGTGGTCAGGACAGTCAGGACAGAAATAACGGGTGTCACGCCTTATTCCACTCCTGCTACAGACACGACATTTTTTCGGGGTGGCGGTTGGTTTGAGGTACCCGGCACAACGCTAGGGAAGTGCCGCTCGTGTAGACGGCTAACTACACTGGTGGATGGGGCCACGGAACCTCCTGGGTACAGGAGGTTCTCGACGATCTCTTCCTGGAATTTTAGGAAAGATCCAGTTCTCCCAGCCTTACTGTAGAGAACGTAACTATTATATAGAGCCAATTGAATCAGATAAACAGACACTTTTTATACCAGCGTCTGGTCTTTCGGGAAACCAAATAAGGGGCCAACATCTGGTCGTTGAAGTCCACCCCTCCCATGTGGAGGTTATAGTCGTGGACTGAGAGGGGCTTTCAACGACACTGGTTGCCCGTTGAATTTGTACTGTCGTGTCTGCGTGAATGGAGGAGAGCATGTAAGCGTCACGCTTGTCTCTCCATTTCACCGCGAGCAGTTCGTCGTTACACAGTGCAGCCCTCTGCCCCCTTGCAAGTCGGGTGGTAAGAAGCCGTTGGGGGTAGCCCGGCGACTAGGTCGCAGCGGTGCCGCAGCAGCCAATCTGTTCTAGGAACAAATGCTTGAAGAGGGCCACACTTGTGTAAAAGTTGTCCACGTAAAGATGGTACCCCTTGCCGAATAAGGGTGACACCAAGTCCCAGACTATCTTCCCACTGCTCCCCAGGTAGTCAGGGCAACCGACCGGCTCCAGGGTCTGATCTTTTCCCTCATAGATCCGAAATTTGTGCGTATAGCCTGTGGCCCTTTCACAGAGCTTATACAATTTGACCCCATACCGGGCGCGCTTGCTCGGGATGTACTGCTTGAAGCCAAGGCGCCCGGTAAAATGTACAAGGGACTCGTCTACGCAGATGTTTTGAGCAGGGGTGTACAAATCTGCAAATTTCTGGTTGAAATGGTCTATGAGGGGCCGAATTTTATGGAGCCGGTCAAAAGCTGGGTGGCCTCTGGGACGGGAGGTGGTGTTGTCACTAAAGTGCAGGAAACGCAGGATGGTCTCAAAACGTGTCCTGGACATGGCAGCAGAGTACATGGGCATGTGATGAATTGGGTTCGTGGACCAATATGACCGCAATTCATGTTTTTGGTTATGCCCATGCTGAGGAGAAGGCCCAGAAAAGTTCTAAGTTCGGAAACTTGGACTGGTTTCCACCGGAAAGGCTGGGCATAAGAGCTTCCCGGGTTGTCGGCGATAAATTGAGTGGCATATCTGTTTGTTTCTGCCACGACTAAGTCAAAGAGCTCCGCAGTGAAAAACAGCTCAAAAACCCCAGCGCCCGATCCTATCTGAGCTGTTTCCACCCGAACTCCTGACTGGGCGGTGAAAGGGGAACTACTGGTGCGGCTGAAGATGGGGGCTGCCAATCAGGATTTGCCAGCACCTCAGGGACTCTAGGGGCTCTACGGGCCTGTCTGCGCGGTGGCTGCGGCGGGAAACTACTGCACGTGCCACCGTACCAGCTTCTACTGCCCTTCTGGTGCTCGCCACTTCACCATGTTCTACGGCAGTGCTGGTAGAAGGTCCAGGACGGGCTGCGCTGCTGGTGTATGCCTCACCACGTAATCCGGCAGCGCCAGCCCCACTCTGCTGCCCTTGAAGCGGATCCTGCGCAGCCTGCGGTCTAGCAACACGGGGCCGAGTGCGCCTGCTTCTATCAGGGACCTCCACCTCCTCGTCAGAACTTTGGGTCAGAGAGCCACTGCTTTCTACAGGTTGGTATTCTGACCCGCTGGATTCGTCAGATGAGGGTTCCCACTCCTCATCCGACTGGGTCAGAATCCTGTAGGCCTCTTCAGAGGAATACCCCTTGTTTGACATTTGGCCGTCTAAATTTAGGGGTATTCCCTGAGACTACCCAAGAAAAAAGCAAGCCTGTCTTACAATTGAGAGGGTAGCGAAGTACAGAAGCCGCTGCGATTGATAAAAAGATCAAAACTGATTTTTATCGCCGCAGCGCTTGTGAAGGATTGTGCAGTGATTACAAAAAAAAATTTTTTGTCACTGCGGCGGGGTGGGCGTGGGTGAGCGCACGTGTGGGCGACCGATCCAGGCCTGATCGGGCAAACACTGCGTTTGGGGTGGAGGGCGAACTAAAGTGACACTAGTACTATTATATATCTGACCGTGATCAGTTCTGATCACTTACAGATACTATAAAAGTACAAGCGCTGATTAGCTCTACGCTAATCAGCGAACCAGTGACTGTGGTGCGGTGGGCTTGGCGCTAACGCTAACTACCTACCAAAGGGGACTAAACTAAGCTAAACCTAACAGTCAATCTTAGTGAAAAAAAAAAAGTGACAGTTTACACTGATCACTTTTTCCCTTTCACTGGATGATTGACAGGTGCTGAAAGGGGTGATCAAGGGGTTAATTTGGGTGATGGGGGCTGATCAGGGGGCTATGTGTGGTGCTTGGTGTACTCACTGTAGAGGTGTGCTCTCTCCTGGGTCCAACCGACGAAAAGGACCCAGGAGAGAGCACAGAAGCCATTTAATCCATCATATTTACTAATATGATGGGTTAAATGGCTCCTGATTCGTTTTTTTGAATGTCATCAGCCCGCCAGCGCTGCCGATTGGCTGGCAGGCTGATGACCAAGTTCTTCTGTATTCACTGCTATGCGCGATCTGCGCATGCGCGGGCGCTTGTGCCCGAAATCTCGCGCATCGCGAGAGGACGCCCCGATGCGTCCAAACAGAAGATCCCGGCCGCCAGCAGGACGGAATCCTGCGTACGGAGGTCGGGGACTGGTTAAGGTGGTTTTCTAGCTGATCTATCCAAAGATACATTGCTCTGGATACCGATGTAGCCGCTATGTTTGTATTTATTGCCATGGCAGATGATTCCCATGCCTTCTTGAGAAGACCGTCTATTTTCCTGTCCATTGGGTCCTTTAGTTGAGAAGAATCCTCAAAGGGAATTGAAGTTTTCTTCACAACTTTTGCGACCTGGACGTCTACTTTGGGAACTTTCTCCCAAAGTTTTGTTTCCTCAGGATCAAAGAGGAATCTGTTCTTAAATTCCCGTGGAACATAGAGCCTCTTTTCAGCTTCTTCCCATTCGTCTTTAATCATATCCGTTAGATTTGAGTTTACTGGGAAAAGCTTCTTCTTTTTTGTTCTCAGACCCCCAAACATTTCATCTTGTATGGTGCGGGTCTGTTCTAGTTCTGGAATAGCCATGGTTTCTCTGACGGCTGTTACCAGTGGATCCAGATCCTCAGAACTGAAAAAGTATTTTCTTGGTTCTTCCCTGGAGGAATGAGGGTATTCTTCTTCTATTCCTTCAGACTCACGTGATGCGTCTTCCTCAGAATCTGAATCTATCTGGATCCTGGGGCGTTTAGTCGGTGGAGACGCAGGTGCAGGCGGGGGAGGAGGTTGATTCTGGCTCGCCGCCTGGACTTCCTCTCTTATAATACATCTCAGTTCATTTAGGAAGGAAGGTTGCTCTTCTTTCAAAATTTTTGCTAGGCAATCTATACATAAGGATTTTTTGTATGACTCTGGAAGTTTCTTAGTGCAGGTGGCGCACTTTTTTGTCTTCCTTTTTACGTCTCCGTGTTTATGTCCTGCTTCTTTTTCAACCTGTAGAAGAGGACATATGCACAAGCTGTACACCTATACTTAATATAGGAAGGAGGAGAGGGGCATGAAAGGATTGCAGGCAACTTACATGACCCGGGACAGGGGAGTCTGTACTGGCCTCAGGCCTCACAGACGTGGGGCCCTCCATGATCTCAGAACTCATCTGCCTGGCATCATGAGCGGGGATTTTGTACTCACCGGCCGGGTCCCTGCCCCTGTTGCCGCGCCGCTCCGCCTCCTCATTTCCGGGGGACTCAATTCCATAAGGAAGAGTCACCCCACACACGCGAGGCCCCAGGCTGAGGCCTCCAGCGTGGATCGATGCGCGCCGCCATCTTCTTCCGGTTTCTTCCTCCCCGACATCCGGTCACGTGGGGAGTCGCGGGAAGAGCGCGTCATCCTGGGAGCCGCAGCTGAGCCCAGAGCTCCCCGGAGGGAGAAGCGGCGTCAGCAGCCCACAATACAGCGGCGGATTCTGAGGTACTGGGGCAAGCTAGGGGACCTCTACCCCGAGAGGTGCTGGCTTTTGGGCCCAAAGGAGGCTGAAGAGGAGAGGTAGGGACCCCCCGACCAGCCTCGGCCCGTTGTTTTCCCCTTAGGCAGGAGAAATTCCTCTCATGTCCTGTCTCCAGTAGGGACAGGAAGAACACTGGTGAGGTGTGGTGGGAGGGATCTATTTAACCTCTCAAAGCTTCCTGTCCCTACAGAGGCCAAATAGGACATCCTCCAGTGGGTGCTGTCATGGAGGACGTCCTGGAAAAAAGTCATACAACATAAATGAAAAAAAATATATATATATTACTGTACGCTTGAGTTTGATGTAAAAGCTTCTGCCAGGGGTCTCTATCTTCAGAATTTATTAGATGTTTGGCAGGTGGTGGTGGAGGAGGCCGCGGTGGTTGAGGAGGCAGTGGTTGAGGAAGCGGTGGTGGAGGAAGCAGTGGTGGAGGCGGTCATGTTCAAGGAGCTGTTGGAGGCTTTGAGACCTCTTGTACTATAAAACAAACATAGTTTATAAGATTAGCTATCCATTTAATGCACATCAATTCTACTCCACTGCCCGTCTGGGGTTGGGACCCCATAAAATATTAAGAAATAGAATAAACAATATCCTCTAAAATATTGTTATAAATAGCAGATATATATTTTATCCAACGATTGTAAATTATAACAACTGTTATCATTTTTCCTCAGCCTCCTGATCTACCCCACGTAGGGTTCATTTACTAACATGATACCTTTAACGGGATTATTCCACCATTAAACATTATTTTAACATAATTTAGAATTAGAAAAACTGGTTACTTTGGTAATATACTTTCTATTAAAAAATATTCTCTTTACTCAATTATAATATTGCCATCTCCAGTTTAATCTCTACAGTTAATGATATGCAAATGATAAAAATGGAAACAAAATATTCAAAACACCTTGATTAATCCAATATTGAGTATTACCATCACACGCCAATATACACGCACTTACACTCCATGGCATGCAATTAATGAGATTATTAGTGCTTGTCTAAAGAATGTTCTGCAGGGCACACAAGTCATCAAGATCCACTGTTGGAAAAAGTGCCAGCCTCTTTGGTGGTTGGTACCTTGGGAGCGCACATAGGCTGCGGCTTTTTCCTATAGTGAGAAAGCACGACCACTGCTGCTTGATCGCAGGGTGGTCGTAACCATGGAAACAAGTAATGTATAATGTGATAGAAAAATGAATCCAACCAGCAAAGGAAGCAATATGGATAGCAACAATACATTAGAAAGTGACTTATATTAACTTTCTGTACATAATAAGTGCTATTTGCTGAAGTGAGACAAGCCCTTTAAGTAACCTGTTGCCTGGCTTTTTGGACACTTTGGAAAAATGGAATATAAAAGTAAAAAAGTTCTCAGTTACGATGTTTTTGTCTTCTATATTAGCACTGCTGATCTCCATAGATCTGCCCGACCTAGGTTACATCTTTCGCTTCTTCGCCCCTGAATCTAAGCAGATCTATGTGGATGGATGCACTTTATTTCAATGCTTGCTGTCATACCTCCTTGAGTATAATAAACTGTAATAGTCTGATTACCTTCAGATGCCTTTGTCGAATTCGGCAGCGCGATCAACTTTTTATAGACACTTTGGAGAAATGGCCCTAACACTGGTTACACAACCAATTCAATGTAATACCAAGTGGTTAGTGTACTGGAAATGAAGACCACTGGGGGTCTGGCTACGTTACATTATGTCACCCCACACTGTAATCTTGGAAGTCGGAGCAGTCTGATATTCTCTTGTGAAGGCCTTTTCATGACTTTGCCCACGTGGTTACCAAAGCAATCTCTGGCTATCATTGTGTCCGAGACAAAAGAAAGACTTATTAGACCACCATTCCATCCTCCATTGCCATCTTGTTGTGCACCATGATAGCTTTTGAGATGGCTGGTATGAGATCAATATAACATCTGTAGTTTGTTGTCTAGCTCATAGCCCAATGTGGTGCATATATCTTCTTTTGTGTAGACACTGTTTGTTGCCCTAGTCTTGTGATGTTTTATTTGCAGCATTGAATGGATCACTACTCACCATTTTTATAGTCAGATAATCCAACTGTGCAGAGGTTTGCCCCTGTTCACCTCTTATCATCATTCCAGTTCGTCGTTGTTCTCCTAACCACCAGGACATACAACGCTGAACACTGCTGATATCTCCATTGATAAACCAAGGTCTCTCAGTTCAAGGATGCTGTCCCTCTAAGTTTGTGACAAATGGCAATAACTGGCATGTCGATAAACAGAAGGCATCACACAATCATCTTGCGCGACGTGATCTGATTTTTGAGATTTCATGTGGCTAAATATATTTGCTTTCAGTCTGAGTTTTATACTCGTCCCGCATGCTACAGATTGGAGCTATGTGGTTGAAAATGTGATCATTGGCAGAACTCAGCAACACCTTTTCCATCTTAATGTTGTAATTTCAATAAGGAGTGCAGATATTAATGTCAGGTTTGACAAGATACTTACCGTCTGGTGGAGCGCTCTTTACGATTATTAAGCATTCACATTCGGCATATGTTATGCTTTTTTTCTTCTTCTGTGATCTTTCAAATGAAAAAAATAGAAGTTATATTGTAAATTAGTAAAGTAAACGATCTGTGTTCTGGAGAATGTAATAAAGACTAATAAGATATGTGTCTTCATTAATTGTATCTGTTCCTGTCAGTAAAACTATTAGCACTCATCAGGTATTTATAACAATCAGCAATACTTTTTATTATGTACATAAAAGTGAAATTGTGAAAAAAAATGCAATTCCACCAAAGTTTTAGGGGCTTTTGGGGAAATTTATCACACTGGTGTAAAGCAGATTTCACCTGTCATTTTGGACAGCTACTTTAGAAAATGAAAGATGGAATCTAATTGGTTGCTATGGACAATAAGCCATTTTTACTTTACACCAGTTTAATAAATGACCCCATTTTTTTTTATAGTGTTCCCTATACAGTAACATTGACTAATGCTCTTCATTCTCGCTCGTGCAGCGGGCGTCATAGCCGGCAGATCTCTGCTGTTTCATACAGCAAAGACCTACGGCTAATTACCACGTCCGGAAATAATGCCGATCGCGGTAATTAAATGCTTTAGATGCCGTGACAAAGTGAGATCACAGTATCTAAATGCAAAAAACCTGGAAGTGGCGGGCTTCCTGTCGATGCCCCTTGTGGCCAAATTGGGCATCGGCTGTTGCACAGAATACACATTCATGAAGTTCATGGCATTCAAGCTGCAATTCTTATTTTGGCCACCAGATGGCAGGCGAGGATAAGAGATGAGCAAAATGCAAGTAAAATCATATTTAAAAAATCCCAGATTGCCCAAAATGAAAAATTAAAAAATATTATTAAAAATATCATATATGACACACAAGATGATCATAAAAAATAAAAAAATATAAAAGTTTAAATCACCCCCCCATTCTATATAATTCAAAAATAAATACCCAAATAACAATAAATATAAACATCATGGGTATCTCCGCGACCGAAAACACCCATACTATTAAAATAGAAAAAAAAATTCCAATACGGCGAATGGCGTAACGGAAAAAAGGCTCAAAATGGCTGATTTGCCATTTTTTCATTGTTTCTCTTACTCAAAAAAATTTAATAAGATGTGATCAAAAAGTCAAGCACGCTCCAAAATTGTATCAGTAAAGAGAACAGATTGTTCCACAAAAAATGAGCCCCTAAACAGCTCAGTAGACATAAGTATAAAAAAGTTATGGGGGTCAGAATATGGTGATGTAAAAAAAAAAAATATTTAAGTTTAACATATTTTTCACACTATTTACACATAAAAACCTATTTATATGGGGTATCATTTTAATCATACTGACCCAGAGAATAAAGTACATGGGTCAGTTTTTCCGTAAACAAAACGCTGTGGGAACAAATCCCGTAAAATGGTGGAGGAATTGCAATTTTTTTTCCAATTCCACCCCATTTTGAAATTGTTTCTCGCTTTCCACTACATTTCATGCCATAATTAATGGTGGCATTAGAAAGTACAACTTGTCCCGCAACAAATAAGCCCTCATAAAACTATGTGACCGGAAATATAAAAAAGTTATGGCTCGTGAAAAATAGGGAAGAAAAATGAAAAGCAAAAAAATTAAAAAACCTCAGGTAGCCAAAGGGTTAAAAACTATTTTTAGCTTTTTTTAAGCTACACTAGGTGATTATAAGAAGCAATCATTTTTATCTATTATCAAGTACAAAATTCTGTATATTTCAATGCAGTGGAGCCACCTACAGGCCTCCACTGTCATATACCAGTATTTGACCTAGAAGCCTTGTACAGGCTTAGGACTATCATGAGGGTGGCCAGAGGAGCACTGTCAAGTCTAACCGTGAGCTGCAGACAGAAAGTCACCCTTCCTCCTGCCCATTTTTTTTTTTTTCGGTCGGCTGCAGGCAGGGGTGTGGCCTAAGAAATCAGGAGTGGTTTAGCAGAACTGGGGGTAGGGTTGTAAAGTCTGGTTTATGAGGGTGGTCTGAATGGCCACCCTATCTATGACTTATAATTAACACCCATTTCTCAGCAAGAGGAAGGTGTTCCTGTCCGGAAAGCACGTGCACCCTGGTTTTTATGTTTTAGATGCTGTGGTTCTTTTTGAGGGGTCAAATGTCTGCGATTGGCAGGAAAACAGCAGGCATCCTGCGGCTATGGCGCTTGTTCCACTCCAGAGCCATCTTTAAAAACCCGACATCCGCTGAACATGTACGGTAGAAGTCATGAAGGGGTTAACTTAAACTGTGGTATTGTGTATGCAGTCTACTGTGCGGCTGATAAATTCTTAACTTACAGACACACTTACTTAAATGTGAAGAACATGGCTATTGTACTTAGGACTCCACACAAGAAAAAGACAACAGGTGAGAGGACAAATAGTACTATCCTGACCCAAAATGGTTTCAACAGATCTATTATGCTTGAAGGTCTCTTATCCACTAAAAAAAGAAGAAAAAAGAACAAAAGTTATCTGAAAACCTGTTTCTATCCATTGGGGTATTATTATACCAGCAAGTTTCAATCTCAGGTCACAGATGTCAGGCAAATCTATGTCCCACCCCTGGGACCCACTTCTATTTCCAAAACTAGGCCCGCACCCCCTAAAAAAAAAAAAAAAAAAAAAATGGAGGACAGCTGCACAGATTGGGACTAATATAGGTGTATTTCTGGGTAGTAAATAACCCCATATGTGTCTTCAGGGCTGACTATTTATTTGCTCATTAATAGCTTTCACTTTCAATGAAAACTTATTGATGTATTTTTTTATTTTTTTTTGTGGGAGGGAATGGGAATAAACAGAGATTCTGCATTTGATTTCATAATATAATTTTTATTGTGCAGCATAACTGATGTGGTACATTTATTCTATAGGTCGGTAAGATTACAACATCTATCTGTATAGAGCCCATTACATCCTCTCATGGGAGAAGAGGGACCAGTTCCAAAATGTAACCTGGGGCCCACAGAACTCCCGTTAGGCCTCTTTCACACTTGCGTTCTGAGGATCCGGCAGGCACTTTCGTCCCGCCGGATCCGTCAGAACGCAAGTCGCCTGAAGCATTAGAAGACTGATCAGGATCCTGATCAGTCTTCGAAATGCTTTCAGGTTACTATGGAAGCCAGGACGCCATTAAACTCCTGGTTGCCATAGTAGTAGTGGGGAGCAGTATACTTACAGTCCGTGCGGTTCCCGGGACGCTCCAGAATGACGTCAGAGCGCCCCATGCGAATTGATCACGTGATCCATGTGTGTAGGGCGCCCTGACGTCACTCTGGAGCACCCCGGGAGCCGCACGGATGGTAAGTATACTGCTCCCCTGCTCCCCACTACACTTTACCATGGCAACCAGGACTTTAGCGTCCTGGCTGCCATGGTAACCATTGAGAAAAAGCTAAACGTCGGATCCGGCGATGCGCCGAAACGACGTTTAGCTTAAGGCCGGATCCGGATTAATGCCTTTCAATGGGCATTAATTCCGGATCCGGCCTTGCGGCAAGTGTTCAGGATTTTTGGCCGGAGCAAAAAGCGCAGCATGCTGCGGTATTTTCTCCGGCCAAACGACGTTCCGGTCCTGAACTGAAGACATCTTGATGCATCCTGAACGGATTTCTCTTCATTCAGAATGCATTGGGATAATCCTGATCAGGATTTTTCCGGCATAGAGACCCGACGACGGAACTCTATGCAGGAAAAAAAAAACGCTAGTGTGAAAGAGCCCATACACCACTAACCATGACCTCTCTTGCTTCATGGGTGTTCCTTAGCATTGACACTGCCAGATAATAGAAAGAACTAGATGGACCATTTTTTAACCTTTCACACAGTTACTTACATTCACAGTCAACTTGTTCACAAGGCTCCGTTCGGAACAAACACATTTTTTTATCATTTGGCAGCCTAGGATGGCATAGACTGCCCTTGTACCAATCCCTGGCAAAATAAAGCATTAATTAGTTGTGTGAGAACAGAACCTCTGACAACATATCCTTTCTGTGAAGACCGTACCTCCCAACCATCCCGGATCCAGCAGGACAGTCCCAGATTACAGCGGCTGTGCCACGGTCACAGCTTCAACTGTATTTTCACCCTGAGGACAGTATGTGTTCTCCCAGCAGCAGGCGCCATGTGGTGACATCATCATTAAGGACGGGTTCAGAAGAAGAGTGCACAGCGGACCGTCGATACGAATGTTGCGCTCTTTTTCCTCCAATCAGAGGGCTGTTGGCTGTGTCTGGCGTTCTTGCCACATGCGGCAATTTTTTCGTGCTCTTTTCTCGCGCACTTTTAGTTCCCGGTATCGTCGGTGGGTGGAGGCAGCCTGATGGTGCAGGGCAGTTTGGAAGCTCTTCCCAGGGCTTGAGAAACCATACGCGTTTCGAAGGATTGCAGCCTTCTTCATCAGTGGTAGCCCATACACTAGCCTGCCAGGGTTTAAATATCCTCATTAGGCTGCATCAGAAAACGGGATGGATTCAAAAAGGCAGGAAAATCGGGAAAAAAGGCGGGGAAAAAAAGTTTAATTTTGTTTAAGTGATAGCGGTGATTTGACATAATTTGTGTTGATGGATTTGACATGTGTGTAGTTAGTGGTCCTTGGGGTAAGAAGGTGAGGAGTGAGATTGCCAGTGTGTTTTAATATCATAATTATAATAATCATTAAAAGTGCATGCAGCATTGTATTCGTCATGGTCATCAGCATATGTAATGAGACTTTCTAGTCACTCACTGGAACATCACATTACTGTACATTCCAACAGATTCTGTGACATCGAATGGGATCCCAAGACAGTTGTGACCTCAGATACAGGGAAGCAGCATGCAGCTACACATTCAGTAATGTCTTAATGGAGGCAGGGGAAGCAGGAATATAAAACGCCCATAAAAAACAATCTTAGGCTTCATGCATACGACGGTGAAAAACGGACACGTGATGGATGTTTTCTTTAAGCCCTTAAGGATGCAGGGCGTACAGGTACGCCCTGGCGTCCTGGTACTTAAGGACCGAGGGCATACCTGTATGCCCTGCGAATTTACGATCACCGCTGCTCAGCCGGCGGTGATCGGAACAAGATACCTGCTGAAATCACTCAGCAGGTACCTTGGCCCAATGCCTAGGGCGGTCCTTTGACCTCCCCGTATCGGCGATCGCTGCAAACCGCAGGTCAATTCAGATCTGCGATTTGCAGCGTTTTCTGCGGATCAGAGAGTTAATTATGCCGTTTTTTATATTTTTAACTCCCCCTCTGCAGCCCTGTGAGATCTGCCGGTGGGCTGTGTAGGGGGGGGGGGGTCGCGGGCAGGGCGGCGGGCATTGCGGGCGGGCGGGATTGCGATATCCCGCCCGCCTCCTCTAATCTATTCCATGGTGGTCTAGTGGTTTGGCAGTGGTTTGGCTAAAAACGACTGGCATCTGTGCTTGTACAGATGCCAGCCATTTAACCCCTTCCATACGGCAGTCCGTACGGACCGCTGTATGGAAGGGGTTAACAGGGAGGGAGCTCCCTCCCTCTCCCATCAGGGCTGCTGTGCCTTTGCAGCCCCCGATTCTAGATGGGAGCACAGAGAGAGGGAGCTCCCCTCCCTCCCCATCACCCGCTGCTCTGTTCTGGCAGCAGGTGATGGTTACCATGGCAGCAGGACGCCTTCAAAGGCATCCTGCTTGCCATAGTAATGGCAAGTCTGATCTGACTTCTGCTGAAGGCAGAAGTCTGATCAGACTAAGTCTAAAGTAAACAATACAGTACAGTACACTATATAGTGTACTGTACTGTATTATACTGACATCAGACCCACTGGATCTTCAAGAACCAAGTTGGGTCTGGGGAAAAAAAAAAAAAAAAAAAGTAAAAACACATCACTGAATAAAAATTCGAAAATAAAATACACTACACATATTCATGTAATAAAAAGTATACATATTATGTATCACCACCTACGTAACAACCTGCTCTATAAAAATAACACATGAACTAACCCCTCAGGTGAACATAGCAAAAAAAAAAATTATATAAATACGGTGTCAAAAGCCATTTTTGTAACCTTACATCACAAAAAGTGTAATAGCAAGCGACCAAAATGTCATATGCACCCCAATATAGTGGCAATCAAACCGTCATCTCATCCCGCAAAACATGAGCTCCTACATAAGACTGTCGCCCAAAAAATAAAAATAAAATTATGGCTTTCAGAATGTGCTGACCCCCTGCTATACCCACTAGACACCAGGGAAATCATTTGAAAGGGAGGCGGGCGGGGGATCGCAATTGCATTTGCACTAATATGGCGTGGTGCAGAGGGGGGGTTAACATTTTAAAGTTTGGGGCATTTTTAAGTCTCTGATCCCCGCGGTCTGATCAGAGACTACAGAAAGCGCAGCAAACCGCAGGTCTGAATTGACCTGCGGTTTGCTGCGATCGCCAACATGGGGGGGATCACAGGACCCCCCTGGGCATTGTGCCAAGGTTCCTGCTAAATGATTTTAGCAGGCACCATGTTCCGATCACCGCCACGTGCGCAGTGGTGATCAGATATTCGCAGGGTGTTCATGTACGCCCTGCGTCCTTAAGTACCAGGACACAAGGGCGTACATGTACACCCTGTGTCCTAAAGAGGTTGTCCGGTCCAAAATCAAAATTCTTTTTATATGCTCCTTACTCCCCTCACCATGCATACATATGCCCCCAATACCCGTTTTTCAAGTCTGAGCTTTCCTTCTCCCCTAGAAGACATCACATTATCCTGGCCGATCTGTTTACTTTCTTCCCTTCTTGTTTTGTTGAATACATAACTTTATTAGCAGCACAAACCTGGATGCACTGCACAGAGATGAGTCACAGGCTGGACACGCCCCCCACACTGCTCTGTCTGCAGCTGCTACACTGACTACAACTCCTGTGTCCATCTTTCTGCACAGACAGGAATATATTTCTCACCCAGTGTCTAAATCTCATCACTGACTGTCCACAGGCTCTGCCTTCACATATGTATCTAATCCTATCCTGTGTGATACAGCCTGCTGAGCTGTTTATCTAATCTAATCACTGGCCAAAGTGACCTTCCACAGGCTCTGCCCTCACCATGTCCAGAGTGTGATAAACACATCATATCCAATCACATCTGTACCTAATCCTATCCTGTGTGACATAGGCTGCAAAGCTATGTATCTAATCCCATCACTGACTAGGGTGACCACATTTCCTAACTGCCATTCAGAGACACTTAGGCTACATGCACACGACCATTGGTGTTTTGCGGTCCGCAAACCGCAGATCCGCAAAACACGGAAGCTGCTCCTCGTTCCGTTCCGCAATTCCGAACGCGGCCCATTATTGAAATGCCTATTCTAGTCCGCAAAACAGACAAGAATAGGACATGCTCTATTTTTTTTGCGGGGCCACGGAACGGAGCAACAGATGCGGACAGCACATGGAGTGCTGTCCGCATCTTTTGCGGCCCCATTGAAGTGAATGGGTCCTCGCCCGAGCCGCAAAATATGTGGCTCGGACGCGTACCACAACAACGGCCGTGTGCATGAGGCCTTACTTTCACGAGTGCATTTTGTCAAACTTATAGTGGCAAAAACATATCTGCCTGTACATTTTTCAGTATTTCAGAAGTTCTTATGTATGCCAGGCCAAGTATGTCACGTTTCACTCTACTGTCCATTCATGTCGTGATAGATTAGGGGTATAGGGATTTGCCATAGATTACAAGTGGAGTGGAGGTTTATGGAAGTGATTGTATTATATACTACTAGCAGGAGACACTTTATAGTATATTGTCTGCTCTGTATTACTGGGCTGCAGTGAAAGGGAAAACCAAACTTTTCCCCAAACTAGTAAAAACTTGTGAAAAAAATACCCCCCTTTCCTGGATAAGGCTACATGCACACGACCGTTGCCTGCCTCCGCGTCCGCTCCTCCTGCAAATTTTGCGTCCGTCAAAAAAAACAGATGACTGACCGTTTTTTTTTGACGGATCCGATTTTTATGGCAGATCCATTGTAAAAATGCCTATCCTTGTCCGCAAACGTGAAAAAAATAGGACATGCACTATTTTTGTTGACGGAATGAAAACACGGATCACGGATGCGGAACAAAAACGGTTGACCATCCGCATTTTTTGACGGACCCATTGAAATGAATGGGGAAGCATCCTATCCGTGAAAAAAAAACGGAACGGACGCGGAAACAAACAACGGTCGTGTGCATGGGGCCTAAGGCTGTGTTCACACTGTGAAGTGTGAACACAGCCTTATCCAGGAAAGGGGGGTATTTTTTTCCACAAGTTTTTACTAGTTTGGGGAAAAGTTTGGTTTTCCCAGCAACACAGACAATATACTATAAAGTGTCTCCTGCTAGTAGTATATATTACAATCACTTCCATAAACCTCCACTCCACTTGTAATCTATGGCTCAGGCTCATACTCCCTATACCCCTAATCTATCACAACATGAGTGGGTCCAACTGTACAGTAAGTAGTGAAACGTGACATGACAGTATTGGCCAGTTACCTCAGCACACTGCGCCACGCCGCCTACTTGCTTTTGCTTATCTCCTCTGAATTCAATTCAGCTGGCGACCTAGTGGCGGGCTGCGGCGCCGTGCATGTGACGTCATGCATGCTGGCCGGATCACTGGAGGTTTCTGTCCGCACTCCGCAAGTGTCCAGGTTTAAATCTGCAGGTGATTGGAGTGGGCTGATTGCGATTGCTTTCGCGATATTTTGTGCAGGCCTAATACGGGTACAATAATTAAAAATAGCGACTGATCTTTCACATACTAAGATGCAGATCGCTGTATGTTAATGTTGCGGTCTCCAAAAGCTTTTTCCCTTCAAATAAATTTATTAATCCATCTAACAGCATATTGTAAATTAAGCGGCATAGTGTATGGACCACTTTAAAAAGGACATTGAGTACCAATACCATCCTATGTGGTGAACAAAATCCAATTAAAGGGGTTGTCCGTGCATATTTTTATTGATGACCTATCCTCAGGATAGGTCATCAATATCAGATTGGCATGGGTCCGACACCCGGCACCCCCACCGATCAGCTATATCAGGAGACGGCGCGCAATGCGCACGAGCCGTCTTCCTTGTCTCTTCCTGCTCTGCTGCTGCTATACCGAAGACATACAGCGGTTAGCATGAAGGGAGATGGCTCGTGGGCACTGCGCGAGTAGTCTCCTGATACAGCTGATCGAGGTGGTTGTCAGACCACCGCCGATTTGATATTAATGACCTATCTTAAAGATAGGTCATCAATAAAAAAATGCCCGGATAACCCCTTTCAATATTAATATATAAACATAAATAACAATTTAAACAGTTTGTAAACAGAAGTTTCAAGTAGTGTACAGCGTTATATTCAGAATCTAGATTGATGTTCTTGAATAATATCTTTTCGATCCGGTTTAGGGATTGTTGCAACATTCGGTGGGTAAGATGACCGTCGAGATTGCCATGAGGAGGCAAGTTCTTTCTTCAATATAAGTAGGACATCTTCTACCATGTCCAATACAAAATCCTGGGATGTAGGTTCATATAAGGCTTTGACAACCCAGTCTTTGCGAGCTTTTGAAAACTCTATACGATGTCGTAGGGTTCCGACTGGATCACCGTAAGATGTGCGGTTTTTTTACCACCGCCTGTAAACGGTCAACATTTTGATTTGGGTCTAGAGCTGCAAGCTGGGTTCTTGCCACCATTCCATAAATGTAATAATGAATTCTTTTTGTCCGGTACTTTAAAGAGACACTGTGGTACACTTCTAAGTACCCTGTGTGGCAGAAGCAGGCAATTTGCTTGAGGTCACGAATAAGTGATTTGTTCAGTACAATACATTTCAACTGCTCCATTGCAGGAGAGTCTGAAATAAGCCATTTAGTATTATTTATCTGTTCTGCAGTAAGCGGTAAGTGAAAGCAAGCCTGATAACTTTCCTCTGCGGGCCATTCATGAATGTTGGTAACATGGAATATTAGTGATTTCCAACGTGTGACCAGCTCATCTGCATCCTCACCACAGGCACGGGCACACCACCACATGTGGTTTTTCATGGCTTGCACCCATTCTCCCAAAACGGATCCATTTCTGGTTTTTGAAGCTGTCAGTAACTTGTTACCCACAGACTTGGCAAGATGCCAAACATCGAACTGGTGTTCAATATGCGAGTATTTTTCACGCATGATTTTCCGTATGGACACATGTCTGTCAGTGACAATAATGTGTATATCTAACCCAGCTTCCAATAGATACTCTATGTTTTTTTCAAACCCGTTTTTTTCAAGGGCAACTGATGTTATGGGTGGTGTAACTTAACTTGTTCCACAGTAAAAGAACAAATCTTGCCCGATGATAAATCCATCATAGAATAAACGCAATATTTGGCAGAGAATCCTGCCCGAAATACAAACAGAGGTTTTTTTTCATGTTTTCTATAACATTTTCTTGTTCTATTTTCCATTGTCTGTCAATGGATGGGAATAGGTAGTTTTTTTGGTTCACATAATGGAAGCTTTTTCCAATTGTTTTACATTTCAAAATATTAAATAAATAGGAAACCTTTCTAAAACTTGAACCACTGAGTAGGACAGCAGAGGATATACAAATATTTGCAATAGGTTTGTTGCCATGTTTGGGTTGTGATTCCCACAGTTTTTGGATATGCCCGAATTGGCATTTGACCGTAACTACCAGCATGCTACCAATAGTGACCTTTTTTAGTCCCATTAATTTACCATTACAGTTCTTTTTGGCCTGACAGAGCACTAGTGAAATTAATTTTCTTAGTGCGCAATCAAAGACTAAATATTTGTCTTCTTGGACATGACTACCACAAGCTTCATATAAATCCATAATTTCCTCCTCTGGATCATAAAGATTTTTGGATTGTTCAAAAGTGATTTCGCCACTTTCTGCATCACTTGCTGACAATTGGAAAGAAGGATCAAAAAGGCTCAACCACAGTGCTTATGGACTGTGGCACGTCCTCCATATATGATAAGGACTCATCCACAGGATTTGGAACATCGGCTGAAGTTTCAAAAATTTGAGATAATGGACGAAATGATTCTTCAAATGATGGCAAATTTTCAGTCGAGCTCTGCTGCGTGACACCAGGTTTATCGGTCAAACAAATCTGTGCGTAGTCATGTTCACATAGAATTGAATCTCTTTTAAAAATAGAATTTTTTTTTAAAGGAGTGGATGTACTCTGGTTTTGAGTAGACAGTTCATAATCAGCCTCCATAGAGAAATTAATTTCCTCTTCTGGCCCAAGATATCTATGTGGTTCCTCAAGCTTTGATACAGCAGATAAATGATCAGAAATGGGAGGTTAAGGCCTCATGCACACGGCCATTGTTCGGGTCCGTGTCCGAGCCGCATATTTCGCGGCTAGGCCGCGGACCCATTCACTTCAATGTGGCCGCAAAAGATGCGCACAGCACTCCGTGTGCTGTCCGCATCCGTTGCTCCGTTCCGTGCCCCCACAAAAAAAATATAGCATGTCCTATTCTTGTCCGTTTTGCGGACAAGAATAGGCATTTCTATAATGGGCCGCGTTCCGTTCTGAAAATTGTGGAACGGAACGCAGAGCAGCTTCCGTGTTTTGCGGATCCGCGGTTTGCGGACCGCAAAACACCAACGGTCATGTGCATGTAGCCTTAGCCTGACTTTCCGTAGATCTTTCTTTTATTATTGCTCGAGGAGAATGGTGCTCATCAACATCTTGGTCCGAACTTGACTCGCAGAGAAATATTTCTGGATCATTTACAGTTATTGTGGCCTCTGGATCAGTTTCTGGTGGATTAATTTGTCTTGTCTTGACCATTGTCCTTCTGTGCTTCCGTTTAAAATAACTTTGAATTTTCTTATTTCTTGTGTTTGGGGCGTCTGTCTGGCAAGCAAAAGAACATTTTTTTCTAATATGTCACCGTAAGATATATGAGTTGGTTTTAAAGAGACTGAACTTAAAGTACCCACAGAGCTTGTGGATTCAACCGAAAAACTTTGTGATTGTGTAGTTGGTACTGTAGACAATTCTCCAATCAGCCTAGCAATATTGGTCTGTACAGTGCTAAATGGCAGTTTTTCTACCACGATTCTGCGTTTTTTGCGCTGAGGTTTTGGTACTTCACGTCGCACTGTTACTGTTGATGCTTGTGCTGTTACTGTACTTGTAACCACTGGAAAATAAGAAGTTGTAGTTTTGCAGGTTGTAGTGGATGATTTGGTATATGACAGTGTGACTACAGTCCCAGTGCTTGTTGTCACACAGGGCGCTGTATGGACCTCGTGTGTGACAGATTCCGCAGTGGTATGTCTAGTTTGCATCATTGTTCCAATACACTCAGTTGACGTTGATGGTTCCTCTGTTAAAACAAATGTCTTTGGAAATACCATGGGTATCGCATTTGGTAGTAGCCTTCGCCGTTCTTCATAGTAGGTACAGGCATCAGATGTAAAATGTAAAGTATGTATGTATGTGTCATGGAACTTTCCATCAATAACTTTTTTGACCATCTGTTCTAGATCGTTTGCAAATTGACCGGTTTGGATTAGCCATTGTCTAATTAGCTCAGGCTGTGTTGGAAAAGCGTGCAAGAATTATTGATGGATCCCTTCTTTTAGTACGCGATGCACAACCTTGACTGATGCAGGATGGCAATCTAAAATAAATTAATTTATTTTATTAAAAAAAGGATTGAACAGTCAAGTTTGGAAAACAATAACATTTATAGCTAAATAATATTGAGAGTAATTATTAGAACGTTGTTACATTACATTTAGGAAGATTGGGGGTCAATTAAGTGACATAACCAATTAGACAACTGGGTTTTTGATAGATCAGTTAGGTCAAATGAAAAACTATTATGTCTTTATGATACAAACGTCTGCATCCGTTATAAACAGATACTGTTGTATTATCTCTATAAAAGGCTCCATTCACGCGTCTGCAAATCAGGGGGGACCCAATAAGTCACGACCGCAAATGCAACTGCATATCGGGACTTCGTAGTACGCAATAGCGATCCATAAAAAAATTGAACATGTCCTATTCTTGTCCACAGTTGCCATACAGACAAAAATAGAACATGTCCTATTCTTGTCCGCGGACCACAAAGGCATTTTGTATGAGAGTGCCAGCGATGCGCGGTCTGAAAAATGCGGAATGCACATTGCCGTTGTCCGTGTTTTGCGGATTCGTGGAGCCGCAAAACAAACTCGGTCATCTGAATGAAGCATAATTGACATGAAGAATCGGTCACCAAAACAATTTAAAGTACCTGGGTGACAGACACGTTTTTGGAGACTTTCACACGCGCATTTTGGCTTTCAGTTTGTGAGATCCATCCAGGGCTCTCACAAGCGGTCCAAAAATGATCTTAAAATGACAGGTTTTGTGATAATGCATTATGAATGGAAAAATATCTGCTCATAATGCATCAGTTTGCTTCAGTTCAGTAACCATTCGGTTTAGTTTTTCCACTGACAAAACTGAGGCAAAATGATCAGTCCTGACAAAGTGTAAGTCAAAGAGGACAGATCTGTTTGATATGACAATCTTGCACAATATAAAAAATATCCATCATCTATTGACATTCAATGGTTTTCACGATGGATCCATTTTGGCTATGTTAAAGATAATACAAACTCATCCGTTCTGAATGGATGCATGTGGGTGTATTATCTGAATGTAAGTGTTTGAGCAGAGTCATGACGGATCCGCACCAAGTGCGAGTATGAAATTAGCCTTTTGTGTTATAGAAAATGGATTGGACCACATTGACTTGACCACATGCATATGAACTTATGTGTTTTGCAGTCCACTAAATGCGGATCGGCAAAACACAGAAGCTGCCCTGTGCGCCTTCCGCATTTTGCACTATGGAACGGCCCGGGCCATTGTATAAATGCCTATTCCTGCCTATTTTTTGGGAGGGGACACAGAACGGAGAAAAGGATGGATGCGTACAGCACATGGAGTGCTATCCGCATCTCAATCTATCTATATATATATAGAAAGAGAGATAGAGATTGATATAAAGATATAAATAGACTTATATATATATATATATAGAGTTGTTTCGGTACCAAAATTTTGATTTGGTATCGATACCATAAAAAAGTATTGCGATACTCGATACCACGCGAAAAAAATAAAATGCCAAAAAAAGCCGCGTGCATTCCTCATTTTATGGAACGTCCGGCCAATAATACAACAGTCCCATCCTATTTTTTGGGGGGACAAGGCGACTAAAATAAAATGGCGAATTGTGCAGTTTTTCTTTTCTTTTTTTTTCTTTTATGGGCGTTCACCGCTTAAAAGAGGATTTTTTTAATAGTTTGGACTTGAGACGTAGCGATATGTAATATTTTACACGTCACCCCAGGTACTTCGTTTTTTAACAGTTTGGGTTCGTGGAAGCCGCCCCTTATGGATTCCATATGCCGGGATAGTCCGCGGTAGTGGAATCCATAACGGGATGCGGTGATTACCACAACCCGAACGCCAAACTATTTTTTAAAGTTCGCTCATCTCTAATCGCTTGGTATTACACTTTTTCTGATGTAAGGTGACAAAAAAATTGCTTTTTGTACACCGTTTTTTTTTGTTTTTTACGGTGTTCATCTGAGGGGTTAGGTCATGTGGTATTTTTATAGAGCAGGTCGTTACGGATGTGGCAATTCCCAATATGTGTACTTTTTTAATTTATTTAGGTTTTACAAAATAATATCATTTTTGAAACAAAAAAAAATCATGTTTCAGTGTCTCCATAGCCTGAGAGCCATAGTTTGTATATTCTTCGGGCGATTGTCTTAGTTAGGCCCCTTTCACACGGGCGAGTTTTCCGCGTGGCTGCAATGCGTGATGTGAACGCATTGCACCGGCACTGAATCCTGACCCATTCATTTCAATGGGTCTGGGTACATGAGCGTTTTTTTTCAGGCATCACTTGTGCGTTGCGTGAAAATCGCAGCATGTTCTATATTCTGCGTTTTTCACGCAGCCCTAGCCCCATAGATGTGAATGGAGCTGCGTGAAAAACGCATTGCATCCGCAAGCAGGTGTGGGTGTGTTGCGTTTTTCACTGATGGTTGCTAGGAGATGTTGTTTGTAAACCTTCAGTTTTTTATCACGCGTGTGAAAAACGCATCAAAATGCATTGCACCCGCGCGGATAGAACTGAAGAACTGAACGCAATCGCAGGCAAAACTGAATGGCTTTGCCTGTGAAAGCAGACAGTTTTCTCTGAACGCATCCACAACGCATCCGGACCTAATCCACACACGCTCGTGTGAAAGAGGCCTTAGGGTCTAATTTTTTCCCAGAATGAGATGACGATTTGATTGGTATGATTTTGGGGTGCGTATGACTTTTTGATCGCTTGGTATTACGCTTTTTCTGATGAAAGGTGACTAACAAATTGCTTTTTTGACACTTTTTTTTTTTTTTTTTACGGTGTTCACCTGAGAGGTTAGGTTATGGGATATTTTTATAGAGCAGGTCGTTACCTAATATGTCTACTTTTCTTTATTTATTTAAGTTTTACACAATATCATTTTTGAAACAAAAAAAAAATCATGTTTTAGTGTCTTCATAGTCTGAGAGCCATAGTTTTTTCAGTTTTTAGGCAATTGTCTCAGGTTGGGTACCATTTTTGCGTGATGAGATGACGGTTAAACTGTCACTATTTTGGGGTACATATGACTTTTTGATCGCTTGCTTGCTATTACACTTTTTGTGATGTAAGGTGACCAAAAAAATTATTTTTTACATCGTTTTTATTTTTTACGGTGTTTACCTGAGGGGTTAGATCATCTGATATTTTTATACAGCAGGTTCTTATGGACGAGTCAATACCTAATATGTATACTTTCTTTTTTATTTACGTTTTACACAATAACAACACTTTTGAAACTAAAAAAAAACATATTTTAGTGTCTCCATGTTCTGAGTGCCATAGTTTTTTTTATTTTTTGGGCGATTGTCTAGTGTAGGGGCTCATTTTTTGCGGAATGAGATGACAGTTTCATTGGTATGATTTTGGGATGCGTATGACTTTTTGATCGCTTGGTGTTGCACTTTTAGTGATGTAAGGTGACAAAAAAATTGCCTTTTTTGCATAGTTTTTATTTTTTACGTTGTTTACCTCATGTGACATTTTTATAGAGCCGGTCGATACGGAAGCAGCGATACCTAATATGTCTACTTTTCTTTTTTCCCCTATTTTTTACAATTTTTTTTACTTTATTTTGGTAAATGGGCGCTTTTTTTTTTTACTTGAAACTTTAAAAAAAAAAATTTAAACTTTATTTTTTTAACTTCTTTTTTCACTTTATGTTTTGTCCCACTATTGGACAAGATTTCAGGGTCTGATCCCTGTTTCAATACAGCACAATACATCTGTATTGTGCTATATTGAACTGTCAGTGTCTTACACTGTAAGATGCTAACAGTTGCCTAGGAGACCCAGCCCTGGGGCTGGATCTCCTGGGCTTCCGTAGCTGGCAGTCCCGATGCCTGTTCAAGGCATCGGAGCTGCCATAGCAACCATCGGGTCCCCGTCACCGCAGCACGGGGACCCGATGGGGATGTACAAACTGCCGCAAACCTCCTGTATGCTGCGGTCAGCGGGACCGTTGCATACAGGGGGTTAATCCGCCGGCATCGGCGTTTTCACTGATGCTGGCGGAAACAGCAGGGGTCCGGCTGTCAGTATTGACAGCCGGGCCCCTGCTGCTGATCGCGGTAGGGCGTGTGGGGCAGCGCATTAACCCTAGGACGAGAATGCTCATCCTAGTGCATTAAGTAGCCACAAGTTAGGACGAGCATTCTCCTCGTCCTAGGTCCAGGAGGGGTTAAAGGGGTTGTCCGGGATCAAACTTATTTTTTAAAAAACATCTTACTTAGGCCTCATGCACACGACCGTTTTTTTATGCTGTCCGCAAAAAGTGGTTCCGTTGTTCAGTGATCCGTGTCCGTTTTTGCCTTCCGTTGTGTTTCCGTGTGTCTTCCGTTTTTTTTAGCGGACATGACCCAAAAGATTTTACCAAAAGACAGGCTGACAATTTTTCCCAAGTGCCTGCCAAGGGATCCGCAAAAAAACCGGACACGGAACGCGGATGACACACGAATGGCCATCCGTATTTTTTCACGGACTTATTGACTTGAATGGGTCCGTGAACCGTTTTTCACGGACAAGAATAGGACAGGTTATATTTTTTTGACGGACTGGAATCACGGACCACAGACTCGGAGGACAAACGGTGCATTTGCCGAGGTTTCCACGGACCCATTGAAAACCAACAGGTCCGCAGAAAATCACGAAAAACGGAGCAACGGACACGGAATCAAACAACGGTCGTGTGCATGAGGCCTTACCTTTAGTAGCCAAGTCTATGTTCCCAATATGGTTTTGGGTAGCTTTCACACTGGAGCACGGCTCCTACAGTCCCCAACAGATTGTTTACATGTCTGTTTATCTGTGCCTTCACTTCCTGCCGCACTGCACTGTGGGTCCAGCACAGCACAGCATCTCCTGGTTTCCACGGTGTAACATCCTGTCCCTGCATCGGTCCCCCCATTCATATTCATGCCTCCTGCACATCATCCACTCCTCCATTGATCCGCCCCCCTCATACATATGCATCCTCCTGCCTCATATTCCTCCCCCATAAACTCCTCCTAGCTCTGTCTCTGGCCAATGTCATGTGCTCAATGTCTGCAGTGCCCAGAGGCAACGGAAGCAGACAGTGGACTAACATACCTGACAGCATCACACTATAGGGGCACGCTCCCACATGTATCCCTAAACATACCTGATAGCATCACACTATAGGGGCAGGCTCCCACATGTATCCCTAAACATACCTGATAGCATCACACTATAGGGGCACGCTCCCACATGTATCCCTAAACATACCTGATAGCATCACACTATAGGGGCAGGCTCCCACATGTATCCCTAAACATACCTGATAGCATCACACTATAGGGGCACGCTCCCACATGTATCCATAAACATACCTGATAGCATCACACTATAAGGGCACGCTCCCACATGTATCCATAAACATACGGGACAGAATCAAACTATAGGGGCACGCTCCCACATGTATCCATAAACATACGGGACAGAATCACACTATAGGGGCATGCTTCCACATGTATCCATAAACATACCTGATAGCATCACACTATTGGGGCACGCTCCCACATGTATCCATAAACATAGGGGACAGCATCACACTATAGGGGCATGCTCCCACATGTATCCATAAACATATCTGATAGCATCACACTATAGGGGCACGCTCCCACATGTATCCATAAACATACCTGATAGCATCACACTATAAGGGGCACGCTCCCACATTTATCGATAAACATACGGGACAGCATCAGACTATAGGGGCACGCTCCCACATGTATCCATAAACATACGGGACAGCATCACACTATAGGGGCACGCTCCCACATGTATCCATAAACATACCTGATAGCATCACACTATAAGGGGCACACTCCCACATGTATCCATAAACATACGGGACAGAATCAAACTATAGGGGCACGCTCCCACATGTATCCATAAACATACGGGACAGAATCACACTATAGGGGCATGCTTCCACATGTATCCATAAACATACCTGATAGCATCACACTATAAGGGGCACGCTCCCACATTTATCGATAAACATACGGGACAGCATCACACTATAGGGGCACGCTCCCACATGTATCCATAAACATACGGGACAGCATCACACTATAGGGGCATGCTCCCACATGTATCCATAAACATACCTGATAGCATCACACTATAAGGGGCACGCTCACACATGTATCCATAAACATACCTGATAGCATCACACTATAAGGGGCATGCTCCCACATTTATCGATAAACATACGGGACAGCATCAGACTATAGGGGCACGCTCCCACATGTATCCATAAACATATGGGACAGCATCACACTATAGGGGCACGCTCCCACATGTATCCATAAACATACCTGATAGCATCACACTATAAGGGGCACGCTCCCACATGTATCCATAAACATACGGGACAGAATCACACTATAGGGGCACGCTCCCACATGTATCCATAAACATACGGGACAGAATCACACTATAGGGGCATGCTTCCACATATATCCACAAACATACAGGACAGCATCACACTATAGGGGCACGCTCCCACATGTATCCATAAACATACGGGACAGCATCACACTATAGGGGCATGCTTCCACATATATCCATAAACATATGGGACAGCATCACAGTATAGGGGCACGCTCCCACATGTATCCCTAAACATACCTGATAGCATCACACTATGGATATATGTGGGAGCCTGCCCTTATAGTGTGATGCTATCAGGTATGTTTAGGATACATGAGGCGTGCCTCATATGATGCTGTCCCATATGTTTATGGATACATGTGAAGCATGCCCTATAGTGTGATGCTGTCCATATGTTTATGGATACATGTGGGAGCGTGCCCCTATAAACATACTGGACAGCATCACACTATAGGGGCACGCTCCCACATGTATCCATAAACATATGGGACAGCATCACACTATAGGGGCAGGCTCCCACATGTATCCATAAACATATGGGACAGCATCACAGTATAGGGGCACGCTCCCACATGTATCCCTAAACATACCTGATAGCATCACACTATAGGGGCATGCTCCCACATGTAACCATAAACATACAGGACAGCATCACACTATAGGGGCACGCTCCCACATTTATCCATAAACATATAGGACAGCATCACACTATAGGGGCACACTCCCACATGTATCCATAAACATATGGGACAGCATCACACTATAGGGGCACGCTCCCACATGTATCCATAAACATGCGGGACAGCATCACACTATAGGGGCATGCTTCCACATATATCCATAAACATATGGGACAGCATCACAGTATAGGGGCACGCTCCCACATATATCCATAAACATACTGGACAGCATCACACTATAGGGGCAGGCTCCCACATGTATCCATAAACATATGGGACAGCATCACAGTATAGGGGCACGCTCCCACATGTATCCCTAAACATACCTGATAGCATCACACTATAGGGGCAGGCTCCCACATATATCCATAAACATACAGGACAGCATCACACTATAGGGGCACGCTCCCACATGTATCCATAAAAATATGGGACAGCATCACACTATAGGGGCAGGCTCCCACATGTATCCATAAACATACGGGACAGCATAACACTATAGGGGCACGCTCCCTCATGTATCCATAAACATAGGGGACAGCACCACACTATAGGGGCATGCTCCCACATGTAACCATAAACATACGGGACAGCATCACACTATAGGGGCACGCTCCCTCATGTATCCATAAACATACCTGATAGCATCACACTATAAGGGGCACGCTCCCACATGTATCCATAAACATAGGGGACAGCATCACACTATAGGGGCATGCTCCCACATGTAACCATAAACATACGGGACAGCATCACACTATAGGGGCACGCTCCCACATGTATCCATAAACATACCTGATAACATCACACTATAAGGGGCACGCTCCCTCATGTATCCATAAACATAGGGGACAGCACCACACTATAGGGGCATGCTCCCACATGTAACCATAAACATACGGGACAGCATCACACTATAGGGGCACGCTCCCACATGTATCCATAAACATACCTGATAACATCACACTATAAGGGGCACGCTCCCACATGTATCCATAAACATACGGGACAGCATCACACTATAGGGGCATGCTTCCACATGTATCCATAAACATACCTGATAGCATCACACTATAAGGGGCACGCTCCCACATGTATCCATAAACATAGGGACAGCACCACACTATAGGGCATGCTCCACATGTAACCATAAACATACGGGACAGCATCACACTATAGGGGCACGCTCCCACATGTATCCATAAACATACCTGATAACATCACACTATAAGGGGCACGCTCCCACATGTATCCATAAACATAGGGGACAGCACCACACTATAGGGGCATGCTCCCACATGTAACCATAAACATACGGGACAGCATCACACTATAGGGGCACGCTCCCACATGTATCCATAAACATACCTGATAACATCACACTATAAGGGGCACGCTCCCACATGTATCCATAAACATACGGGATAGAATCACACTATAGGGGCATGCTTCCACATATATCCACAAACATACAGGACAGCATCACACTATAGGGGCACGTTCCCACATGTATCCATAAACATAGGGGACAGAATCAAACTATAGGGGCACGCTCCCACATGTATCCATAAACATACCTGATAACATCACACTATAAGGGGCACGCTCCCACATGTATCCATAAACATACGGGATAGAATCACACTATAGGGGCATGCTTCCACATATATCCATAAACATACAGGACAGCATCACACTATAGGGGCACGTTCCCACATGTATCCATAAACATAGGGGACAGCATCACACTATAGGGGCACGCTCCCACATGTATCCATAAACATACGGGATAGAATCACACTATAGGGGCATGCTTCCACATGTATCCATAAACATATGGGACAGCATCACAGTATAGGGGCACGCTCCCACATGTATGGAGCGGAGGCAGGCAACGGTCGTGTGCATGTAGCCTAAATAGGATTATCCTTTTATTTCTAATAAACAAAAAAAAAAAGCAGACTTAGTGCACCAATATGATTACCTTTTGTTTCTACTGAACAATTGTTTTATGGTCTGTTTTTTTACACAATTAACATCCCATTGTCTAAATGCAATATATGCAATTAGCATGGCCATGTAAGGCTACTTTCACACCTGCGTTTTGGATTCCGTTTGAGACGCATTCTGAATGGATAAGGATCCGCTCAGAATGCATCCGTTCCGCCTCTATTCCGTTCTGGAGGTGGACACCAAAACTCTGCTTGCAGCGTTTTGGTGTCCGTCTGATGAAACTGAGCCAAACGGATCCGTCCTGTCACACAACGTAAGTCAATGGGGACGGATCCGTTTTCACTGACACAATATGGTGCATTTGAAAATAGAAGGAGGAGCAAGAGGATAATGATGAGGAAGGCACCAGCCAAGACACCTAATTGTCTCAGTGGGGGGCGGAGCCATTAAACCAGAATGGCGTCCTATATGCTCACTTGTTTGATGTCAATGATACACCTGTCACGGTGACAGGTGTATCGTTGACATCAAGCAGTCTAATGATTACTAGATAGCCATGCTTTTAGACACTCGCTACCAAGGCAAAATAGGGGAATGTTTTCCTCTGGACAAATTTAGACATGTCTATGCAGCTTTCTGCAGCTTACAGTTAACAGACGCCTGCTGCCAGCGTGTCTGAAAGAGAGGCGGCTTTCCGCCCCTGCAGTTACCCCACCGCCACGAGCATCAGAAGCCGCAGTAGCAGCAGACATTTCAGTCTCCTCAACATGATGGAGCAGTTTTTTCACATGCTGTGCAAGGTAGAGGTTAGTCAACAACTTGACAACTCCCGTTTAACGCCCAGGTTCAGGCCTACCTAAACTATAGACAGTCTTTTTCACATACCCTGTTCCCTGACCCCATGGATTTCTTGGCATTCAGAAACAGTGGCGCGAACTTACACAGCAAGCTCTCTATCTTGTTTCTTGCCCAGCCTCCAGTTACTTCTCAGAGAGGGTTTTCAGCGCCACGGAGACATGGTGACACACAAACAGATCAAGTTATTCTCCGCCACTGTCCAAAACATCACTTTTATCAACATGAACCAAGCCTTGATTCAGGAGGATTTTCACATTCCTATGGCTGATTCCGGTGAATAGACATCACCCTGCTATCGGTGCCCTATCTTGCCACTGTTGTTATCTGCTTGCCTACCATCATGTTGTGTACGACTGCTACTCATGCCACTAATGCCACTTTCCAACCATTACATTCTGTACGACTGCTGCTGCTTCCATCATGCCACTGCCGTCTGTCTGTTTACTTTGACTTTCCTTTTAAATTCAAGTTTATTAATTTTAGAGTAATAAAATCAATAAAGAAACCAAACAGTTTGAGAATAAACTGATAACCAGAGCACAGCGAAAGAATTGAGAGTATTGACATAGCCAAAAACATTACAATATCAAAATAAGTCACATCTTTCACATGGGGATAAGAAATGTCGTTATAATACTTGACGAACTGTAGTGTCAGATCCTCTTCAATGAGGCTTGTGAGAAACCAATGAGGAGAGCGGATATAGAAATTACCATACAGGAAGAGCTACAATATGTAAGGTTGCAACTATTATCAGACCAAGAGTAATATTTGTAGGTTCCAAGTCTTCATTGACGAGCTCCGAATAGTCCGGAAAGACCGGATTTATAACTATCAAAAATAAGAGCCCACAGTATAAGGATCTACATCCTCTTTATCTGGTTATCTAAGCAAGAAAAAATAAAAAGGGAAAGGAACACGAACAACAAAGGGCAAGGTACAAAACAACATGGGAAAAAGGAAACGGGAAGGGTAAGGGAAGGGGGGGAAAAAGGGGACAGACTAATAACCAAATATACCATGAAACTGAACAAAAATAAGAACATAATTAGAGTCACATGCCAATTCAGAAAATTTAGCAAATCCTAGGTAAAACTTAGCAATCAAGGTATTTGTTAATCTTATCGGACGAGATATAATCGGTCCACTTGGACCAGATCCTGAGGTACGAATTCTGTTTGTCCAGAGAGTTCCACTTTAGTTTCTCAAAAGTGGATGTTGCGTTTATTTCTTTAAGCCAATCATTAATGGAGGGAGCTTCTCTCCTCAACCAGAATTTGGGGATCAAAATTTTTATTGTTCAGAGTAAAAAGACAAACAATTTATCTCTCAAAATTTGGTTTCTGGAGTCGTAAATTCCTAATAAAATAAGAGATTCATCAATGTGAATTGAAGGGCCATAAATTTCTTTAATAATAGAAGTAAATTTGTCCCAAAGTGGGGTTATTTCCGGACAGGAGACCCATATATGTGAATAAGATCCCTCTCCCGATCCGCATCTCCAACAAGTACTAGGGATATCGCTGTTAATCCTGTTTAAGATCAAAGGGGTTCGATACCATCTAGTAACAACCTTATAATGAGATTCTTGCAGTCTCGTTGAAGTCACTTTAGGTATGGAGTGCTTTAAGATCACCTGTTTTTCATTATCGTTAAACAGCCTGTTCAATTCTTTGGACCAACTTTGCAGGAATGTAGGGGTGATAGAACTGGAATTTAAAATGGAATAGACCACAGAAATACTATGCTCAAGAGGGCGATTAGAGAGAGTCAGTTTAGTTAAGTCGGTGTAATTGCCTCGTTGCGGAGGATCTTTCGGTAATTGCTGTATATATTCTGACAGTTGAAGGTGATCTACCTTAGATAGTCTGATGGGAGGGAGCAGTTTTGCAAGATCTTCCTGAGACAACAGAGAGTCTCCCGAGAGGACTTCTTTAAGCTTAATGGTATTACCATTCTTAAAACCCCTAATTAGCCTACGTAAAGTCACTTGGTTTTTAGGAACGAGGGCCAAAAGCGGAAGATCCATTAGAGCCGGGATTGGGGAGCTTGTCTGTTTAAGTCTCTTCCTCCAAACTCTCAGAGTGAAAGAAGTGTAGCGAGACTTCCCTGCGCTTCTAAACATGTCTAGATTGTATTGGGTCTTCCATACTAACAGATGTAGTGGAAAGTTCGCTAGGCATTCCTCTATATCCACCCATAATTTCCTAATTGGTCTCACCGCCCATTCCAGTACCCTCGTGACAATTGCAGCATCTCGATATGCTTGAAAGTCCGGGAGGCCTAAACCTCCTTTGTGCTTTGGGGATATTAGAACATTGTAGGCTAACCTATTTTGTCCCCTGTTCCAAACAAACGACTAATATCATTTTCTTAAGAGATTTAAAAAACTCATTTGGAATCTGCATAGGCATACTCTGAATAACATAGAGAACCTTAGGGAGAATCATCATCTTCACTAGATTGACCCTTCCCATCCAAGAAATAAACAAATCGCCCCAATCTTCTAATTCCTTTTTTAGCTTTGTTATCAAGGCTGAATGGTTAAGGTCGTATAGAATATTTGGGGAAGAAGAAATCTTAATCCCTAAATAGGTGAACCAGGAAGATGAATGTTGTAAACAACTTAATGATTTAATTCTATTCCAGGTGTGGGTATCAATGTTGACATTAAAAATAAATGATTTATTAAAGTTAATTTTAAAATATGATAGTTTACCAAATATCGTCTGCATATGCCGCTATTTTATGTTCCCTCGAAAGGGTCTGCAATCCATGAATGTTTATGTTTTGACGGATTTTGGACATAAATGGTTCCAAGGATATTACAAAAAGGAGCGGTGACAGGGGGCAACCCTGCCTGGTCCCATTCTTGATGCTGAACAAATCTGAGGACACCCCATTAACCTGGATGGAAGCAGTCGGATTAGAATAAATAGCTTAGATTTTTTGTATGAAATCTGGGGGGAAGCCAAATTTGCGCAGGGAGGCAAATAGAAACGTCCAATTGAGCCTATCAAACACCTTTTCTGCGTCCGTGGAGATTAAGGCCATAGGCTTTCCAGAATGTTTACCAAATTCAATAGCAAACAGTGTCCTTAGGATATTGTCCTTTGCCTCCCTGCCTGCTGTGAAGCCCACCTGATCTAAATGAATAAGTTCAGGGAGAATAGCATTTATTCTGTTTGCCAAGACTTTGGTGAAGATTTTAAGGTCATTATTAAGTAAGGAGATCGGTCGGTAATTAGAACAAAGGGTGGGGTCCTTATCGTCTTTGTGGATAAGTGTAATATTCGCTAACAGAGATTCACTTCTGAAACCTAGGCCTGTTCCTAAACTGTTAAAATATTTAGTAAGATGTGGTGTGAGGATCTCGTTAAACTTTTTGTAGTAAACCACTGAGAAGCCATCAGGTCCGGGGCACTTTCCATTAGTAAGGGCCTTAATAACTGACGAGACCTCCTCTTGGGATATTGGGGATGATAGCATGAGTGACTGTGATCTTGACAATTTGGGTAAATCTATACCGTTAAGATATTCATTTATATCAGTCAGAGAAGGGGCATGATCAGGTGAATTATTTTCAATGTTATAAAGGGCTTCGTAATATTTTTGAAATACATTCGCTATTTTATGAGGAGATAAAACCAAGTTCCCATTAACATCCCTTATTTTGTGAATAAACGATTTTCGCCTATGTTTTTGTGCTACTTGGGCCAGGTCTCTACCACATTTATTAGCGTGTAAAAAATGTCTAAACCTGTTCCCATAATGCCACTAATCCCACTTTCTAAAACCATCACATTTTGTACGACTACTGCTGCCGCCAGCATCATGCCATTATTCCACTTTCCAACCATCACTTTTTGTATGGCTGCTGTTGTGGCCCTTATCATGCCACTGCTGTCTGTCTGTTGACAGTTCTTTGACTTTCCATCATGCCTCTAATGCCACTTTCCAACCATCACGACTTCTTCTGTGGCTTGCATCATGGGGATGCAACTTTCCATCCATCACATTCTGTAAGGCTGCAGCTGTGGCCTGCAGTATGTCACTTAAGCTACTTTCCAACCGTCATATTTTGTATGGCTGCTGCTACGGCCTGCATCATGCTGCTAACGCCACTTTTCACTTATCTTGTTCTGTAAGGCTGCTGCTGCTGCGGCCTGCATCATGCCATTTATGCCACTTTCTAACCATGACATTCTGTATGGCTACTGCTGTGGCCTGCAACATGTCACTTATGCCACTTTCCAACCATCACGTTATGTATGGCTGCCGCCACCGTCGCCTCTATCATACCACTGCCACCATCATGCCACAGCAGTGACCTGGTGACCAGCATCTTCTGTAAGGTGTCTGCTGCCTCCATCATGCTGCTGCCCTTTGCTGATAATCCCCTACTGCCACCACCATTAACGCAAAGCATCTGACGCCGCTATTACTTCTATCGCTATCACTACTACTACTATTGCTAATAAAAAACATACAAAGCCATGTATGTTCCATGCTATAATGCTCCTGCTGCTGACACTATTGCGGTAGCATGTCACTATATCTTTACTGTACCCTTTTCATATTCACACTGCACTGCTAGAGCGAGGGCTTAGTCCATATATAATGCTTGCTTCTATTGTGTTTTTTCCTTATAAACATTATCTTTCCGTGATAAGGGACAATTTTTGGAAGCTTTGGAATGTGAAAAAACATTACACATGTGCCGAATTGGTGTGATATTAAATATGCTGTATGTTAACGCAATCAAATGAAATGAAACCCTTCAGGGTCTTAAATGACCAGGGGTAAATCTTGGCATGGCCTATAGTGCACTGCACCTTATAGTATGAAATATGGTAAATGTGGGTTTATATTTTTTTTTACAAGGTTTTCTGGACTCATAAGGAATATCGGTAAGAAAAACAGCCAACTAAAATGTTTGGTACAAAAATAAATATATTTTATTTACAATATATACATAATTATAATATATACAATAATTACAAAAATAGATAAATCTTATTTTCAATATACTGTATACTAGAATTACAAAAATAGATATTTCTTATTTACAATAAATACAACAAATAAATATATGTTATTTACAATATATACAATAGCGGCTGGAGGCAGTAGATGTTGGGAACCTTAATTATGTTGGCTTGTGGTGGCTGGAGAAAATGGTGGGCAGTTTTTGCTGTCTGGTGGTCCTGAAACAAGAAAATATTTTAGAGACTTTGTTTTTTACCTGCAGATATTGATATTTAAGATATTTTATAAATTCCTGTCCACTGTAATGTGTCTGCCATTGTTGCACTCTGTAGCAATACAGCAATACATGATATGATAAGTTTTAAATCAGACATGACCTGTTATTAAAGAGCCTTTCCACTGCTATACATGTTCACTCTGTCAGTGAATATTTACTATACTGTAATGTGACTATAACCCCAACTAATGGTCCAGGATTGCTGGAACAAAGGATTATTAATTTACATTCTCCCTACACAGAAGTGAAGGAGAATGACATGAAAGGCACCTGAAAGCTTAGAGAACATGCATGACTGAAGAACATATTACTATAGGTGCCACGTTATAGGGCATATCACTAGTGCTCTGTATAAATGGCAGTCTATAACTGACTGGATCTCAGAACAACTCTGGGGAATATGAAGATTGTTATGGAAGCCTAAGACATTCTTAATTACTCATCAGTTTTTTCTAACCTGGGATAAGAGATTTTTCTCATGTGATAGAAATGAGCTATGTAAATATTATCTGGACATAGAAGACACACCGTTCTGCAATATTCGAGATAAAGTGCTTTTTAGTTCCCTCCCTTTCTACTAATCCTAACCTTACAGATCATCCTCTGCTAAGTTTGCTATTATATTCTCCATTATTTTCTTAATAAAGGGATGAGAATTTTTATAATCACTTATATGAGTAGTTTGGGGGAGTCCACATGTAGCTGGTACCAGATAAACTTCTTCCAATGTCCAATCTTTGGCTCACACTATCAAAATGCCAGAATATTGGCGGTGGTGGAGGCGGTGGTGGTGAAGGAGCTGTTGTTGATATGCAAATTATAAAAATGGAACCAAAATATTCAAAACACCTTGATTTATTCAATATTGAGTATTACCATCACACGCTAATATACACGCACCTACACTCCATGGCATGCAATTAATGAGATTATTAGTGCTTGTCTAAAGAATGTTCTGCAGGGCACACAAGTCATCAAGATCCACTGTTGGAAAAAGTGCCAGCCTCTTTGGTGGTTGGTACCATGGGAGCGCACATAGGCTTCTGCCTTTTCCTATAGTGAGCAAGCACGACCACTGCTGCTTGATCGCAGGGTGGTCGTAACCATGGAAACAAGTAACGTATAATATGATAGAAAAATGAATCCAACCAGCAAAGGAAGCAATATGGATAATAACAATACCTTAGAAAGTGACTTATATTAACTTTCTTATAAATTTTTGTTTATTTTAAGATAGTGTGTAAAGCATAAACATATCGGAGTCAAATCACTCCTGCCATTACATCTTAACATCCTAAAGATCTAGTTACAATTGTACAGTTGTGTAATAGCATCGAACAACGTACACACTGATCCAGTTTTATTAATTATAATAGAGGAAAGGAGAGGATGGAGGGGGGGAGAGGTTTGATAATGGAGGAGGGGAAAGGGAGAGGGGGAAGAGAGGGGTAAGGAGAGCGGAGAGGAGAGGGAGGAGGATAGGGAAACAAGGGAAAACAATAAAACAATAAGAGAAAAAGAATAAGTACCAGTAAAACTTTATGAACACTAGTATTCTATCTATCTCAGACATAAATGCATAATTGTTTGTATGTTCTGATTGAAAATAGTTATCTAACTCAACAAAAATGTGACATCTCAGTGTAATCCAAGTTTCTCTTTAGAAGTGGAGAGATAGTGTCCATTTCTTCCAGATTTCTTCATATCTGTCTATGTCGTGCAGAACAGTCCATTTCCTTATTTCAAAGTTCTGAATTCTATTCACTTCTATTTTTCTGATATCGTAGGCACATCCATTTGGAGCCATTTTCTCGGGATGAGTGCTTTTGCAGCATTTAGGAAAATGTTCATGAGGGTTGATTTAAAGTTTGCATGTGAAACCTCATATATATTAAAAAGAACTAATTTTTCTGATAAAACCACTTTTGCGTGAAATATCTTCTCAAGTGTATTACACAATGATGACCAGAAAGGGGCAAGTTTTGAGCATGAGTACCAAAGATGTGCGTAAGTACCTGGCCCTGTGTGACCTCTCCAGCATCTATCGCTAATTGCCTTGTTTATTCTGTGCATAATCTGTGGTGTTTTGTACCATCTCACTAGTATTTTAAATTGAAGTTCCTGCATGGCGTATGAACTTGATGTTTGATATACGGATCTAATAGATTGTTCTATTTGTCTATCATTTATGTGGTGTTGTAGCTCCTTATTCCACTTATCAATATATGGGGGAGTTGAATTGGTGTTGTTGAGTGTCTTATACAGCTTGGATAGGATATGTTGAGGTATAATCGGAGTTTGAAACAGAGTAGTTATGATATTATCTGTTCCATTGTTTTTATAATTATTGCTCCATTTCGTAATATTTTTAGCTAGTAGATTGTATTGCTTGAGTGACAAGGACCTTAAACCATGTATACTCTTAAGATCTGCGAGTGGGAGTAGTGTGTTGTCTTTATATAAGTTTTTTAATCTCATATGTCTATTAGTTCTGTCTTTTTGCAACGACTTTAGTATTGTATTCCAGGTCAGTGGAATAAAACTGGCTATTGGTGTATTAAGGTCGCCGTGTGGTATTAGACTGTGTGACCTATTTATGCTGTGCCATTTTCCTATCGATAACTTTGTAAGTACATTCTTAATTTTTTTCAATTTTTTGGTATAGTTGGGTGTTTTCCATAAGAGTGAGAAATAGTTTATTTCTGTACACTCCTGCTCTATATCGGTCAATTTCTTATCTGATTTGGATTTGCTCCATTCAAGGATCCTAGTCAATATTGAAGCCTTGTAATAATTTACCAGGTCAGTTAGGCCAGTACTGCCATTTTTCCCTGATCTGGTTAGGGTTCTGTGATGAATCCTACTCGATTTATTTTGCCAGATAAATTTTTGAATATGATGCTTCGTTTCCTTAAAGAAAATCGGGGGGATCTCTATCGGTAATGTGTTGAATAAATATAGAATCTTAGGGAGGATGACCATTTTGATCAGGTTAATCCTTCCAAAAAGTGATAACCAGAGGGGGTTCCATTCCTTTAATAGGTTTTTAATTCCCTTCAACAGTGGTGTGAAGTTGATATTATATAAGTCTGTCATGTCTTTGGATATATTGATCCCAAGGTATTTAAATGATTTGACCGCAGTTTTGAATAGGGACAGTCGTTGAATATCTTCCCAAGTTTTTGTGTTTACGTTGACATTATATAATTCCGACTTAGAAAGGTTTATTTTAAAATTAGACACCTCCTGGAACCTGTCAAATTCCTCAATTAAATTGGGGATGGATCTCATCGGGTTTGTTATTGCAAATAAAGTGTCGTCGGCGAAGGCCGCTATTTTATGCGTCTTGTTCTTGGCCTGGATGCCTTCTATACCCGGGTTATCCCTAGAAAGGGCTCTAGGCATAATTCAAATAATATGGGCGATAAAGGATATCTCTGCCGTGTGCCATTATACATTTTTAACGGGCTAGACAATAATCCGTTTACTTTAATGCATGCTGAAGGTGTGGAATATAGGGCCATAATTTTTTCTATGAATAACTGGGGAAAAGCCATCTTTTTCAGTACTGCTTTTAGAAACTGTCAGTTTAACCTATCGAAGGCCTTTTCGGCGTCAGACGCCAAAAAGGCCAACGGTATTTTCTTAATTTTCGCTAACTGGATCGTGTGTTATACCTTAATCGTATTGTCCCTGGCTTCCCGCCCAGGAACAAATCCCACCTGATCACTGTCTATCAGTGTGGACATCAAGGGTTGTAACCTGCTGGCTATCACCTTTGCATATATTTTAATATCGTTGTTCAACAATGAGATCGGTCTGTAGTTGACACATTCCGATTTATCCTTCCCTTCCTTCGGTATAACTGTTATCTGTGCCAGTAATGACTCGTTCCTGAACGGAAAGTCCCCGGAGATCCCATTAAAGTATGCCACTAAATGTGGTGCTAAAATGTCTTGGAACTTTTTATAGTAAATTGCCGAGAGGCCGTCCGTTCCTGGGCTTTTACCATTTTTAAGACTTTTAATCGCAGTTTTAATTTCCTCGACAGTGAAGGGGGAGTTAAGTTTGAGTTTAATTTCGTCGCCAATCTGTGGTGGGCTATATTTTTCTAAATAACTATTGATGGATACCTCCATATCATCTTGGGAATGGCTATTTTGTTTTAAATTGTAAAGTTTTCCAAAAAACTCTCTAAATGTATTAGCAATAATGTTAGGCTCTGATGTTTCTGAGTTATTCAGCGTTTTGATTTTAGCTATGTTCGACACCCAAAGGTGGTGTCTAAAGTGTATTTATGCTCTAGTTCGCTCAGGATGTTCTCTAAGTCTCGTGTGCATTTCCTTTTTTCTGTAGCCCCTAATTGAATCAAGTATCCCCTTATTACTGCTTTATGTGTTTCCCATAATAATGGGTTACAATCTCCTTCAGGAATATTCTCTGCGAAGAAATTATTCAGGTGGGTATTGAGTGTATTTACATTATCTTGTTTCGCCAAGAGGCTCTCATTTAATTTCCAGGTACCTTTGAGTTTGTTTTGAGAGGGTGGGTCTAAACTTATACACAGTGGGGCATGGTCTGAGAGAGTTATGGAATCATATTCTGCTTTTTTTACACGTTCTAGTTCCTTTTGGTCTATAAAAAAGTAGTCTATTCTAGTATAGACCTTTTGCGCTATTGAATAGTAGGAGTAATCCCTGGCTGTCGGGTAGAGGGCCCTCCATACATCAATCAATTGATATTGATACAAGAGTTTTTTCAATGTTTTTAGCTTGGATGTTGAGATGCTTGATTTACTTTTTGAGTTGTCTAGATTAGGGTCCAATGTTATATTCAGGTCTCCACCCACGATCAGGGATCCCCCCATAAAATATTCCAATTTGGTAAACACTATTTTGAGGAAATTGAGCTGATTTTCATCAAGGGCATACACATTCACTAATGTATATAGTTTATTATCTATGTACCCCTTAACAAAAATGTATCTTTCTTCAGGATCCGTTATCGTATCTTTATGCTTAAACTGCAAATGTCTACTCAAGACAAGTGAGACTCCCTTTCTTTTTTGTAGCGGAGTGCATGTGTTGTACCATTGATTGTAGTGTTTGTTTTTTGTGATTGGTGTATATGACTTTTTAAAATGTGTTTCCTGTAGAAAAAGCATGTCAATATTGTTTTTTTTGAAAAAATCTTAGGACTTGACTCCTTTTCGCTGGGATATTAATGCATTGGTATTAAGGGTGGCACATGAAAAACCTACCATCTCTGTTGAGTTGGGTAATGTAATGAATACAACCTGGTACTTTTAAACAATAAAAATAAAAAACTAGTACAATTTATGCAACCAGTAAATCAACTTAATAAACTCTTCCTCAGTACACCTCAGTGAGTATGGTACTGAGTAAAAATACAGTAACGGTAGCGTCTGAGTTACAGGGGAGTCCTTACAGGGTTTCCCCGTAAATCAGAGTTTATGGTGCCTGTCAAGCACCACTAGGATGGGGGGGGAGGTGTGAGAGTATTCAACAGTTGGAGCTTAATAGCTCAAGAATTAGGTTAACCTTATGGAACATAAAGGTGACAGAGAACGTGATTAAATTGAACTAAGTCTGATTAGAAAAGCGCTCCCCGCTAAAGAGCTGAACTGGCGGGAACGCCAAACTTACCAGACATATTTGAAAAACCACATGTTAGGGCATCATGAGCCCGATATCACATGTTAACAAAACAATGCACAATGTAAAGGATATCTGGGTATTTCTCAACCCAGGGTAAAGCTCCTCCCCCCTTTTCTTGGAGCTCTGAAGTGGCTGATCTCAGGGGTACTTCTTCCTCTTTGCTTCGGCGTAGTGTATTTCTCCCACTTTTCCGTGTTGTGGGGTTCTGATGGATTTTCAATGCTTTCCTCCATCGTCCAGTTTGGTACTTCAATAAATCCAATATTTCATTTTGGAAGCACGGAATCTAAGTCCTCTGGTGTTCTTATTGTGAATGGGCGACCATTGTGCGTCACTAGTATCCCAAATGGGTACAGCCATCTGTAGCGTATGCCGCTGTCTCTCAGAGCCTTGGTGAACGGCTGTAAGCATCTTCTCTTTTCTAGTGTCAGTCTTGATACATCTTGAAAAATAAATATTTCCTTTCCTTCATATTCTATTTTTTTAGCTATTCGGGCTTTGCGTAGGATTTCTTCTTTAGTACGGAAGCTCAGCACGTAGCATAGTACATCTCTGGGTGCTTCCTTAGGCGCGCTTCTTGGCCTGAACACCCTGTGCACTCTCTCAAGGCCAAGGTCCTGGCTCTCCTCTTTACCCAAGAGTTCACAGAATATGGTTGTTAGAACCTCGCTAAGTTCCTTATCTTCCACTGCTTCAGTCAGGCCTCTCACCCTCAGGTTGTTTCGCCTGGACCTATTCTCCAGGTCATCTAAATGCATATTTAGTTCATATATACTTTTTTGTTGTATCTTGAGCTGATTTTTGCAGGTGAGTGGTGTGTTGGGCCATTTTCTCTGACGTTTCCTCTAGAGAGTTTACTCTAGTATGGATCTGGGTCAAGTCAGTTTTTATTTCAGCGAGCTCGGACTCAAAAGTGTTGGTCAATTCCTGGAACATGTCTCTCATGATCTTTGAAGTAGGGATAGATTTGATGTATTTCTTAATATCTGACATGTCTTCTTGTTCTTGATTGAGTTCTTCCTCATCGCTTTCTGACCCTGAAGGTATGGCCTGAGAGGGCGCAAACTTACTTTTGGGTTTCATGTTTGTGGGTTTGCGGACAGGGGTGGTAAGATCTTCTTTAGGTAGTTTAGCTCCTGAAGCCCCTTTTGGTGTTCTGCCTGATCTATTTTTTTCTAAGAGAAGTTTATTTTTCTTCATGCCTTTTACTGAGGATATAATATAGAGGTTGTCCTATCTATCACAGATGTGCTTTTAAGTAGTAGGGTAGAGAGACAACGGCTTAGTAAGGTTTGCTATGCGGGAGAAGCACGATTCATATTACATCATAGGAGAATGCATGTTCTCTGTCCCAACGTAGTAGTTTTAATGCATGGCTGCGGTGAGTGACATGAGGGCATGCATGTTGCATAGTAAGTCAAAGTCCAGCAGTTGAGGCTAGTATAAACCTTGTAGTGCTCCTATCACCAGCCTTGGCTCAATCAGTGTGCCTTGTTGTACTATTTTGGAAGTGGTTGCAGAGCCTGCAGGGGTTATTGTGCTAGCTTAAAGGAGCGCAATGCTCTGCAGTTCGGGGTACGTCTTCACTTTGTATTTCGGCCTATGTGGCCTCCGGTGCAAGTTTCTAGCCAGTTATGGTGATATTAACTGTTCTTATGGCTATTGCAGAGCCTGGAGAGGTTAACGTGCCAGTTCAAGCAGGCGCAATGCTCTGCCGTTTCAGACAATTCAGAGTGTCTCCCCCCTGAGTCCCGATCTCTATGGCCACAGATGCGGGTATCCAGGAGATGTATCGCCGGTGTAGGCGGGCACTCACCCTGATCAGGCAACGCTGGATTGTTGTCTGCTTTCCGGCGGTTCTTTCCCCTGCCTGCGGCCGGTCGTCAGTTGTTACTCCAGGCCGTGGTCTGTGTGTCAGGTTAGGCCGCAACGCCAATCTTTGTCTGCAGGGCCAGAATCTTCGGGATTCAGGCTGACGTGGTGTTCGGGTATATCCCCATGTGTCTCCGGTCTTGCTTCCGATTCGGGTGCTTGTCTCTGGCTCCCATTTGGGTGCTCAAGTCTCCAGACAGCCGGTCAGCCGGTCCGCGGCTCCCAGCCCTGAGTAGGCCGCAACTCCTTCTGTCTTCCTCGCTCCGAATTCCGGCACAATAAAAGGCTTAAAACACTCCTCTTTACTTTCTCTCACTGTTGGTAGCGTTTAAACGCTTTTGGGTTATTTATAAGGCTGGATGGCACTTGATTTTCTTTGTATGAACAGGAGCTATGCTTCCTTATATTAACTTTCTCTACATAATAAGTGCTATTTGCTGAAGTGAGACACGCCCTTTAGGTAACATGTTGCCTGGCTTCTTGGACACTTTGGAGAAATAAAATATAAAAGTAAAAAAGTTCTCCGTTACGATGTTTTTGTCTTCTATATTGGCGCTGCTGATCTCCGTGTGAAGCGGGTTACGTTCAAATTAGCCATCGGTTTCTATATAAAGGTGATCATGCTGCCAAATTCGACAAAGGCATCTGAAGGTAATCGGACTATTACAGTCTTTTTAGATGCAACCAAACATCAGAGTATCCAACAGGGATTGCCTTTTCCAAAACGATCCTTCTGTAGAAGTTAGAGGTTTTGGTCACATAGTGAAGAACCACCCAAAATACGATCATAAAAAGAGTTACTATACTCACAAAACTAAGGTATGACAACAAGCATTGAAATAAAGTGCATCCAACCACATAGATCTGCCCGACCTAGGTTTCACCTTTCGCTTCTTCGCCCCTGAATCTAAGCAGATCTATGTGGATGGATGCACTTTATTTCAATGCTTGCTGTCATACCTCCTTTGTGAGTATAATAAACTGTAATAGTCTGATTACCTTCAGATGCCTTTGTCGAATTCGGCAGCGCGATCAACTTTTTATAGACACTTTGGAGAAATGGCCCTAACACTGGTTACACAACCAATTCAATGTAATACCAAGTGGTTAGTGTACTGGAAATGAAGACCACTGGGGGTCTGGCTACGTTACATTATATCACCCCACACTGTAATCTTGGAAGTCGGAGCAGTCTGATATTCTCTTGTGAAGGCCTTTTCATGACTTTGCCCACGTGGTTACCAAAGCAATCTCTGGCTATCATTGTGCCCGAGACAAAAGAAAGACTTATCACTGAACAGAATAGACCACCATTCCATCCTCCATTGCCATCTTGTTGTGCACTGTGATAGCTTTTGAGATGGCTGGTAAAAGATCAATATAACACCTGTAGTTTGTTGTCTAGCTCATAGCCCAATGTGGTGCATATATCTTCTTTTGGCTTGTGTAGACACTGTTTCCTGCCCTAGTATTGTGATGTTTTATTTGCAGCATTGAATGGATCACTACACACCATTATTCTAATCAGATGATCCATCTGTGCAGAGGTTTGCCCCTGTTCACCTCTTATCATCATTCCAGTTCGTCGTTGTTCTCCTAACCACCAGGACATACAACGCTGAACACTGCTGACATCTCCAGTGATAAACCAAGGTCTCTCAGTTCAAGGATGCTGTCCCTCTAAGTTTGGGACAAATGGCAATAACTGGCATGTCGATGAACAGAAGGCATCACACAATCATCTTGCGCGACGTGATCTGATTTTTGAGATGTCATGTGGCTAAATATATTTGCTTTCAGTCTGATTTTTATACTCCTCCCGCATGCTACAGATTGGAGCTAGGTGGTTAAAAATGTGATCATTGGCAGAACTCAGCAACACCTTTTCCATCTTAGTGCTGTCATTTTAATGTTGAGGAGTGCAGATATTAATGTCAGGTTTGACAAGAGATACTTACTGTCTGGTGGGGCGCTCTTTACGATTATTAGGCATTCACATTCGGCATATGTTATGCTATTTTTCTTTATCTGTGATCTTTCAAATTATAAAAATAGAAGTCATATTGTAAATTAGTAAAGTAAACGATCTGTGTTCTGGAGAATGTAATAAAGACTAATAAGATATGTGTCTTCATTAAATGTATCTGTTCCTGTCAGTAAAACTATTAGCACTCATCAGGTATTTATACCAATCAGCAATACTTTTTATTATGTACATAAAAGTGAAATTGTGAAAAAAAAATGCAATTCCACCACAGTTTTACGGGCTTTGGGGGCAATTTATCACACTGGTGTAAAGCAGATTTCACCTGTCATTTTGGATAGCTGCTTAAAAGATGGAATCTGATTGTTTGCCTTGGACAATAAGCCATTTCTATTTTACACCAGTTTGATAAGTGACCCCATTTGTTTTTATAGCGTTCCCTATACGGTAACATTGACTAATGCTTCATTCTCTGGGTCAATACGTTTATAGCAATACCATATTTTTACAGCTTTTCTTGTGTTTTAATATTGAAAAAAAGGTTACATTTTGAAAGAATTTTTTTTTTGTCTTTTCATCACCATATTCTAGCCCCCATATTTTTTTTATTTTTAAATCTATTGTTTATTGGGCAATCTGTACTTGTCTTTCATACTATTTTGGGGTATGTATGACTTTTTGATAACTTTTTATTCAATGTTTAGGGAGTTGAAGAAACAAAAAATGTACTAATCCACCATTTTGAACTGTATTGCTGAAAAGCCAATCGTCATATGGGATAAATATTTTTAGATTTTATTAGTACAGGTGTTTTCAGGAGTGGCAATGCCTATGATTTAATTTATTTTTATTTTGAAGGAAGGGGGTCTTTTGTTTATTTCTTTATGTTTTAAAAACTATTTTTACCCTTTTTTTAGCTACACTAAGTGAATATAAGAAGCAATACATTTTATCTATTATTAAGTACAAAATTTAGTATATTTCAATGCAGTGAAGCCACCTACAGGCCTCCACTGTCATATACCAGTATTTGACCTAGAAGCCTTGGACAGGCTAAGGACTATCATGAGGGTGGCCAGAAGAGCACTGTCACGTCTGACCGTGAGCTGCACGTAGAAAGTCACCCTTCCTCCTGCCCATAGTTTTTTTTTTTCCGGTCGGCTGCAGGCGGGGGTGTGGCCTAAGAAATTAGGAGGGGTTTAGCAGAACGGGGGGCGGGGGGGGTTAGGGTTGTACAGTCTAGTTTATGAGGGTGGTCTGAGTGGCCACCCTATCTATGACTCATAATTAACACCTTCCCATTTCTCAGCAGGAGGAAGGTGTTCCTATCCGGAAAGCATGTGCACCCTGGTTTTTTTACGTTTTAGATGCTGTGGTTCTTTTTGACGGTTTAAATGTCAGCGATCCTTTGTTCCACTCCAGAGCCATCTTTAAAAACTCGACATCTGCTGTACATGTACGGTAGAAGTCATGAAGAGGTTAACTTAAACTGTGGTATTGTTTATGCAGACTACTGTGCAGCTGATAAAAATCTTAACTTACAGACACTTACTTAAATGTGAAGAACATGGCTATTGTACTTAGGACTCCACACAAGAAAAAGACAACAGGTGAGAGGACAAATAGTACTATCCTGACCCAAAATGCTTTCAACAGATCTATTATGCTTGAAGGTCTCTTATCCACTAAAAAAAGAAGAAAAAAGAACAAAGGCTATCTGAAATTCTGTTTCTATCCATTAAGGTATTATTATAACAACAGCAACTTTAACCCCTTAAAGGGGTGTTCCAATCTCAGGTCACAAATGTCAGGCAGATCTATGTCCCACCCCTGGGACCCACTTCTATTTCCAAAACTAGACTCCCCCACCCCCTCCCAAAGTAAAGGGAGGGCCGCTGCGCAGATTATAGGTGTATTTCTGGGTAGTAAATGACCCCATATATGTATTGAGGGCTGACTATCTTGCTCATTAATAGCTTTCGCTTTCAATGACAACTTATTAATGTAGTACTTTTTTTTTTTTTTTGTGGGAGGGAATGGGAATAAACAGAGATTCTGCCATTGATTTCATGATATCATATCTGTATAGAGCCCACTAATGCAACATCCTCTCATGGGAGAAGAGGGACCAGTTCCAAAATGTAACCTGGGGCCCACAGAACTCCAGTTACACCACTAACCATGACCTCTCTTGCTTCATAGGTGTTCCTTAGCATTGACACTGCCAGATAATAGAAAGAACTAGATGGACCATTTTTTAACCTTTCACACAGTTACTTACATTCATAGTCAGCTAATTCACAAAGCTCCATTCCGAACAAACACATTTTTTTATCATTTGGGCAGCCTCGGATGGCATAGACTGCCCTTGTACCAGTCCCTGGCAAAATAAAGCATGAATTATTTGTGTGAGAACAGAACCTCTGACAACATATCCTAACTGTGAAGACCGTACCTCCCAACCATCCCGGATCCAGCAGGACAGTCCCAGATTACAGCGGCTGTGCCATGGTCACAGCTTCAACTGTATTTTCACCCTGAGGACAGTATGTGTTCTTCCAGCAGCAGGCGCCATGTAGTGACATCATCATGACGGATGGGTTAAGAAGGAGACTGCACAGTCGGGGGGTCATTCCCTCTATTGTGCACTCTCATAATGTCCTAATTTAGAAGGTGCAATGACGTTATCACATTGTACCAGCTGCTAAATTGCTCTGTTCATCGGGGGAACGGGGATAAGTGGGGATTACAATTTTTTTTTAACACTACAGGAGTAGCCCTATTGTAATGAAGAGACTAAGGAGGCTTCAATACTATGTGGGGGCATTGAGGGGGCATGTCTACTATGTGGGGGACCTAAGAGGGTAAAACTACTACTGAGGGGGCATGACTACTGTGGGAGGGTACTAAGGGGGCCTTACTACATTATGGGGGTGCTAAAGGTGCATTCAACTGTAAAGAGGGCAGAATATTCTCTATTATTTCTTACAGAGGAGACTCATATTTGACCTTAAATGTTTAATAACCTGAAATATGGAATACATGATGGCAGTTTGACACTCCTAAAAGTACTTGTGCCTATTCGTGGTTCTCAATAGTTTCTGGTGCCAGATATGAACCTGTCACCACTCCTGACATGTCTGTTTTAGTAAATGATTGCGTTATTGGAATTTTTTATTTTATGATTCTATGTTGTCAACAAAATATGAAAAAGAATGAAAGGGGCACTCTCTACATAAGGGAACACATATGAAAATGTCGATTCACCCAGAAAATGTATATACTATGGCTTTAATATAATTCTAAAATAAATTTATCATTAAACATAGAATTTGTTCACTGAATGGAAATAAAAATATATAAAAAATGAAGAGTCAAAAATAAAATGATATAAAAACGCTAACAGTGGGAGCAGTCCTTTTAAAGATGGTTCAAATAGCCTGTCCGCTCCTATAGAGCATACATTTCAATACAGTTCCAAAGTATGCATTCCAGTATTGTTTGTTCCAGTAAAATTATAAAGTGCAATGATGGTAAAATGCAATGCAGAATCAGTCCAGACACTCTGTGTAATACAGTTTGGGAATGACTTTGTTACAGCAATCAGCTCAAGCATACAGTCCGGCTATTGGAATATGTACCAAGTGATACAGCTCAATTTCACAACTAGTTGGATCACGACTACATATGAACCGTCACAGGGTTTCACCAACCTGGCGGCCATGTGGTATGCTGTCTTTCCGGACCCCACCTGTAAAGCAAGTAGCGCGTCTCTTACCAGTCTCCCAATGTGGAGCGTTCTCCGCTATTGTAAACCTCACCACTCACGCGGAGTCCCACGTGATGTTACGGGCTTTAGCGCGGCATCCCACGTGACCCAAAGGGGGAGTTAGTTACCAGTGTGCTGGTAGCGCTAGTAGTGGTCAGGGTCCTAGTGTACGGCTTTCGCTGCAGATATTGGGTCGGCTGCAGGCGGGGGTGTGGCCTAAGAAATCAGGAGTGGTTTAGCAGAACGGGAGGTAGAGTTGTAAAGTCTGGTTTATGAGGGTGGTCTGAGTGGCCACCCTACCTATGACTCATAATTAATACCTTCCCATTTCTCAGCAAGAGGAAGGTGTTCCTGTCCGGAAAGCATGTGCACCCTGGTTTTTTACGTTTTAGATGCTGTGGTTCTTTGTAAGGGGTTAAATGTCAGCGATCCTTTGTTCCATTCCAGAGCCATCTATAAAAACCCAGCATCCTCTGTACATATACGGAAGAAGTCATGAAGAGGTTAACTTAAACTGTGGTATTGTGTATGCAGACTACTGTGCAGCTGATAAAATCTTAACTTACAGACACACTTACTTAAATCTCACTTAACAGCAACTTTAACCCCTTAAAGGGGTGTTCCAATCTCAGGTCACAAATGTCAGGCAGATCTATGTCCCACCCCTGGGACCCACTTCTATTTCCAAAACTAGACCCCCCCCACCCCCACCCCCTCCCAAAGTAAAGGGAGGACCGCTGCGCAGATTGCGACTAATATAGGTGTATTTCTGGGTAGTAAATTACCCCATATATGTCTTGACGGCTCACTATCTTGCTCATTAATAGCTTTTGCTTTTAATGACAACTTATTAATGTAGTACTTTTTTTTGTGGGAGGGAATGGGAAAAAACAGAGATTCTGCCATTGATTTCATGATATAATTTTCATTGTGCAGCATAACTGATGAGGTACATTTATTCTATAGGTCGGTAAGATTACCACATCTATCTGTATAGAGCCCACTAATGTAACATACTCTCATGGGAGAAGAGGGACCAGTTCCAAAATGTAACCTGGGGCCCACAGAACTCCCGTTACACCACTAACCATGGCCTCTCTTGCTTCATAGGTGTTCCTTAGCATTGACACTGCCAGATAATAGAAAGAACTAGATGGACCATTTCTTAACTTTTCACACAGTATCTTACATTCATAGTCAGCTAATTCACAAGGCTCCGTTCGGAACAAACACATTTTTTTATCATTTGGGCAGCCTCGGATGGCATAGACTGCCCTTGTACCAATCCCTGGCAAAATAAAGCATGAATTAGTTGTGTGAGAACAGAACCTGCGACAACATATCCTATCTGTGAAGAACGTACCTCCCAACCATCTCGGATCCAGCAGGACAGTCCCAGATTACAGCGGCTGTGCCACGGTCAGAGCTTCAACTGTATTTTCACCCTGAGGACAGTATGTGTTCTTCCAGCAGCAGGTGCCATGTGGTGACATCATCATGACGGATGTTTTCTTTTTAACACTACAGGGGTAGCGCTATTGTAATGAAGAGACTAAGGAGGCTTCACTACTATGTGGGGGCATTGAGGGGGCATGGCTACTATGTGGGGGACCTAAGAGGGTAAAACTACTACTGTCTCTCCGGACCCCACCTGTAAAGCAAGTAGCGCATCTCTTACCAGTCTCCTGATGTAGAGCGTTCTCCGCTATTGTAAACCTCACCACTCACGCGGCGTCCCACGTGAGGTTACGGGCCTTAGCGCGGTGTCCCACGTGACCTGGAGGGGGAGTAAATTACCAATATGCTGGTAGCGCTAGTAGTGTTCAGGGTCCTGGTGTCCGGCATTTGCTGCAGATATTCACGAGCAGGCCTGTCGTTTAGTATTGTTCCTCGCAGTCTCTGTATATGCATCAATGGAATAGCTCAATGGAATAGCTCACTAACTGGGACCAGATGCGTTTCTGGGACAACCCCCTTCCATATGATTCTATGTTGTGTCATTCCTATTTTATAAAAAGATGCTCCAAGATTGTTATTAAATAGGGAATGTAATTATTTTCTACAGGCATATCATGAGATGTGACAAGATCTCTTTAACCCTTTCATGGCACAGCCTTATCTCCAAAACAGGGTTATATCTGATCTCGATCAATGGGGTCAGGAGCCTCTGTATTACATAGCAGGCGCTTGCTGTTTATGAAGCGGGTTCTGCATATCAGCCCACCACATACTCTTAGAATGGAGCAATGATGTATAGTTACATCCTGGTGTGTAAGGGTTAAATGATAAAGCCATATCTGAGACACTTACCACAAGTTTTTGAACACAGCCCAAATTTTAAATCTCCTGTCATCCCTAGAAAGTAAAAAGAGACATTGGAAAATAACTCTACTGACAAACTGAGAAGTAACATGTTTTCCCCATATCTCCTGTCATCATCCTTATAATGGGATTGTCTGAGTTACCGAAAATTGTATCTCATGACAGGAACTGATATAAAATGAAAAATAATCCTATAGTCACCTGTCTCTCCAGCACCGTTCTCAGCGGTATGTGACGTGAAACCACAGAGGCCAGTGATAGGCTGCAGCGGTCAAGTGTTTTATACCTCTGTGTCACCGCTGAAGTCTGGTATACAGAGGAGGAGGGCCAGAGATGTAGCGCTATGAATGGTGCAGCGGAAACAGGTGGGATTAGGATTATTTCCTACAGTTTCTGGAATGGGGGAAAGCTTACTATAACTTGGCCAAGCTCTTATTGCTCTTCTCGTACAATACCTAGTGGTGAGTGTTTCCAGCATGGAGGGAACGGGATTATTCTAATCTGTCTGTTATTAGGATGAATACTAGGATCACTCCCATCAGATCATTTATCTGTCCATTCTAGCAATACCCAGTGTATTATCCAGTGTATGTCTGATATTGCACTTACCTGGTCTTCTTTCATTCTCTTCTAAATTATCTGTTATTTTCCTCCTTGGAGCACTCTCCACCGATATAAGTATAATAAGTAATAAAAGTGCAGGCAGCATTGTATTCGTCATGGTCATCAGCATATGTAATGAGACTTTCTAGTCCCTCACTGGAACATCACATTACTGTACATTCCAACAGATTCTGTGACATCGAATGGGATCCCAAGACAGTTGTGACCTTGGATACAGGGGAGCAGCATGCAGCTACACATTCAGTAATGTCTTAATGGGGGCAGGGGAAGCAGGAATATAAAACGGCCATAAAAAACAGACACGTGATGGATGTTAATTTTAAGGCCATCACACATCCGTATTAAGACCATCGGTAGTCTCTAGGGTTATTCACACTGCAGTTTTTATTGACGGTCAGTGAAAAACGGACGTCATAACATAGAACATATTCTATGTTGTCCATTTTTTCACTGATCGACTGCCCCCATACAAATGAATGGGTCCATTTTTAATGTCTACATCTCAGAAAGGCATCAGTGAAAAAGCTTCTGTTAAAAGTGGACAGTTGATCCGCTTTTAACTGACATTTTTGTTTCACTGTCATATACATGTAGCCTAAGGGGGATTTCACATCACCATTATTTTTCTGTTCTTCTGATCCATCAGAAGAACAAAATAAAATGGATCCTGTGCAGGTTTGTATGGAATCCAAGACATATTGTAATATTACAGTACAAATGGCTCCGAAGGTGGTGAAGGGGAGTATAAAGAGGCACATGAAATAAGACAGAACCACCTGTCAATACAGCACATCAGTCTTCCTCCGTAGTGCCCAAAGAAGTAACAAATGAAAAAGATAAAGATAAAGAAGAAAATACAATCCATCAGAATGTGGTGGAAGAAGGAAGGGGGTAGAGGGGAGAAACGAAGGGTTAAAGGACAACGTATACGGCAAAACGGGTGGGATTTAATGGCTGACACACTGCGTCAGAACATATGTTTACATATACATACACCATCTCTATAGTGTGAATGCGAGTGAGGGCTTAGTCCACATGTTATAGTTGCATCTATTATTATAGTGCATTACTTTTTGTGAATTTATAAATGTAGCCATGTACATCCGCAACAATTATTATCATATCGTGTAGGATGTTCTATATCTATTTTCTGTGATTTACATATACCATCTCTATAGTGTGTGATGTGTGTATAGGGGTCATCTCTATGTGTGTGATGTGTGTATAGGGGTCATCTCTATAGTGTGTGGTGTGTATAGCAGTCATCTTTATGTGTGTGATGTGTGTGTGTATAGGGGTTATATGTATCTGTGTGATATGTGTATAGGGGTCATCTCTATAGTGTGTGGTGTGTGTATAGGAGTCATCTCTATGTGTGTGATGTGTGTAAAGGGGTCATCTCTATAGTGTGTGGTGTGTATAGCAGTCATCTTTATGTGTGTGATGTGTGTGTGTGTATAGGGGTTATATGTATCTGTGTGATATGTGTATAGGGGTCATCTCTATAGTGTGTGGTGTGTGTATAGGAGTCATCTCTATGTGTGTGATGTGTGTAAAGGGGTCATCTCTATAGTGTGTGGTATGTATAGCGGTCATCTCTATTAGTGTTATGTGTGTATAGGGGTTATATGTATCTATGTGATATGTGTATAGGGGTCATCTCTATAGTGTGTGGTGTGTGTATAGGAGTCATCTCTATGTGTGTGATGTGTGTAAAGGGGTCATCTCTATAGTGTGTGGTATATATAGCGGTCATCTCTATTAGTGTTATGTGTGTATAGGGGTTATATGTATCTATGTGATATGTGTATAGGGGTCATCTCTATAGTGTGTGGTGTGTGTATATGGATCATCTCTATGTGTGTGATGTGTGTATAGGTGTCATCTCTATGTGTGTGGTGTGTATAGCGGTCATCTCTATGTGTGTGATGTGTGTATAGGGGTTATCTGTATGTGTGAGATATATGTATGGGGTCATCTCTATAGTGTGTGGTGTTTGTATAGGGGTCATCTCTATGTGTGTGATATGTGTATAGGGGTCATCTCTATAGTGTGTGGTGTTTGTATAGGGGTCATCTCTATGTGTGTGGTGTGTATAGCGGTCATCTCTATGTGTGTGGTGTGTGTATAGGGGTCATCTCTATGTGTGTGATGTGTGTATAGGGGTCCTCTCTATTTGTATGATGTGTATATAGGGGTCATCTCTATGTGTGTGATGTGTGTATAGGGGTCATCTCTATGTGTGTGATGTGTGTATAGGGGTCCTCTCTATTTGTATGATGCGTGTATAGGGGTAATCTCTATGTGTGTGATGTGTGTAAAGGGGTCATCTCTATAGTGAGCGGTGTGTATAGCGGTCATCTCTATGTGTGTGATTTGTGTATAGGGGATATCTGTATGTGTGTGATATGTGTATAGGGGTTATCTCTATAGTGTGTGGTGTGAGTATAGGAGTCATCTCTATGTGTGTGATGTGTGTATAGGGGTTATTTCTATAGTGTGTGATTTGTATAAGTCATCTCTATGTGTGTGTGTGTGTGTGTGTGTAGTGGCCATATCTGTATGTGTGATAAGTGTATAGGGGTCATCTCTGTGTGTGTGATGTGTGTAGGGGTCACCTCTATGTGTGTAGGGGTCAACTTTATACTGTGTGATGTGTGTATAGTGGTCATCTTTATGTGTGTGATGTGCGTATAGGGGTCAGCTCTATAGTGTGTATAGTGGTGATCTACATACTGTGTGATATGTATATAGGGTTCATCTCTATGTGTGTGGTGTGTGTTTGTGTGTGTAGGGGGTCATCTCTATAGTGTGTGATGTGTGTATAGGAGTCATCTCTATGTGTGTGATGTGTGTATAGGGGTTATCTCTATAGTGTGTGATGTGTGTATATGGGTCATCTCTATGTGTGTGATGTGTGTATAGGGGTCATCTCTATGTGTATGATATGTGTATAGGGGTTATCTCTATAGTGTGTGATGTGTGTATAGGGGTCACCTCTATGTGTGTGTGTCTAGGGGTTATCTCTCTGTGTGCGATGTGTGTATAGGGGTCAATTATATACTGTGTGATGTGTGTAAAGGGGTCATCTCCATGCCTCTAGGCAAGGCATTGGGCTGGCTTCTCCAGTCTCCTCCCTCGCAGATAAAGGTTTTATTCTGAGGAAGGGCCTGAGATAGCTGTCCCTCTCTCTCTTCAGAAGGCTGGTACCCTGGTCCAGGGCTGGGGATCCAGAGTCTGTGGCAGCATATCCCCATCTTAGCGTCTTCTTTTGGTTACTCAGTAGTCTGTGTTGCACATATGCTGAAAGTATGGTCAATAATTCCAATGTGCGAAGGGAGCGGACTGGTTGAAGACAGAAGTGATTTTATTGAACATGTTCTGGAAGGAACAAACACATGACCTTCAGTATGGGGATACAGGAAATGCAGCAGTAAATCCTGTCCTTACATATTAATCTCTATATTCAATAATACATTCTCAATAACAGGTATAACTTTCCTATAAGAGATATTAAACCATTAACATGAGAGCTGCTCTCTGATTATTTAATCTGCATCACAGAAACCAATAGTGCAGTATAATATTATAGAGTGACATCAGCTTCTATAGTAATCATAGTCACTACACATTAGTAGTGTTGATCACGAATTTTCGAATTGCGAATTTTAATCCTTGAATATCGGCACTTCGAGAATTCGAGAATATTTAGAATATCGCGAAATATATTCGCAATCGCGAATATTTGTTTTTTTTAAATACCAGTTTATGCGAATTTGTATGCAAATTTTTTATATGCAAATTTTTGCAATAAAGAAAATGTCATTGTTTTCTTGATTGCGAAAATTCTTATATAACAATTTGCGTGAAATTTGCATAAAAATTTGCATAAACTGGTATTTAAAAGATACGTCATGACGTATGTTTTAAATACCAGTTTATGCAATTTTTTATATGCAAATTTTTATATGCGAATTTTCACAATCAAGAAAATAATGACTAGAGATTACGAATTCGCGAATTTTCAAATATATGGCGAATATTCGCCCAAATATTCACGAAATATCGCAAATTCGAATATTGCCCCTGCCGCTCATCACTACATATTAGTATCATGTGACACCTCATTGTGCTTCACTAACACTTGTGCATGGTTTTATATACTCACACTGCATCACCAGCAGCCTTAGCTGATTATAGGAATGTGTTTTACATCATTTTAGCCTATTTATGGCTCTGAATTTGTGTTCCCTTACCTGGAAGGAACAAACACATGACCTTCAGTATGGGGATACAGGAAATGTAGCAGTAAATCCTGTCCTCCCATAAACCAAGATCTGAGTTATTCAGTTCCCCTCTGCTGTTTGTAGCTCTGCTATTCAAGCTTTCTCTCTGCTGCCATCTACTGGTGGTTAATAGCAATGTCATGAATTTAATATAATACAGTCATACTTGTGGATTGTTGAAGCTAGAAATTATATAGATATTAGTTTATTTGTATGGGGTGCCTATTTTTGACATCTCTTACACTCTCCCCCACAAAATGTTATGTCGTCCTCGAAATACGCAGACTTTAGTATGAGAATCATAATTGTCTTGCTCATCTTCCACAACCATGGGGAGCCAAGGTTAAATAGTAACAGATTTACTTGAGGAACTGTCCTCCTTGCGACATCTACTCCCGGTTATGGCACAGTTACCCACCCGGCCCACAGTGCTATAAAGCCTGGGGGAATATTGTTGCCTTTAGCTAACTAGTACAAAACCCCTTTATCATAGATTTGTGCATGTTATTGTGAAGATAAAAATTTATATAAAACTAGGGGACACCTTATTACTTTATTTTTTTTTTTACTTTTCTCTTTACCTAGTTTTCATTGTTTGAAGGTTATTCTACTTGGAGTGTCTGCATTAAGAGTGCACGAAATTTCCTTTTGTTAACCACAGAACATAACATTTAACATTTTCAACATAAGAAGATAATAATAAACCATAGCATTGAAGACATGGATACAGTTACCAATTTTTAGAGTCCTCAGCAAAAAGGTCTGGGCTTAGATATCAGTTAGGGTAAACTTGTGGCGTATAAACACAGTCTATAACCTTTACTGCTGCATTCCTGGCAACACTACTGGGTTGACCCAAAGTGTCATAAGTCAGGACTTTTGGCTGTCTCCTGGTTCTGCTGGGTTGTATCCGGCTTAGCGGTAAGGCATCTGAAGCATCCTCGAACTCGCCTTCATCGCTGTCAACTGTCTCTGTTGGGTTTTCTGGTGAAGCCTTTTCTTCTTTTGTGTCTCCTACTGGACATGTAATGTGTTCAGGCTGAATCATAGGCATGTTCTCTGCAGTTTCCATTGTAGCTTCCTCTGTACTTCCCTCATTTGTTTCCAACTGGCAAGGATGGAACTCTGCTGCTTCAGGATTCAGTTCTATATCTTCCCTTGTGTGATTTCTCTGAGTTACAGGAATGAATGATCTCCATTGCTCTTTTTCAAGATTTGATTCCTCTTCTGATATTTCTTCAGATGTCTGTGTCGCTGGTTGATAAGTCTTTGAAACTTGGTCTCGTCTTCTAGTGCTTGGTCTGTTAGGTATCTGCTGACCTTGGTCAACGTGTAAGTAATCACAAGGCAATAACAAATTACGGTGCAGGATTCTTGTTTGGCCTTTTCCAGTTTCTGGCTTGACTTCATACATTGCGCTATCTTCACACTTTTTCCTCAAGACAACATATACAGTGTCTTCCCAGAACGATCTCAGTTTTCCTGGTCCTCCTCTTTCAGAAAGGTTTCGTACAAGGACTCTACTACCAGGTGAAAGTTCTACTCCATGAATTTTTCTGTCATAGCGATCTTTCCCGCTTTGTGCAGCATGGGCAGCTACCTTTGAAGCAACCTGATAGGCTTCAGTCATCCTCTCTGTCCATGTTTTTACATACTCAGAGTGATTCTTATATTTTTCTGTTACTGGGGTGTCAAACATACTGTCTATTGGTAGTCTTGGAGATCTCCCGAACAGTAGGAAAAATGGAGAGTACCCCGTCGCTTCACTTTTGGTGCAGTTGTATGCATGTATTACCTGGGCAAGTGAGTTCTTCCAGTCTTTCTTGGAATCTGGTGACAGGGTCTGAAGCATAGACAACAGAGTTCGGTTGAATCTTTCGCACTGGCCGTTTCCTTCCGGATGATACGGAGTTGTATGACAGTTCTGAATGTGGCAATGTTTTCCTAATGCCAAGAATAACTGATTTTCAAATTCTTTTCCCATGTCATGGTGAATTCTGGTAGGAAATCCGAATTTCAAGACAAAGTCTTTTTGGCAACAGTCTTTGCTGACATGTTTTTGGTTGCATAGGCCTGAGCAAACCTGGTGGAGTGGTCTATTACTAGTAGTATGTATTCATAACATCCTTTGCATGTTTCCAGATGGAGGAAATCGATTGAGACCATCTCAAAGGGATAAGTGGTGACAATATTGTTCAATGGAGCTCTGGTAGGCTTATTAGGGCGTCTATCTTTCAGGCAGGTGCACTGATGGTTAATGTATTGCTCAGCGTCTCTCTGCATATGCGGCCAAAAGAACCTTTCTCTGATCAAGTTTACAGCTCTTGCCACTGCTAAGTGACCCATTTCTTCATGCAATTCTCTCAACACCAGTAAATGATACAGCTTGGGTAACACTAGTTGAGAACCTGAGGGTGTTTTCCGTCTCAAGATTCCATGCTCCTCGAGGTACAATTTGGTCCACTGTTTCATTAGTATAAAGAGATCAAGCTGCTCACCTTGTCGTTCTTGTTTTGATGGGAACCTGTTTTGGTTTTTGTACTTCCACACTGGACCGATCACTGGGTCTTCCTTTAGTGCTGTCCTTATGGTCTCTTTAGGTATTTGAGCTACCTTCTTCTGGGTACCATCTATTGACGTTGTACTCGCGATGGTTATTGGACACAGCCAAGGCGTTTCTTCTTTCTGTTGCACTTGAAGTGCTTGGGTTATGCAATTGATGACTTTGGGGTCGACTTCTTGTGAACACTGCTGCATGTATTGTTCCGGACTTAGTGGCATACGAGAGAGTACATCTGCATCTGCATTTCTCTTTCTGGACGACACTTGATAGTGAAATTAAAGTCAGCGAGTTCTGCAACCCATCGATGGCCTGTTGCATTAAGTTTGGCAGTAGTTAGGACATAGGTTAGTCGATTGTTGTCAGTATACACTACAAAGGATGGACAGTAGTATAGGTATCCTCGGAACCTTTCACATATGGCCCATTTCATTGCAAGGAATTCTAGCTTTCCTGAATGCATGTGATAGTTTTTTCTCAGCAGGTGTTATAGTACTAGACCAATAAGCAATTACTATCAATTTTTCCTCCTGCTCTTGGTTCAACACAGCTCCTAGTCCTTGAGAGGCATCACAGTGCAGAACAAAGGGTTTGCTGTAGTCAGGGTAACCCATAAATGGAGGCTGAGTTAAGACGTCAATGACCTGGTTCAGCACTGCCTGGTGGTGGTCAGTCCAGACTATAGACTGATAAGAAGGTAGTTGACCTTTTAGTTTTGGTGATGGCTTCTTCTTCTTCTTAGATTGTTGAGCTGGCACTGACATTATGGTGGGTGTTTTATCCGCTGATAGTAAGTCATACAGAGGCTTTGCAATCCTGGAAAAGTTTTGGATGTAAGGACGATAGTAGTAAATGAATCCTAATAACTTCCTGAGTTCTCCAACAGTCTTTGGCTGGTTGTTCCTTAAGGCCAGCACAGGTGCAATGTCTGCTGGATCCATGGAATGGCCATCTTTGGACACTATTTTGCCTAAGAATCTGACTTTGTTTCTGAAAAGTTCACATTTACTCGCTGTTAACTTTACTCCATGTTTCTGATACCATTGCAGTACCAACCGGACATGTTCCACATGTTCTTTGAATGATCTGCTGTGAACCAGGTTGTCATCTAGGTATGGCAGACAGACCTCATCTCTCAGTCCCATTAGACAAGTTTCCATGCTGCGTTGGAATTCAGCTGGCGCAGAACTAAGGCCAAAGGGTATTCTGATCCATTCATACAGACCCCAAGGTGTGATGAAGGCAGTCAGTGGTCGACTGGATTCTTCCACAAATCCTTGATGGTAGGCTTTTCCTTGATCTAGCACAGAAAACCATGAACTAGGCTGTGCAGCATGTCTTGGATCCTAGGGATTGGGTGGCGGTCAGGGATGGCCTTATGGTTCAATTCCCTGTAATCGCAACACAGTCTTAAACTACCATCCTTCTTTCTCACGCACAAAATGGGTGAGAAGTATGATGATTTTGACTCTGCAATCCATCCACGATTCAGAAGATCCTGCAGATATTCTTTCACCTCCTGGTGTAGTTGCCTTGGCACTGACATTTAAGTTTCTAACTGGTGTATTGTCTTTAAGGCGCAGTTGTAATTGTAGGGAAGGGATGCATCCAACGTCAGAATCATCTTTAGCAAAGGCATGGCATTCTTCCCTTAGCATTGCCTTGACTATCTGTTTATCTTCATCGGAAAGGTGTCCTATAGGTACTGGTGGATCCCAGTGTTTTTGATGAGCATAACTTACCAGTGACTGACTTGTGTTTAAATTGTCCATTCGACCTTCTGGCCCTGATCTGGATGACTGTGGACGATGAGTCACCGGGTAAGTGACAACACGCACTGATTCTTTTGGTTTCACCTGAGCTGGGTATGTTGTCTTGATAGGTTCGAGGCACCCAATCCTGGTCTGACTTGGCAGGATAATGTCTCGCTGGGTGGTCTTCCAAACCGGGATGGATAGTTTGGAAAACTGTCCCCTATTAAGTGACACTAATGTTTCCCTGATATACAGTCCTTCTGGCACATCCTGAATCTCATCAGGTATAAACAAGACCGTCTGCTCTTGCAAGGCTGCTTTGGCGTGAGCCCTACATCTGAGACACATCACAGTGTTTGCCGGAATCCTTTGGTTCTTTGTACCAGTCTTTAGTACGGTACCACCAGTTTCTCTCAGGCTGGCTTGTAGTTGACTCACCAGGACTTCTGCTTTGGGGGTCGGCAACTCCAAGGTGGCTCCTAGTAGGTCCACAAACCCTGTGATGGTTCTCCTTCCTTTGGCAGCTGTCTCCTTGAAGAGTTCTTCTATGACATTATATCCAATGATTGGCATCTCTGCAACTTTCTCCTCTGATGATACCACAAGTGGCACTACTAGCTGCTTGGTGTTATTGCCTCACACTGTTAGTTGAAAAACTACCTCAATCCAGCCAGAGAAAGGAATTTCAGTCTCATTGGCAGCCTTCCCACAGAGGACTTCTGGCCCCAGCAATTCTTCCAAAGATCGGAGCACTGTATGTAGCAGAACCCGCTGTCTCCAGTTCTCATTGATGATGCTCAACTGGGAGCCAGTGTCCCACAGGTCTTGGACAGGCACCTTTTTCCAACAAGACTTAGTAACTTTCTGTTCAGTCTCATGGTAACACTTTCCATGTGAGTTGGTACTTGCTCAGCCATTTGGAGAGATTTTTGGTTACAGGAAGTGAGCACTCTTTGAATGGAGTCTGGATTCCCTCTACCAGCCATGGTTTTGAAGCTTGCTGGCTTGCTACCTACAGGGGATGCACTTTGGGACACAGGGTTGGTTCTAGTGCAGGTTACTGTCGGGCCCTTGACAGCAACCCTCTCCCAACTAAATGATTTGGTCTGGGTGTTTGGCAATATCTTGCTCTATGTCCAGATCGTCCAAAGTTGAAGCAATGATTGCAGGCACTTGTCTGACCAGTCCTTTTACAGGATTGACAACATCCATTACTCATACCACTGTTGCCCTCGGCCCTCGGAATTCATGGTCTCGTTGGGTTCTTGAATCTTGGAGAAGTGTCTTCATCTCTATCATCTCTTTTTGCATCTGCAGAATCAGCTTTTCCAGGTCAGAGTTGCTCTTCGATAGCTGTTGAATCGTTGGGCTACTTGCCTGTGGTGGAGACCAAGGTGTGTTGTTGGCAGTTGTTGTCAGGATACTTGGTTCCTGAGGACACTGTAAGGTGTTAGAAAAAGAGGACTCCCAGCAGTCGTGTCTTCATGCAGGTAGACTTGATTTTATTCCATATATAAGGATGGTCCCATAACCAGGACGCGTTTCGTCGACTTTCCTTTATCAACAGGTACATCCAAGTTTAATCAAATACAGAGTATTTATGTGAGAAACACCACCCACAAGGACGTACCACCTGCCCATAAAAGGGAGGGGCTACAAATAGTATGCATCACAAATAAAGCAAAAAGAGCAAAAAAACATGAAAACACAAAAAGCGCTCGAGAAAGGAAACTGTCTTACATATTGTAGTCTAATCACAAGGTAGATGGTAAAGCTGTTGAAGTCTGAAAAAGATACATAAATAGTAAATTAGTCCAAATTAATAAAAATGTTACAAATGCATGATCTCATATTCTCTGTTGAGACCTCTGGGGCGCAATGTATCCAACATGTGGATCCAAAATGCCTCCCTCCACAGAAGTATCTTCTTAATGTCACCTCCATTACGAGGTCTGTTGATCTGTTCCAAGACCTGAAATTTTAGCTGGGCTATAAAATGTCTGCATTTATTAAAGTGGTTAGGTATGGGTAGTAATAAGTTCTTTGTCCTACTGGTGGACTTGTGTTTGTTTATTCTATCCCTCACTGTCTGCATTGTCTCACCAATGTAAAGCAGCCCACAGGGGCATTTAATGAGATAAATCACATTGGAAGATTCACATGTGAAGTAACCCTTCACTTCAAACGAACGTCCAGTATGTGGATAATAGAATAAGGGGCCCTTAATGATATGCGAACATTGGAAACAATGCAGGCAGGGAAATGTGCCTTTACGTGGTGTAGATAATGCTCTCTGGCGTGGTAACCGTTGGGGACCACGTATATTGGCACTAACCAGCATGTCCCTATAACTAGGGTTCTTCCTGTTGCAAATCAAAGGTAAACTTTTTAATTCAGTGACTTGTGGATACGCTTTGCCCAGTAAGTGCCAATGTTTTCTGACTATCATCAAGCTTTTTATTGAAAGGGTGAAATTTATGTATGAACGCTACCCTAGAAGTGTTATTTCTGTTAGGGCGAGTTGTCTCGGAGTGATCCACCTTTTGACCCACTAGCTATGATATTGGAAAAGGCTTTGACCCCACTTGTTAGGGACACTAAATCGTTTTTTTTAGACACTCCACATTTTTTGAAGATTATTAATGAGCTAAGTGTTGTTCATGAAGATAGTCTCCTGGTGACCATTGACGTAGTTAGTTTATACACGTTGATAGGTCACCAGGAAGGCATCCAGGCGGTTTCCACGGTTCTGAGAAATAGTCAATATTCGCCGCCTATATGTGACTTTTTTTATACAGTTACCGGAGATTGTTCTGAGAGAAACCCCAGAGGTCTCAACAGAGAATATGAGATCATGCATTTGTAACATTTTTATTAACTTGGACTAATTTACTATTTATGTATCTTTTTCAGACTTCAACAGCTTTACCATCTACCTTGTGATTAGACTACAATATGTAAGACAGTTTCCTTTCTCGAGCGCTTTTTGTGTTTTCATGTTTTTTTGCTCTTTTTGCTTTATTTGTGATGCATACTATTTGTAGCCCCTACCTTTTAGGGGTGGGCGGTACATCCTTGTGGGTGGTGTTTCTCACATAAATACTCTGTATTTGATCGAACTTGGATGTACCTGTTGATAAAGGCAAGTTGCCGAAACGCGTCCTGGTTATGGGACCATCCTTATATATGGAATAAAATCAAGTCTACCTGCATGAAGACACGACTGCTGGGAGTCCTCTTTTTCTGATTTTGGTGGAGTGCGCTCCTCTCCCGGGCAGTGTGCACCTCAACGAGTGCTGGTTGCTTTACATTTATTCACTGTAAGGTGTTAGACTGACATTCTTTGCCTTTGGTTGAACTGCTATGTTGAGCTTTCTTTTGCTTCTGTTCCCTTTCAATCTCCATATTAGCGGCTTAATTTTTTTTCTCTATAAGCACCTCATTTGGAATGGAAGGGTCATCTAAATACTGCTTTAATTGGAATTTGATGTGGTCATTTCATAGTCCAGTACCCACTGATCTTAGAAATTTCTTCTGGATCAGCTCAGTCCCAAAATGTTCTTCCAAACTTTCACCTTGGGAGACGAATAGTAGCCGATCTTTCAATTCAATAGCTCTAAACAGGAAATTCTGTGGAGTATCGTCGCTTTTCTGGGAAATATTAATGAGTTGCTGGTACAGTTCGGAGGCGTTCTCCTCCTTGTAGTGACTTTTCAAGATTTGTCTAAGTTGCACTAGAGTCAGTCCATTTTTCATCTCCAGCATACCTCTGAAGCGTAGACCAGGGCTAATAGCTTTGACCACTGCTTCAATAATCTCAGTCTCAGCTGACCGGGATCCCCGAACTTCTCCTGTATGCTGTATGTGGTTCAATCCTTTTAGTATCTCCCCGATAGTTGTTGAAAGGCTTTGTTAAGATTTAAACTGTGGAATTTCTTCCCGGTACTGTCCTAATTTCACCAAAATGGTGAAATTAGGACAGTACCGGGAAGAAATTCCACAGGAAAAGTTCGGGGATCCCGGTCAGCTGACCGCTGTGACGTAGAGGCCTCCGCATCACGTGGGACGCCACGTGTATCGCACGAACGGAGCAGGACGCCAAGCACTCCCGCGCAGGAAGAACAACCAGCATTCAGCAACAGCGTTACCCTGCACTCCCTGTCCAGCTGCAACCAAGAGGACCGGCATATATCTTACAGCAGGAGCAGCAATATTCAATACTCCGGCCATACACAAGTAAGCAGACCGGCAAAACATTTATACATATATCGCTGACAACACAGCATATGCTCTTAGTCCTACCATTGATCTTAAAGCGGTAACACAGACTATAAAGCTCTTTTTAGTCAGGACATTATTCAGATCTATAAACATTTGTCTCTGACATCACAACTTATGTTACAGACTTTATCATTGATTTTATGGCTATAATATAGACTGTAAATATTCTTTTTGATCGGGATAATAATCATCCCTTCAATATATACCTTTGATCTTTTCCTGTGGCAATTTTTGATACCACCTAAGATATCAATAAGGTGACTGCATCCCGGAAATCCCTATATTGGTTCTAACATCAGAACATCTTCTGTTTTAACATTTTTTTTATATTTGTATACTTTCCATTTCAATATATGTGTACTTATTAGTACCATTTTACAAAAAATTGTACTGAAACCCAGACTGACTATCGGAATAAAAATCTTTTTTCAAAGCCCAGATATTAAGAGTGCCCTCAAATTCACATTTAATCCTGGTCAAGGGCCCACGGTCTGTAGCTCATTAGTCCGGGTGGCTCCTTGGTCACAGGCCTAGTGACCCATGGTCTGTGGCTCAGCTTCCCCATCTCAACATCTTTTTCTGGTCACTCATGCAGGCTGGTGTAAGCCATATACCGGGGTGTGCTCCCCAGGATACAGCAAAGTCACGAACGAGAAAAGCAACTCTGACACCAGTCTTTGTAAAACAAACTTTTTACTGTAGCGGGATATCAAACATGACCCCAAATGCAGAGAACATAAAGTAAGGTTACATACACTCAGCCCAGAGGCCAAGAACCCTGTGTTGAACAGCACGGTGCCCTCCAATGGTTGCCGGAATACACTGAAACTAAGTTACCTACCGCGGGCAGAACTAATTCTGCTTCGCCATACCTGTTATTACCCTAAAGAACAGGAACGATTGTGTGGGGTGTAAGATACGGGTTGGCCCGCGGTGCAACATAGCAGCTTACAATCTCTCCAGACTATACAGTAATCTTCCCCCTTACATAACCGGTCTGACAACACCTGCTTGAATGTTACTTCCTAAGTGATGGCACTAAACTGATTTATATTTATGGGAAGTTTATAAACTCTCAATATGCAATGTCTCTTTAAGTAACGGAGTCCTTGTACTAACGGTAGCAATACTTTTGGCCTGACACACTGTAGCGACCCTGACTAACTAACTACAGGCCTGTTCTCAGTCCCTAGGCAGCAAAACTGCTAGGCGGTGCGTGCATGATATTACTGACTCGGGTCTGTAGTGCATCCGCTGGCTCCAAACCGAACAACAAGCTTTTCCAAAACACAAGCGGTACAGCAGGGTAGTACTTTGCTCCTTAGCCTCAAGCAGCCTTACTAGAGCCATTCCTCTTTCCCCTGGGCAGGATATGGACCTAAGACGACGTTCAGCTGCCCTCCGCTGTAACTCTTGTAGCTGCAGGACGCTCCTGAACTTGGATGAAGAAGGATTTACTACTCACTGTCTTTGTTAGTCTGTTCCTAAGATGTCTGCCGAGCTCCTTCTTGCTTCTCCTCCAGCTTGTTAACCCCACCTCTCATGCATATTCAAGTACTTGCAGTATGTTAGCTGTGTGGGGAAACAGCGGCCTCTTGTGGGTAAACATCAGAATGACAGCCCTAATAAATCAATATGCATATAAACAGTGTTCAGACAATGACTGTTTCTTAATCTCACACTGGCCTGAGTCTCGCCTCCAAGCACTGGTCCCTAAATGAAGCACACTAGGGGCTCTGACTGCGCTCCTTATATACAGTTTTCTAGCTAGTCTAGAACCTTCTAGTGGGAGGGGTGTAGTGGAGAAGCTCAGCACAAATAGTTACTTTGTAAGACTTTCCATCTGGTATAGACTTACAATATAGCTTCAATGATACTCAATGGCAAAGGCAGAGCACTTTTACCAGACAAAAACAAGTTTCCAGACATAACAACATAGCTAAAACCAAACATTTAAAAGGTCAGACTGTCTGCATTTGGTAGTAAACAAGTCTGAGTTTTCCCTCCAAAACAAAGTCTTCTTTAAATCAAACAATACTGAGAGTCAGTATGACATGCAGATGAAAGGCGTCGCTCTTAGAATCCGCGCACACCACTTTTAATTTGGGCAGTTATGGGACCAAAACTGACCAAATAACTCAAGCGTGATCTCAGCCTTACAGGTCAATGTTAGCATCAAGATGAAGCGCTCTCCTTTTACACCGTCGGCAGCTGATTCTACATAGATGTCTACAGAACCTATTCTATTAAATGCCTTTTAGTAATGAGCGAGCATGCTCGGCCGAATATCTGTTCGGCTCGAGCATCGCTATGCTCGGCATATGGCGGTACCGCATGTGCTCGAGTGAAATGCTGGAGTCTCCGACCCACACGTTTCACAGGTTTTAAGCAGCCAATAAAGGTGCAGGTAAGTACTGCCCTCACTGTAATGCCAGTGACCATGTTGGCTGCTGGCATTACAGTGATTGGCTGGCTGGAACGCGTCATCGATGACGCATGTTTGGCCCAGACTTAGACAGGGAGAGCATTGATTGTAACATTCCTCTGGCTGATTCCGATGAATAGACCTCACCCTGCTATCGGTGCCCTATCTTGACACTTTTGTTGCCTGCCTGCCTACCATCATGTTCTGTACGATTGCTACTAATGACACCAATGCCACTTTCCAACCATTGCATTCTGTATGACTGCTGTTGCAGCTTCCACCATGCTACTGCCATCTGTCTGTTTACTTTGACTTTCCATCATGCCACTAAAGCCACTTTCCAACAATTATCACATTTTGTACGACTACTGCTGCAGCCGGCATCATGCCATTATTCCACTTTCCAACCATCACTTTCTGTATGGCTGCTGTTGTCGCCCTTATCATGCCACTGGTGTCTGTCTACAGGTAGAAATCTATAGCACAACACACAATGAGATATTTAAAGTTGTATTTTTAATTCATAGATGTGTAAATATCTTCTTTACAACATTTTAGTTTTACCCCATATCCAGATTTTACATATTACTATAGCATAGGGTCAATTACAGTGGACCCCTACTGCCACCACCATTAACGCAAAGCATCTGCCGCCGCTATTACTTCTATCACTGATACTACTACTACTACTACAATTGCTAACACTATTGCGGGAGCATGTCACTATATCTTTACCGTACCCTTTTAATATTCACACTACACTGCTACTGCTCCTAATTAAAAGGGAGAATTTTTTTTAGACCCGTTCACAACGAGCCACTTTTTCATCTGACAATCATCACTTGTGCTTGTCGTATGTGCAGTTATTCTGGCCCCATCAAGACATCATTTTTGGACCCTTGGTCCCTCTCAAGCCCCTTTTTTAAATTTTTTAACCCATAACACTGTGTGTGTTTAAACATCATCTTCAAAAATCACAGAAAAAGATACAAAATATCCTGCATGATATGTACGGTACGTGTGTGGGCGGGCACAGATGTGTTTTGATCAAAATGTATTGGCTGAGAGTCTCAGATTTTATCATATCAGAGAGCTTAGTCCATATATAATGCTTGCTTCTATTGTGTTAGTGCACTATTTTCCATGATTTTTTACTTATATGTTAACGCCATCAAATGAAATTAAACCCCTCAGGGTCTTAAATGACCAGGGGTAAATCTTGGCATGGTCTATAGTGCAGTGCACCTGATAGTATAAAATATGGTAAATGTGGGTTTATATTTTGTTACAAGGTTTTCTGGACTCATAAGGAATATTGGTAAGAAAAACAGCCAACTAATTTTTACAATATATATAATTGCAATATTTACAATAATATATATATCTTATTTTACAATATAAACAATAATTACAAAAATAGATAAATCTTATTTACAATATAATGTATACAATAATTACAAAAATAGATATTTCTTAGTTAGAATAAATACAACAAATAAATATATCTTATTTACAATATATACAATAATTATAAAAATGAATATTTCTTATTTACAATAAATACAATAATTACAAAAATAGATATATCTTGTTTACAATATATACAATAGCGGCGGGAGGTAGTAGATGTTGGGAACAATAATTTTTTTTAGCTCGTGGTGGCTGGAGGCAGTAGATGTTGGGAACATTATTATTATTATTTTGGTTTGTGGTGGCTGGAGAAAATGGTGGGCAGTTTTTGCTGTCTGGTGGTCCTGAAACAAGAAAATATTTGAGAGACTTTGTTTTTTAACTACAGATATTGATATTTAAGATATTTTATAAATTCCTGTCCACTGTAATGTGTCGGCCAATGTTGCACTCTGTTGCAATACCGCAATACATGTAATGATATGATAAGTTTTAAATCAGTATATAGCTAGATCAGGACGAGCACACCTCACACTGGCCCAGAAAATTAATCGTAGGTATATTAAAAACTTCTATTTATTAGTAAATTAGTGCAATTGATCCATATCACATACAATGACAACGGTAAAATTAATGGTAAAAATTTATAGTGATAACGCTTGATATTCAAATCATCAATCCATATAATGGAAATAAATCCATATAATTCCTAATTATTACATTGCCAAGGTAGATAGTCTTCTATACATTCCCTGTTGGAGACATATAATGATAACCGTAGGTCAAAAGTTTATCATTCTTTTCGTTCAACATCCACAATCATATAGTTAGGACGAGCTGTTTAATCACTAAAAGTCCATTAAAAGTTCATAATAAAACCAGCGTGAATCCTTAGTAAGGTAAAATATCCTTAGTCTCTCTGTTTAAAGTGCACTGTGGTTCGTAATTGGGGTAACTCCTTCTATTTAAAAGTCATTCATTTGAGCATCATCATGCCATACACCAATATGAATATGTATCACCACCACATCATCATATTCTAATGAAGCACCCTCCTTCAATCGGTCCAAGCAGTACCTGTTTGATTGTGAGGCTATCGGTTCTGCTGTATCCACTGGCGTCCCACATGGTTTACATGCACGGAGTACCTTACCTCCTCTGCTACACGGACCTCTGCTCGGTTTAGCCTCCGATGGGGTGACGGGTAGGAGCTCTCCTGTATGATTTCTTGTATTGCGGGGGTCTTTGCACCAAACGCCTTTCAGGACTAGCACGTTCCTTCTTCAGTGGTGAAAGCCAAGTTTTAAATCAGACATGACCTGTTATTAAAGAGCCTTTCCACTGCTATACACGCTGTCAGTGAATATTTACTATGCTGTAATGTGACTATAACCCCAACTAATGGTCCAGGATTGCTGGAACAATGGATTATTAATTTACATTCTCCCTACACAGAAGTGAAGGAGAATGACATGAAAGTCACCTGAAAGCTTAGAGAACATGCATAACTGAAGAACACATTATTATAGGTCCCACATTATAGGGCATATCACTAGTGCTCTGTATAAATGGCAGTCTATAACTGACTGGATCTCAGAATAACTGTGGGCAATATGAAGATTGTTATGGAAACCTAAGAGTTTGGTAATTTCTCATCATTTTTTGTAATCTGGGATAAGAGATACAATTTTGCTCATGTGATAGAAATGAGCTACGTAAATATTATTTGGACATAGAAGACACACCGTTCTGCAATATTCGAGATGAAGTGCTTCTTAGTCCCCTACCTTTCTTCTAATCCTAACCTTACAGGTCATTCTCTGCTAAATTTTCTATTATATTCTTGATTATTTTCTTAATAAAGGGATGAGAACTTTTACAATCACTTATATGAGTAGTTTGGGGGAGTCCACATGTAGCTGGTAGTAGGTACCAGATAATCTTCTCCCAATGTCCAATCTTTGGCTCACACTCAAAATGCCAGAATATTGGCATTGTTATTTTGCTCTTTTTTAAGAGTCCACATTTTAATAATGTAGTCTATGCAAAAAACATGTCATACAACATAAATGAAAAAAAACAAAAACTTAATGTATGCTTGAATTTGATCTAAAAGCTTCTGCTAGGGATCTCTATCTTTAGAATTCATTAGATGTTCGGGAAGGTGGTGGTGGAGGTGCTGATGGTAGAGCCAGTGGTGGTGGATCCGGTGGTGGTGCAGGAGGCGGTGGTTGAGTAGGCGGTAGTGGAGCCTGCGGTGGTTGATGAGGCGGTGGTGGTTGAGTAGGCGGTGGTGGTGGAGGCGGCGGTAGTGGAGCCTGCGGTGGTGGAGGCTGTGGTGGCGGTGGTGGCGGAGCTTTAGGCGGCGGTGGTGGTGGTGGAGCCAGTGGTGGTGGAGGGGGGGTGGTGGTGCAGGAGGCGGTGATGGTGAAGACGATGGTGGTGGAGGAGCGGTGGTGGTAAAGGAGGCAGTGGTGGCAAAGGAGGCGGTGGTGGGGGCCACAGTGGTGGAGGAGGCGGTGGTGGAGGAGGTGAAGGCGGTGGTGGTGAAGGAGCTGTTGTAGGCTTTGTGACCTCTTGTACTATAAAACAATATATACAATAATTACAATTATAGATTTATCCTATTTACAATATATATAAGATTTAAAATAATAGATATATATCTGTTAAAGTGTCCGATTTTAATTACATCGTTCATTGGCTATTTATGCTAAAAATAACATATACCATAAAGCATAACAAAAAGAAAAATACATGAGAACTTACTGTACGTTTGTAGCCGAGAAGGAGGTGGTGGAGCCGGTGGTGGAGGAAGTGTTGGTGGACGAGGTGTTGGAGGCTTTGTGACCGCTTGTACTATAAATCAAGTTTATAAGATTAGCTATCCATTTAATGCACATCAATTCTACTCCACTGCCCGTCTGGGGTTGGGATCCCATAAAATATTAAGAAATTGCATAAACAATAATTCTCTAAAATATTTTTATAAATGGCAGATATATATTTTATCCAAAGATTGTAAATTATAACAACTGTTATTATTTTTCCTCAGCCTCCTGAACTACCCCACGTAGGGTTCATTTACTAGCATGGTACCTTTAACGGGATTATTCCACCATTAAACATTATTTTAATAAAATTTAGAATTAGAAAAACTGGTTACTTTGGTAATATACTTTCTATTAAAAAATGCTCCAGTTGCTAGATATTTTCTTTACTCAATTACAATATTGCCACCTGCAGTTTAATCTCTACAGTAATGTACACATCCACCTACTGAGGTGGTCGCACATGCTTAGTTCCATCCTTAAACTGGGTCTAGCCATATCTAGTATTAGAAGCTGGTACAGTTAAAGGAAAGGAGCTCTAGCAGAATGGACATGACCCCTGAGAAAGCCTATGCACCTGAGCTGTCAGCCTAAGAGAATCTAGTAGAGGAATTGGAACAATGAGTGTGGACATCTCATTTTTTTACAACAGTCATGGCATAATCCTTTAAGGCTGCTTTTACTTCTATGTCGGAAGCTCTGTTCAGGGCTTCCGTCACAGAATTTGTAAAAAAAAATAGCAGAGAAAAAAGACTTGAGTGCAGGATTTTTTTTCCCTGCTAAAAAAAACCCCCATTCCCCTAAAGAGAAGAATGTCAGTGGGTCTGTTAGGCTCCGTTTCAGTGCCAAATCCAGCACTTTCATTATTTTCATTCTTCTGCGACTATGACGGTCCACAAGAATGGAAATACACAGTGTTGGTATCAAAGCTGCTTTACAGAATGAAATTTAAAGGATAACTGTCACATTTAGACCCTAATTTCAGTTTTCATATATGTAGTTACTAATATGATAATATTCCTGAATCAATAACTATTAGGCTTACTTACCCCTTATTTAATAAGATTCAGCCCTTAGCAACCAGTCTGCATAAAACTACAACTTCACTATTCTGTTAAAATGGCTGCCCTCAGCCCTGAGGCTAATCCATAGGACGCCTGCAGTGAAGTTAGTGAAGACCAGCTCTGTATAGGGGGGTCTTGCAGTTAAATTTCCATGTCTGGCTGAAGCCTATAGTCCTCCTACAAGCTCTCCTTTTATCAGATAAGGCTTTCATTTATACACTGAGCAGAGGGCAGATCTCCCTGAGCTCTACATTCTCCAGCACTGCTAAGGGAGTGTCTGCCAAGCACAGGCATGTGGAGAAGTTCACACACACAGCCCAGCACTGTTATCTCCTGTCAGGAAGAACCTGGCTTTTTATACATTCCCTTACAATGTTGACTCACTATCAGTTCCCAGTGCACGCAGCGTGCTCCGTCCTCATCTGGTAGACGGAAGGAGCATAGCAACCTGATTTTAATCTCAGGTAAAAATAGCCAATACTGGGGACTTTTAGGTGGCTTTTAGGGGTTATTTATTAAACAATCAGAAATTAAAACAGGGCCAACAAGGTGATATTAATCACCAAAATCCAATAGTAAAAAAATAATAATTTGACAGTTATACTTTAATATATTTTATCTACTAAAAGACAAATTGGAATGTCCTCAGGGGAAGTAATACACTCCACTAGGCAGACTGACTTCATATGACAATACAACAATCACTAACTTGGAAATAAAAAATGCTGGATCCAGCTCTCTAAATCGAGTGTTCCTTTATTAAAGCTTCATAAATCTTTACATCATCAGGACAAGCATGTGACAATGCTGATCTCTAAACATATGGATCCTTCATCATGACATAATATATTATATGTCGCGATGAAGGATCCATATGTTTAGAGATCCAAACGGCTACATTGCGGTGTTTGTCCTGATGTGTGTAAAGATTTTATGAAGCTTCAATAAAGGAACACTCGATTTGGAGAGCTGGATCCAGCATTTTTTATTTCCAAGATTGTTCTAACCGCTCACCAGAGGAGTGGCGTCCGTGCTCCCAACGAGTAAGTAGCGGTGTAGAGCTGCCCAAACTCTATTCTTTTGAACCATCACTAACTGTATATATATATATATATATATATATATATATACACACACTGTATATACTCCACAACACTGAAATTGCAAAAATAAGGGAAAGTCGTACAATCATGGAAATCAGATGATCAATAGACATGTTAATGATATGCAAATGATAAAAAGGAAAACAAAATATTCAAAACACCTTGATTTATCCAATATTGAGTATTACCATCACACGCTAATATACGCACACTTACACTCCATGGCATGCAATTAATGAGATTATTAGTGCTTTTCTAAAGAATGTTCTGCAGGGCACACAAGTCATCAAGATCCACTGTTGGAAAAAGTGTAGGCCTCTTTGGTGGTTGGGACCTTGGGAGCCCAATAGGCTGCTGCTTTTTCCTATAGTGAGCAAGCACGACCACTGCTGCTTGATCGCAGGGTGGTCGTAACCATGGAAACAAGTAATGTATAATGTGATAGAAAAATGAATCCAACCAGCAAAGGAAGCAATATGGATAGTAACAATACCTTAGAAAGTGACTTGTATCAACTTTCTCTACCTAATAAGTGCTATTTGCTGAAGTGAGACAAGCCATTTAAGTAACATGTTGCCTGGCTTCTTGGACACTTTGGAGAAATGGAATATAAAAGTAAAAAAGTTCTCCGTTACAATGTTTTTGTCTTCTATATTGGCGCTGCTGATCTCCGTGTGAAGCGGGTTCTATATAAAGGTGATCGTGCTGCCGAATTTGATAAAGGCATCTGAAGGTAATCGGACAATTACAGTCTTTTTAAATGCAACCAAACATCAGAGTATCCAACAGGGATAGCCTTTTCCAAAACAATCCTTCTGTGGAAGTTAGAGGTTTTGGTCACATAGTGAAGTACCACCAAAAATACGATCATAAAAAGATTTCTTATACTCACAAAAGAAGGTATGACAACAAGCATTGAAATAAAGTGCATCCGACCACATAGATCTGCTCGACCGAGGTTTCACCTGTCGCTTCTTTGACTCTGAATCTATATGGTTGGATGAACTTTATTTCAATGCTTGCTGTCATAGCTCTGTTGTGAGGGGACGTGACTAAGCAACTCCTGGTATTCACTAGGGCCCCAGATGGTAGGGTTAGGCTTTGCCATAGGAAGTTGCCAGGGTCCACTCTGGGGCGTGAACTAGACAGTGACAACAGGAATGAAGGGACAACAGGTACCAGAAGGTACCGACGGTACATAGGCAAACATAACAGACAGGCAAATACAAACAAGGAATCTAAACATAAACCAGACAGTGAACAAGGCATAACAGGAGAGGCGAAGCATAACAAAATACTGGGGCTGCTCCGAGGGCATTGCCACGAGTGGAGAAAATCAGAAACATATACACAGCTCATGGTTACCAGCAACATGAGAGTTACTGCACGGGCGATGCCCGCTGCACCAGCAGCAGAAGGGCTGCTCCGAGGGCATAACCAAGAGGACAAAGTAACACAGACATAGCTCATGGCTACCAGCAACATGAGAGTTGCTGCACGGGCGATGCCCGCTGCACCAGCAGCAGGAGAGCTGCTCCGAGGGCATAACCATGAGACGATAACGTTCCCCCTTCGAGGAATGACAGACCCCCTTCCGGGGGAGACAGGAAAAGCAAAGCAAGGCGAAGACATAATAATCACGAGGTGAATAAAACATTAACAAATCAGGGCAAAGGCATCAAGACATGGAATACGGACAACAATGAACAAATATGCGAACCCACAGAGCACAGACAAACACGGATCCCATGGGTAAGCAGCATGGGAGACAGAGTACAAGCCAGGAGAAGGACAGGACAAACACACACCAGGGGAGCTGACCCAGAACTGAGGGAAAGTCAGCCTTATATACAGGTTCCATGGGTGCAGCAGACAGGCCACACCCATGGAGCAGACAGAGATAATTAAATCTGATAAGAACATAAGGGATTTAACCCATACAGAATCACAAAGAACACACAGAAACCAAACCGTAGCGAGGAGTTGCCGAACGAGCATGGGCGAAAGGTCACAGCCAGAGATAGCGGCTGTGACAGAAATGAAGACCACTGGGGGTCTGGCTATGTTACATTATGTCACCCCACACCATAATCTTGGAAGTCGTAGCAGTCTGACATTCTCTTGTGAAGGCCTTTTCATGACTTTGCCCACGTTGTCCCCAAAGCAATCTCTGGCTATCATTGTGTCCGAGACAAAAGAAAGACTCATCACTGAAGAGAATAGACCACCATTCCATCCTCCATTGCCATCTTGTTGTGCACTGTGATAGCTTTTGAGATTGCTGGTAAGAGATCAATGTAACATCTATAGTTTGTTGTCTAATCCAGTGTTTCCCAACCAGCCCGCCTCCAGCTGTTGCAAAACTACAACTCCCAGCATGCCCAGACAGCCTTTGGCTGTGCGGGCATGCTGGGAGTTGTGGTTTTGCAACAGTTGGAGGCACACTGGTTGGGAAACACTGGTCTAATCCATAGCCCTATGAGGTGCATATATCTTCTTTTGGCTTGTGTAGACACTGTTTCCTGCCCTAGTCTTGTGATGTTTTATTTGCAGCATTGAATGGATCACTACACACCATTATTCTATTCAGATAATCCAACTGTGCAGATTTTTGCCCCTGTTCACTTCTTATCATCATTCCAGTTCGTCGTTGTTCTCCTAACCACTAGGACATGCAACGCTGAACACTGCTGACTTCTCCAGTGATAAACCAAGGTCTCTCAGTTCAAGGATGCTGTTCCTCTAAGTTTAGGACAAATGGCAATAGCTCCTGACGAAGTCTGGTGGTGAAACACGTGTTGAGGTGTTCATCTGGCTGGGTTCCTGTGACCACCACATCATGGGTATGTGTTTTTTCCTGGTTTGGGGCACAGTGCCGGGCGCGTCGGACCGCGATTATTACACGCAGCCTTCCACATATATTCTGGTCCAAAATTTTGTTCCAGTTGGGGTAAACTTTGTTGTGGCCACGTCCGACACTGATTCCCCATGCCGTGGAGTTAAGTTATTTTGGCTTTCCACCCCTTTTGTGTGTTCCAGTTGGGCATTTAGGTACATATGATTTACATGTACATGTGATTTATATTCATTTGGATACATTTTTGGACATTGTGTTTTTAAGAGCTCAGCTAATATTTCCTGTATCAGGTGTGTCATCTGTGTCCATCTTTTTTTCCCTGACTCAGCTTTTTTGTAGATTTATTGTTCTTTTTATATATAAAGATTTGTACTTTTGATATTACATCTATGGTCTGTGTAGGATCTAGTACAAATGGCAATAACTGGCATGTCGATGAACAGAAGGCATCACACAATCATCTCGTGCGATGTGATCTGATTTTTGAGATGTCATGTGGCTAAATACAGTATCTTTGCTTTCAGTCTGACTATTATGCCCTTCCCGCATGCTACAGATTGGAGCTAGGTGGTTGAAAATGTGATCATTGGCAGAACTCAACAACTTTTCCCTCTTAGTGTTGTAATTTCAAGGTTGAGGAGTGCAGATATTAATGTCAGGTTTGACATGAGATACTTACTGTCTGGTGGAGCGCTCTTTACGATTATTAAGCATTCACATTCGGCATCTGTTATGCTTTTTTTCTTCAAATTATAAAAATAGAAGTCATATTGTAAATAACTAGTAAAGTAAACGATCTGTGTTCTGGAGAATGTAATAAAGACTAATAAGATATGTGTCTTCATTAATTGTATCTGTTCCTGTCAGTAAAACTATTAGCACTCATCAGGTATTTATAACAATCAGCAATACTTTTTATTATGTACATAAAAGTGAAATTGTGAAAAAAATGCAATTCCACCACAGTTTTACGGGCTTTTGGGGCATTTTATCAAACTGGTGTAAAGCAGATTTCACCTGTCATTTTGGATAGCTGCTTGAAAGATGGAATCTGATTGGTTGCTATGGACAATAAGCCATTTCTATTTTACACCAGTTTGATAAGTGACCCCATTTGTTTTTATAGCGTTCCCTATACGGTAACATTGACTAATGCTTCATTCTCGGGTCAATGCGTTTATAGCAATACCATATTTGTACAGTTTTTCTTGTGTTTTAATATTGAAAAAAAAGGTTAAATTTTGAAAGAATGTTTTTTAGTCTTTTCATCACCATATTCTGGCTCCAATATTTTTTTTATTTTTAAATCTATTGTTTATTGGGCGACCTGTACTTGTCATTCATACTATTTTGGAGTATGTTTGACTTTTTGATAACTTTTAATTTAATGTTTAGGGAGTTTAAGATACAAAAAACGTACTAATCGACCATTTTGAACTGTTTTGCTGAAAAGCCAATCGTCATATGGGATAAATATTGGGGACGAATGTGGAGTCTACTTAGGCTGACATGGTCGTCTCCCAGCTGGAGGAGCAATATATCTATGTGTCCCACCACTTCAGCCATGTGCTGGGTTGGTGGAGATATAGATGATATTTTTGTGATTTGGGGTGGTACAGTCAGGGCCGGTGCAAGGATTTTTGCCGCCCTAGGCAAAAGAAAAGTTTGCCGCCCCCAATGTGACATCACAATGCCCCACCCATATGAGCTGCCAAATTAAAGGGGTTCTGCAGTTTATTTAAACTGATCGACAGGGGTCCGATACCCGGGACCCCCGCCAATTAGCGAAGGCAGTAGCGCCTCTGCCTTCTCGCAGTGACGTCACGATTAGTATCATTGGCCTGGGTGGGGCTAAGCTTCATTCAAGTGAACAGAGCTTAACCCCACCAAGGCCAGTGATACTAGTCGTGAGGTCACTGCACCTGCGGTAAACAGCGAGAAGGCCGAGGGGCTACTGCCAGTGTCGGAGCCCTGCCGATCAGTTTAAATAAACTGCAGAACCCCTTTAACTAACGCCAGTTTTCTCTTCCCCCCCCCATGTCATTCTCTTCCCCCTCTTGTCATTCTCTCTCCTTTACTTGTCATTCTTTTTCCCCCCTTTTCATTCCCCCCCCCCTTGTCATCCTCTTTCTCAATCCCCCCTCTTGTCATCCTCTTTCTCAATCATCCTCCCTTCCCCCCCCCCCACTCCCCTCTTGTCATCCTCTTTCTCAACCCCCCCCCCCACCTCTAGTGTAGCGTGGCCGAGCGCTGTATGCTTCAGGGGTACAGGAGCTTTAGTTTCCTGTACCCGGGCGGACTGATAGGAAGCGCACACTGTGTGCCCACTTCATGTCAGTCCGGCCGGGTACAGGAGACAGATGCTCCCTGTACCGGCGGACCATACAGGCTCGACCAAGCTACAATGAGGGAATGACAGGAGGGAGAGCTGAGCGCTTCCCTCCTGTCAGCCCCTCTCTTCATGCTGCGCCCGGGCGGTGCGCCCTCATGGACGCGCCAGCCCGGGCAGTGCTGCAGCCGCCAGAGGCTCTCTATAGAGCGCTCGGACGGCTGCAGCATGAAGGGGGCCGGCGCTCCTAGCAGCGCCCCTTCCCAAGGGGCGCTCTACGCGGCTGCCTAGTCAGCCTATAGGACGCGTCGGCCCTGGGTACAGTTGCAGAATTGGAACTGTTCCACACATTTTTGAACAACATGACCTCGGATATCAAATTTATTTTATAATTTTCTACCAGTTATATACATTTCCTTGATGTCAACATAATACGGGAGGGACAGTCACTGGTTACTAGTGTATATAAAAAACCGACGGATAAAAATACCACACTTAGGTAGGATAGTGCACACCCATGGAAGATGATACAATCACTACCCTTCACCAATTCATTACAGCTAAAAGGATAGTGAGTGAGCCCAATATATTGGAAGATACTCTGGATAACACTACTGAGGCATTTCGACAGAGACACTACCCCTCTGGTGTATTGCGCAAACAACGTACACGCATTGACCAAAGGGATAGATAAACACTCTTTAGTCAACGAACAAAGGAGAATAACAATAGGATACCATTTATCTCGACGTACAATGAAGTCAGCCCATACATAGTTAAAATCATCAACAGACATTGGTCGGTTCTCTCTAGTGGCCATAAGGAAATTTTGGCCTTTAAACAAAAACATCTTATGTCCTATAGAAGAATGCAAAATTTGAAAGATAGGTTGGTTAACAATGATCTTGAACCTAATAAAACAAAACAACAAATTTATTTAGCTCCCAAAAAAATGGGTAGCTTCCCGTGTCTCCACTGTGTGAACTATAAACATATGGCCAAAGGCTGTGAGTTTATACATACCGTTGACAACAGCGTTCACAAACTAAAATACTATCTGACTTGTGACTCTAGCTTTGTAGTTTATGTCATTTGGTGCCCATACAGGATGCTCTATGTGGGCGAGACAACCTGCAATTTAAAAACTAGAATGAACCAACACCGTTATTCTATCAGGAAAGAAAGAAATGACTTACCTGTGCCCCACCATTTTGTTGAAATGGGTCACACTGAAAGGGATCTCAGGTTTATGATTATCGACTATGTCCCCCTACGTCGTATTGGTGGTAACCGGGCACAAATTCTGAAAAAACGTGAATCAGAGAGGATTTTTAAACTTCAGTCACTAAAGCCAAAAGGCCTTAATGTAGACTATAAACCCTGGCTGTATATTTAATATTGTCCCATCCTGTGTTTTCCTTGGCTCTCCTTTCCTACAGCTATAACATGAATTTACCATGTTTTTAATATACATTCTTTTCTTTTTATGTTTTATATAGATTTTATGGATATAGTAAAATGTGCACACTCACTTGATTGTATTTGGCGACTGGGATTATCTTTTCTATTGGACATTACTTTTTTGTTTTCCATTTGCAACTCTCTAGCTGGTACTTGTTCAGATGCTGTGTTTTTCTGCAGCTTTTTGACTTGATTATAGGGTACTCGGGTCCGCTGATGGTGAGGGCAGACATGGATGACATATTGTTGACGGCTAACGCCAGGTTCTGTGTCCCCTGGTTCTGCATACAGTGATGGACAGTGGGCTTAATTTTCGCATGCCCATTGCTGAATAGCCTGAGGACCGTGCGATTCCCAGTTACTATGATTACTTTTTTGTTTGTATCGCCTACAGCTAGCAATTGTTACCAGGTTGGTCACGTGACAGCTCACGTGACCTATTACATGCTGTTGACATCACAATAGATATAGACGTCGCAATAGCGCAATAGATACGCCGCACAACCGATACATCAGCGCCATTAGAGATGATCCCACCACGGTTTGCAAGATAGCGATTGTCTCTGCCTCCATTGATGATGTCACATGTTACACACAGGTGTTCATCAATTAAGTGGACCACTAATTTATGAAGTTTTTTTATATCTATTTAAGCTCACACGTAGAGCTTCTTACTGTATGTGACTATATATTCTAGGCACGAAAAGGTATGCTTTTATATATCTGCATTTTTAGTAATTGATAATTATGTATGCAAATGTTGTAACACTATAAATATGCACTGCTCACTGCTGTATGTTGCTTAAAAAGGATCCCAGCAAAAGTGGATTTAAACGCCGCAAAGGGGAATAAAGGATCCCATTTTTTTCACTGCACTGGAGGTGCTGTAGTTTTTCTTTTTTATTTTATATATATATATATATAGTGTGTGTTTATACTAGCAGAAGGATCTGGCTTTGCATGGGTATATTTAATCTATTTCATTAAATGTTTCTGTGTGTCGTTAAAAGATATCGACAGTATCCCCCATAACAGTGACCTCTACAGCACACTGAACCCCCCCCCCCACAGTGCCCTGCCACTTTAAAATGGGACCTCCACAGCACCCCATCCCCTTAACTTTGACCTTCATAGCAGCCAGCCCCTTTAGCAGTGAATTTCACAGCACCCCACTCCCTTGACAGTGACCCTGCCAGAGGTCCACCCCTTAACAGTTACCTATACAGAACCCCACCCTTTTAAACTGACCACAGCGGCCTGCCCCTGAACAGTAGCATCCACAGTGAATGCCCCTTTACCAGTGACTTCCACAGTGCCCGCCCCTTTAACAGTGAGCTCCACAATGCCCTGCCTCTTTAATGCTAGGGCTACATGACGACATTTGTCGCGTGACATTTTGTCTCAACAATTTTTATAATGATAGGCTATGGTGTCGTACTGCGACATGTGTCATGCTGCAACATGTGTGATACTGTCTGCTGAGCTGTGTATCTAATCTTATGTTTTGTGATACTGTCTGCTGAGCAGTTTATCTAATCCAATCCTATGCGATACTGTCTGCTGAGCTGTGTATCTAATCCTATCCTGCTTGATACTGCCTGCTGAGCTGTGTATCTAATCAGGTCTTGTGTGATACTGTCTGTTGAGCTGTGTATCTAATTCAATACCGTGTGATACTGTCTGCTGAGTTGTGTATCTAATCCTACCCTGTATGATACTGTCTGCTGAGCTGTGTATCTAATCCTATCCTGTGTGATACTGTCTGCTGAGCTGTGTATCTAATCTTATATTGTGTGATACTGCCTGCTGAGCTGTGTATCTAATCCTATCCTGTCTGATACTATCTGCTGTGTATCTAAGTCTATTTTTCAATACTGTCTGCTTAGCTGTGTAGCAGTCTCAGCATGTCACATGTCACAGTGCAACACCATAGACTATCATTATAAAAATTGTCGTGCGACACATGTCATCGTGTAGCCTAAAGCTGACCTACAGCAGTGAAGAAAAATGGCTGGGTTGTTATGGAAACCTGGAGTAAAACTGTGTGTATGTGGAGACTAAGGGCCTGCGAGCTTCTATTGGCTGATAAGGGACATGTGACAGTGTGTATGGCAGTTGGAATAGGAAGAGAAAGACTTTCAGGCTTGTATTGCCGGACACCTGATGTACCTGTGTGCCAAATTTGGTTAAAACGGCTCCAGTCGTTTGGTCGCGCATAAAGAATAGGGATGAGCGAACCCGAACTGTATAGTTCGGGTTCGTACCGAATTTTGTGGTGTTCGGGACACGGACCCGGACCCGAAAATTTACAAAAAGTTTGAGTTTGGGTCCGTTGTTTGGCGATTTCTTCCCGTTTTCTGAAGGGCTGCACAGCAGCCAATCAGCTAGCATTTTACTTCTTGCCCTAAGAAGCCATCACAGCCATGCCTACTAATGGCATGGCTGTGATTGGCCAAGTGCAGTATGTGGCTGGCCAAGTTTAATAGTGTCCGGCAAAGGATAGATAATTTTCTCGGGTGAAATTCAATTGCCAAAATAGCAATACCATAAATCAGTGGTTTCAGCTGTGGCTGGCCAAGTTTAACCCCTTAGTGACCACCCATACGTGGTTTTACGGCGGTCACTAAGGGGCCTTAGGCTGGGCCACCGCGTTTTTAGGGCGGCCCAGTGTAAGCACTGCACGGCTCCCCCGTGCAGCGGGGAGCACGGAACCAGCTCTCACATGAGAGCCGGGGCCCTGCTCTAACAGCCCGAACCGGCAGGAGTGCCGATCTGGGCTGTTTAACTCTTTACATGCCGGGCGCAATGGTGCCCGCTGCATGTAAAGTGGTAACAGAGGGAGAGGACTCCCTCTGTCTCCCATCAGCACCCCTCAAATGTGATCGCGGGGTGCTGATGTGCTGGGAAGCTTACCTGGCTTCCGATCAGGCCTGTCTTCCGACATCTCCAGCAGACTGTGCCTCTCTGGCGCAGCCTGCTGGTCAAAGTTGGAATAGCATTGCTATTAAAATGTAATGCATTATAGACATAATGCATTATATTTTAAAAGCAATCAAAATACTGTATATTATAGTCCCCCTGTGGGACTATTAAGTAGTAAAAAAATAGAAAAAAATAAATTTATTAAATAAAAATATGCTTTTTTTTCCATTGAAAATACACTTTTCAATGAAAAAAATTGCAAAAAGAAAATATCCCTCATATGTTTGGTATTGCCGCGTCCGTAACGACCCGGAATACATAAATATTATGTAAATTATCCCCTATAGTGAACGCCATAAAAATAAAATAAAAAAAAAGACAGAATTTCTAATTTATTCTTAGTTTCCACCGAAAAAAAACGTAATAACAAGCGATCAAAAAGCGGCATTTACTCCAAAATGATACCAATGAAAAAGAAAAGTCTTCCCTCAAAAATAAAGCCCTCATTCAACTCCATAGAATAAAAAATAAAAAAGTTATGGGTCTTGGGAAGTGGCAATGCAAAATAATTTTTTTTGTTAATAAAAGGGGTTTTATTGTAAAAAAAAGTAGTAAAACGTAAAAGAAAATTATAAGTATTTAGTATCACTGTAATAGTACTGACCCAGAGAATAAAGATGTTATGTTATTTGTACCAAAAAATAAACGCCGTAAAATTTATAATGTAAAAACGCAGTGGCAGTATTGCTATTTTTCCCCCATCTCCCTCCCAGAAAGAGTTAATAAAAGTTAATCAGAAAGTTACATGTACCCCAAAATGGTGCCATTAAAAACTACATCTTGTCCCGTAAAAAAGAAGCCCTCATAAAGCTATATAGACGAAAAAATAAAAAAGTTATAGCTCTTGGAACGAGACCATGAAAAAAGGAAGTAAAACGCTTGGTCATAAAGGCCCAAACAGGCTTGGTCACTAAGGGGTTAATAGTGTCCGGCAAAGGATATATTTTGTTCTGGGGTGAAATTCAATAGCCAAAATAGCAATCCCCTAAATCTGGTGTCCCAGCAGTGGCTGGCCAAGTTTAATAGTGTCCGGCAAAGGATATATTTTGTTCTGGGGTGAAATTCAATAGCCAAAATAGCAATCCCCTAAATCTGGTTTCCCAGCAGTGGCTGGCCAAGTTTAATAGTGTCCGTCAAAGGATTTATTATTTTCTGGGGTGAAATTCAGTTGGCAAAAGAGAAATACAGTAAATCTGGTGTCCCAGCAGTGGCTGGCCAAGTTTAATAGTGTCCGGCAAGGGATAGATAATTTTCTGAGGTGAAATTCAATTGCCAAAATAGCAATCCCCTAAATCTGGTGTGCCAGCAGTGGCTGGCCAAGTTTAATAGTGTCCGGCAAGGGATAGATAATTTTCTGAGGTGAAATTCAATTGCCAAAATAGCAATCTCCTAAATCTGGTGTGCCAGCAGTGGCTGGCCAAGTTTAATAGTGTCTGTCATAGGATATATTATTTTCTAGGGTTGAAATTTAGTTGCAAAAATCGAAATATAGTAAATCTGGTGTTTTAGCTGTGACTGGACAAGTTTCAAAGTGTCCGTCAAAGGATATATTATTGTTCTGTGGTGAAATTCAATTGCCAAAATAGCAATACCCAAAATCTGGTGTTCCAGCTGTTGCAGGCCAAGGTTAAATCTGTAAAAGGGTATATTACACTCAGCGTGTATCTCCAAGTGTATTTCTTTCCGTTAAAGGGTATATTACACAAAGTGTTAAAATACAAGTGCTGAAAGCATAATCCTATATATTTTTTCACACGCTACTGTGCATCTCAAAATGTAAATCTGTCCATAAAAGGATACCTTTCATCCAGGGCCTATATACTAGGCCTACAATTGATAGTCCCCTAAATCAGTGGTTACTGCTGTGCCTGGATTAGTGTAAAACGGGACATAAATAGATAGCCAGATAGTGTTAGATGCCTGTAAAAAAAGGCCTAAATTTGAATTCAATACATTGGGCCAAATAATTTTTTTCTTATTGTGGTGAACGGTAACAATGAGGAAAACATCTAGTAAGGGACGCGGACATGGTCGCGGTGTTGTTAGTGGACCCTCTGGTGCTGGGAGAGGACGTGGCCGTTCTGCAACAGCCACACGTCCTAGTGAACCAACTACCTCAGGTTCCAATACCCACCAGAATTTACAGCGATATTTGGTGGGGTCCAATGCCGTTTTAAGGATGGTAAGGCCTGAGCAAGTACAGGCGCTAGTCAAATGGGTGGCTGACAGTGGATCCAGCACTTTCACAACATTATCTCCCACCCAGTCTTCTGCAGAAAGCGCACAGGTGGCGCCTGAAAACCAAGCCAATCAGTCTGTCACATCAGGAAGACGATGCAGGGGACGATGAGGTCCTAGACCCCCACATTGAATGAAGGTCGTGCCACTGACTTTCATAGTTCAGAGGAAGAGGCAGTGGTGAGACCGAGCCAACAGCATAGCAAAAGAGGGAGCAGGGGGCAAAAGCAGAACAGCCGCCACCAAGAGAGTTCGCCTGCTACTGGCCACCGCCACCAGGGACTGAGCACCCCAAAGGCAGCTTCAAGGAGTTCCCTAGCATGGCACTTTTTTAAACAATGTGCTGACGACAAGACCCGAGTGGTTTGCACGCTGTGCCATCAGAGCCTGAAGCGAGGCATTAACGTTCTGAACCTTAGCACAACCTGCATGACCAGGTATCTACATGCAAAGCATGAACTGCAGTGGAGTAAACACCTTAAAAACAAGGAACTCACTCAGGCTCCCCCTGCTCCCTCTTCTGCTGCTGCCTTGGCCTCTTCCTCTGCCTTGGGAGGAATGTTGGCATCTGCCGCCCACCAAACAGAGGATGTGCCACCAACACCACCACCTCCGTCACCAAGCATCTCCACCATGTCACACGGCAGCGTTCAGCTCTCCATCTCACAAACCTTGGAGAGAAAGCGTAAATTCCCACCTACCCACCCTTGAGCCCTGGGCCTGAATGCCAGCATTTCTAAACTACTGGCCTTTGAAATGCTGTCATTCAGGCTGGTGGACACAGACGGCTTCAAACAGCTGATGGCGATTGCTGTCCCACAGTATGTTGTTCCCAGCCGCCACTACTTCTCCAAGAGAGCCGTGCCTTCCCTGCACAACCAAGTATCCGATAAAATTAAGTGTGCACTGCGCAACGCCATCTGTGGCAAGGTCCACCTAACCACAGATACGTGGACCAGTGAGCACGGCCAGGGACGCTATATCTCCCTAACTGCACACTGGGTAAATGTAGTGGCGGCTGGGCCCCAGGCGGAGAGTTCTTTGGCGCACGTCCTTCCGCCGCCAAGGATCGCAGGGCATCATTCTTTGCCTCCTGTAGCCTCCTCCTCCTACTCGGCTTCCTCCTCCTCTGCTTCCACCAGCTCATCCAGTCAGCCACACACCTTCACCACCAACTTCAGCACAGCCCCGGATAAACGTCAGCAGGCCATTCTGAAACTTATATGTTTGGGGGACAGGCCCCACACCACGCAGGAGTTGTGGCGGGGTATTGAACAACAGACCGACGAGTGGTTGCTGCATGTGGACCTCAAGCCCGGCCTGGTGGTGTGCGATAATTGGCAAAATCTTGTCGCAGCTCTGGGACTAGCCGGTTTGACGCACATCCCTTGCCTGGCGCATGTGCTGAATTTGGTGGTGCAGAAGTTCCTTCACAACTACCCCGACATGTCAGAGCTGCTGCATAAAGTGCGGGCCGTCTGTGCGCTCTTCCAGCGTTCACATCCTGCCGCTGCTCGCCTGTCTGCGCTACAGCATAACTTCGCATTACCGCTCACCTCCTCATATGCGACGTGCCCACCAGGTGGAACGCCACCTTGCACATGCTGGAGAGACTGTGCGAGCAGCAGCAGGCCATAGTGGAGTTTCAGCTGCAGCACGCACGGGTCAGTCACAATGCTGAACAGCACCACTTCACCACCAATGACTGGGCCTCCATCCGAGTCCTGTGTGCCCTGTTGCGCTGTTTCGAGTACTCCACCAACATGGCCCGTGGCGATGACGCCGTTATCAGCGTTACAATACCACTTCTATGTCTCCTTGAGAAAACACTTAGGGCGATGATGGAAGAGCAGGTGGCCCAGGAGGAGGAGTAGGAGGAAGAGGGGTCATTTTTAGCACTTGTAGGACAGTCTCTTAGAAGTGGCTCAGAGGGAGGTTTTTTGCAAAAGCAGAGGCCAGGTACAAATGTGGCCAGCCAGGGCCCACTACTGGAGGACGAGGATGCGGAGGTGGAGGAGGATGAGGATGAAGCATGTTCACAGCGGGGTGGCACCCAATGCAGCTCGGGCCCATCACTGGTGTGTGGCTGGGGGGAAACGGAGGACGATGAAGATACGCCTCCCACAGAGGACAGCTTGTCCTTACCTCTGTGCAACCTGGCACACATGAGCAACTACATGCTGCAGTGCCTGCGCAACAACAGCAGATTTGCCCATATTTTAACGTGTGTGGACTACTGGGTTGCCACCCTAATGGATCCCCGGTACAAAGACAATGTGCCCACCTTACTTCCTGCACTGGAGCGTGATAGGAAGATGCGCGAGTACAAGCGCATGCTGGTAGACGCGCTCCTGAGAGCATTCCCAAATGTCACAGGGGAACAGGTGGAAGCCCAAGGCGAAGGCAGAGGAGGAGCTAGAGGTCGCCAACGCAGCTGTGTCACGGCCAGCTCCTCTGAGGGCAGGGTTAGCATGGCAGAGATGTGGAAAAGTTTTGTCATCACGCCACAGCTAACTGCACCACCACCTGATGCGGAACGTGTTAGCAGGAGGCAGCATTTCACTAACATGGTGGAATAGTACGTGTGCATACCCCTCCACGTACTGACTGATGGTTCGGCCCCATTCAACTTCTGGGTCTCCAAATTGTCCACGTGGCCAGAGCTAGCCTTTTATGCCTTGGAGGTGCTGGCTTGCCCGGCGGGCAGCGTTTTGTCTGAACGTGTATTCAGCACGGCAGGTGGCGTCATTACTGACAAACGCAGCCGCCTGTCCACAGCCAACGTGGACAAGCTGACGTTCATAAAAATGAACCAGGCATGGATCCCACAGGACCTGTCCATCCCTTGTGCAGAATAGACACTTATAACTACCTCCACTTAACCATATATTTTTGTACTCCAGGGCACTTCTTTATTGAACCCTCTTTTTTTAATTTTACCATTATTTTGCGGGGCAACCCAAAGTTGAATGAACCTCTCCTCCGTCTGGGTGCCAGGGGCCTAAATATCTGTAAGTGGCCTTCTCCATTGGTGGGTGACATGAAGCCTGATTCTCTGCTTTTGGACCTCTCTCCTCTGTCTGGGTGCTGGGGCCTAAATAACTAAAAGTGGCCTTCTCCGTTGGTGGGTGACATGATGCCTCTTTTGCTGCTATGGGACCTCTCTCCTCTGTCTGGGTGTCAGGGGCCTAACTTTCATGTACTTGCTTGCTGTCTTGGTGGCAGACATTTAACACTTTTTACTGTCTAATGACCGCCCCATTGTCTGGGTGTCAGGGGCCTATATGTCATTTAATCATTTGTTGTCTTGGTGGGAGATATTAAACTCTTTTTACTGTAATGACCGCCAAATTGTCTGGGTGTCAGGGGCCTAAATTTCACATGCTTGCTGTCTTGGTGGCAGACATTTAACACTTTTTACTGTCTAATGACCGCCCTATTGTCTGGGTGTCAGGGGCCTATATGTTGTTTAATCATTTGTTGTCTTGGTGGGAGATATTAAACTCTTTTTGCTGTCTAATGACCGCCCCATTGTCTGGGTGTCAGTGGCCTATATTTCGTTTAATTGCTTGCTGTCTGGGTGAGAGACATTAAACTCTGTTTACTGTCAAATTGCCTCTCCTCTGTCTGGGTGTCAGGGGCTTACATAAATGATAATGGCCTGTTCCATTGCAGGTTAACCTGAGGCCTGTGTTGCTGTTACGGGACCGCTCTTCTCTTTATGGGTGCCATGGCCCTGAGTCTGTGAATGAGGCCTGTGGCACTGCAGACAGACATGAATCCTTTTTGGCTGTGATGAGAACATCTACTCCCAAAGCATTCCCACCTGATACCACCCCAACCTCCTATTCCACCTCCTCCTCCAAGTTGCCAATTGATATTGGTTAATTTTTATTTATTTTATTTTATTTTAAGTCATTTCCCTATCCACATTTGTTTGCAGGGGATTTACCTACATGTTGCTGCCTTTCCTGGGCTATTTTACAGCCTTTTTAGTGCCCAAATGTTTGGGTCCCCATTGACTTCGGCTGAACTTCTCGAACCCGAACGTCCAGGGGTTCGCTCAACTCTAATAAAGTACAGACAGACAGACAGTCGGGACAGAAAGACAGAAACTCTTTTTTATAATATAAGATACAGATATATATACTGTGACTGAGTGTCTGGAGAAGTAGTGGACAGGATCTATGTGTGCCCAAGGTTCCTCACTTCTGTCATTTAAAAAAGTCCCCACTCCATCCGGACAGTACGGGTTTTGGGCTGTCAGCTGTCAGGTAATCACTACTCAGGTGTGCTAGCTTGATATAAGGCTGAGAATGGATACACCTCTCTCTCTCTGCCTGGGGACAGAACTGCTTGGAGTCTCTAAGAGCATAGCAGGTGGTACAAACAATAGGATGATGTTTGGTACCCAGTGTTAGGCTGGCACCAGGTGAGTCAGGAGTTCCTAATTGTATAGTTAGAGCCGGACAGGCATAGAGTTTTGTTTGTTTATGTTTATTTATGTACCACCCACTGGCAATAAATCTGGACAGTTGATGGAAAACTGAGGTTGTCTGGAATCTGTGCTCAGTGGAGCGTGCTCGTCGATGCAAGCGACGACCCCCCCTTGCTACCTAATGCTTACTATATATATATATATATATATATATATATATATATACAAACAGTTGACATTATTCTGGCATCATTTGATGTAACCTCATTATATACCTCCATAGATCACAACAGGGGAATCATGGCGGTATCACGCATGTTAGATATGTCCACACTCACGACTGAAGCGAGTAAGTTTATTTTGACGATGCTCAGAATAATATTAGATCATAGCTATTTCCTCTTTAGGGGTAGCTATTATGTGGAGAAACAAGGTGTGGTGATGGGGTCCCATGTGGCCCCAACTTATGCCAATATTTTTATGCGTGTTTTTGAGGAGGACGTTGTCTATGTTTTACACCACTTCAGCCATGTGCTGGAGTGGTGGCGCTACATCGACGACGTCTTCCTCATGTGGACAGGCTCTGTAGAACAACTACTTGAGTTTCAGATATACCTGTACAGTTTTGATGAGAGACTCCAGTTCACATTGGTACACTCAAACATTGAACTGCAGTTTCTGGATACCAATGTAGTATTTGGAGATGGCAAATTGAGTACAAGGGTATTTACAAAACCAACTGATAGGAACACTATTTTAGCTTATAGCAGTAGCCATCCTAGATCTATGGTCAGAAGTCTTCCATATTCACAATTTATGAGGGCAAAGCGCATTACAACGGATCCCAGTACATTGAAAGAGGCCTTGGAGGAGTTCACCAACAGATTTCTGTAACGTGGTTACCCTAGGGATCTGTTGATGACCCAAATTGATAGAGTGAATAAAATAGATAGAGACAACGCTATTGAATAACTCTAAAACGACTGTAAGAAAATCTAGAGTTGCATTTGTATCCACATACACTGACCTAAGTGCTGAAATTGCGCAGATAACTAGACGACATTGGAAAATATTGAAAGGATGCCATGGTACAATTCCTGAGTTCCAAATGCCACCACTAATGTCCTACCGTAGGTCAAAGAGCCTGCGAGACAGATTGGTCAGGGCTGATGTTGGACCTGCTACGGTCAGCAGACAGTCCACAATAATGGGCACGGGAACAGGATGTTACCTGATAGCTCTTTCCAATTTGAGGCGGTTATGAGATGGTCATACAATGAGGCATCAGACCTCCACCGGTATATTTTCCCCTTCAGTGAATAGCTTTTCCTCCAGCTGGGAGATAGTAAAAGTCAGAGCTCAACCTGAGACAGTTACAATCTGAAGTCTTTATTTCATAGTACATGTATTTATAGGACATTGGGGGTGGGAGTACCAACTTGAGTTCAGCAGATGACAGGTTAATTTAGGGAAGTCAGTAAACAATACTGGTATCTGCCATATACAATACATGAAAGGGTATTTTACATATTACAATGGTAGTCTAGATGCTAACAAGTTAAAGTCGTTACAGGTTGCTCTCATGTACCTGAGGTTCCTGCTGTCCATTGTATTTCCAAGTGATAACTGTGTGTCATGTATTGTAATCTCAATGTCTGCTGGGGTGGGCTCGCATACAGGAAATAACCTCCGGGGATGTGTTCTTTGAGGAAATGACCTGTCTTGTAACAAGTGGCAGTGCCTGATATAATATATATTTAATAGCAAGGTTAAAAATCCCTTTCAATTCAACCATTGATCCCAACTTTTTATACAAAAAGAACGGGATCACTTTCTATTCTGAGAGCTGCACTGTGTGTCCTCCTCGGGCTAGAGACCTTGTGTGTATATGTACATAACATATGAAACAAAAGTACAAATCATAAAGGAGATAAAAAAACCTTCTTGTGCAATTGGCGCATAGTAGGAAAAAAATATCTTGCATAGTGGACAAGGGGAAAAAGAGAAAGGAAAGTTGAAATAACTATGAAGGAGATTTGAAAAACCTTCTGTGTAATTGGCGCACAGTAGGAAAAAAATCCCTGCATAGTGGAAAAGAAAGAAGAAAGAAAAGTAAGAAAGAACACAAAACATGAAATAAACAAACATAAAATAAGCGGATCAGTGTTGTTCTGAGAGTAGCACCATGTGTCCTTTGTGTCTACTAGGCTTGGCATCAATCGCAGAGTGGAGACGTGAATGTCTCTTGCTTCCTGGGGTGATGAGGGGCATATCGAGGGTAGCTTCTCAGAGTGGTGGGCACACCTTGCCACTAGCCAAACAGTGGCTGCTAGCATTGTGTCTGCTACAAAGGATGCCATTGCTGCACAGATGTGAGGTCTTCCAGGGGTAGGGGTGTACATTGGCATTGTACAGAGCACTGAAGCTTGCTTCTTCATAATGATTGGATCCAACTGGGACTCGTCTGATTCTGGTCATTCAGGCAGAGGTGAGGCTTCCTTCAATTGGGATGCATCCATGTAGGATAGTTGTCAGTTGACACTTTAGTTCTGGTCCTGGCCTGGACTGTCACAGGGGTTCCATAGGGTGGGTCGAGCGACTTCAACTTATGGAGAGACTTCATCAGGACTCTGCCTCCAGGCTTGAATCGTAGGTTGGTGCACCTGTTGACAATGAAACGAAAGCGAAGTATCACCATAATCACTGCTTTTATTTTCCAATCAGTCCCAAACCATGTATTTGGGGTGGGGGTGCTATTTTGGGAATTTCTACTCTACTACTCCTCCTTTGACCATAGACCGCTAGCGTCTCTGGTCAACCCTTGAAGCTCCCAATAAACGATGTCTGCTGATGTTAGACCTTGGTTGCGCAATTTTGTGTGACACAGGAGGCTGCTTTTGCTTGACTGTCTCTGTAGTGAACCCTCTATGCTGCCATTTTACTCCAAAATTATGACACACCGAAAATGGGAATTTAGAATCTATGTACACATTTACTCGCCTGCCAGCCATAATTTTGCAAGCTCTAGCAAGTGTGAATAACTCTGCAGCTTGTGCTGATGAGACAGTGGCTGGCATGGCCTCAAGAACTCTATCGGGCAATTGTACAACTGCATAACCAGCATGAAACGTTTGATCATCTGGTCGGGTGCAGGAGCCATCTACAAAAACATCCTCTGCATCAGGAAAAGGAACACTTTGTAGGGTGGGGTGGGGGCTGGTGGCTATGTGAATGTGTTCTGCACATTCATGTTGTTCTGAGATCTTATCTTGTGGGCAGTCAATCGTGTTGTGTGGACAGATTTTTTCCTATAAGGTGTAGGATAGAGTGTGACGTGTACAGTGTGGTATCATGTCCCAGTGTGATCGAGCTTGTTAATTCTACAGCCATTGCACATGCTGCCAAAGTCCTGAGACATGGTGGCATGCCCTGTACAGTGACTGAGGGTAGTTTGGATATATATGTCACAGTCCTCAACCGTCCTCCATGGTCTTGAGCTAACACAGCAGCTATGGTTTCGCAAACCATGCTGCGGATGCCAGTTTACAAGGACTTTCTGGAGAGCTGTGGAGTAAACTGCAGGTACATCAATTAGACCTTGTGGCAATCTGCACCAGGTCATTTGATGGCCTTTGAAGACAAACGCCATAAGTGGCTGCGTCTTCCTATCCAACGGTATGCTAAATCCACATTTGGGAGATTACCCACACTGAAAAAAAAAACTTTTAAGTTTAGTGAATATCCAAGCAGTAGGTCTCTATATATAAAAAACAAACAAAATACTTACAACAAAAATGTACAGGTAGAAAGAAAAAACAATATATAAAAAAAATCATATAAAAATATTCTGCTGGCCATTAACACATCGCACACAGACAGACAGATAGACAGACATATACTACCACCACCTGCCAACCCAAGTTTTGTTCTGGTGTGTGAACAAAGACCTCTTCCTGTGAGTTTCATTAAAGGAGCAGATGATATTCACACCTAAAACACAAAAGGTTATGTGGGAACAAAAACACTTCCACATCACAAAGGTACAGTATACATGACTGTTTTAACCAACACATGCCTGACTGTTATTTCATTGTTTGCAAACAATTACTAGTTATTGAGCTCATGATACCACGTGGTGACTATGAAAACCTTTTTAAACTGATATAAAACCTGTGAACACAACAAAACATTAGTGTTTGGCCAGCTTGACTAAGCCGCCTTTAGTGGCTCCTGAAAAGAAACACAGAGACAATTAATTACACACAATTATCATAACAGTCACATCTTTATTCCCTAAGCCTTGTCCTGTTATCTGTATGGCTGGAATATAAGTCCCATATTCTTCTTAAACTAAGCAAGCATTCTTCACAAAATTTTCCATATTGTTAATGAAAATGGTAATGCAAAGCCAAAATGGAAGATTAGCTTTCACCATAGAATGACTTGCAGCAGACTTAGGAACATGATCTTAGTTCTAAACTTAATATTTAATTTCTTTCTGGGATTCTTCTTACCATAAGAATTGCCCATTTTATTTAGCTAAAAATATACAGTGAGATCAGCTGAATTTGAAGGTTTAGCTAAGAATGATTATGTTTGTGTTTAGTGCAAATACTTACTGACAAACCTTATGCTTATCAGTTTATATGTTTTCCATCCTATTTCTTCTAATCCAGGCTCATGACTGCTCCTGAATTTATAGTTGATTTTTTAACTATTCTGGGGGTATTTGCATCCTATGTCTTCTAATCCAGGCTCATGATTACTCCTGAATTTATGTTTGATCTTACACTATCCTGGATGGCCAAATTTATACCTTCAATTTCAGCATGAACTCGCATACAATCTATACGCAGTCTATACACAATTTATACAGTAAATTTCAATCTTATAACGACTAAGAAATGCTTAAGCAATTATACAGCAATATACATGGTTTTAGGAAAAACTATTCACTGCACACAGCACTGTTTTAAGATTTGGGGACTCCAGACCCCTTTTTTTTGTTTTAGGAATATCAGATTCCTGGGACTTCAGATCCCTATAACTTCTTTAGGAATATCAGATTCCTGGGAGGCGCACAGAAGCGCTCACCGGGTTCAAATAATCCGCTCTCACAGTATAGGGTAGTAATAATACATAAAAAAATATAGAATCACTTACCCGATACTGTTTATGGCGAATCCCACTTCTGACACCAAACTGATAGCTCTTTCCAATTTGAGGCGGTTATGAGATGGTCATACAATGAGGCATCAGACCTCCACCGGTATATTTTCCCCTTCAGTGAATAGCTTTTCCTCCAGCTGGGAGATAGTAAAAGTCAGAGCTCAACCTGAGACAGTTACAATCTGAAGTCTTTATTTCATAGTACATGTATTTATAGGACATTGGGGGTGGGAGTACCAACTTGAGTTCAGCAGATGACAGGTTAATTTAGGGAAGTCAGTAAACAATACTGGTATCTGCCATATACAATACATGAAAGGGTATTTTACATATTACAATGGTAGTCTAGATGCTAACAAGTTAAAGTCGTTACAGGTTGCTCTCATGTACCTGAGGTTCCTGCTGTCCATTGTATTTCCAAGTGATAACTGTGTGTCATGTATTGTAATCTCAATGTCTGCTGGGGTGGGCTCGCATACAGGAAATAACCTCCGGGGGATGTGTTCTTTGAGGAAATGACCTGTCTTGTAACAAGTGGCAGTGCCTGATATAATATATATTTAATAGCAAGGTTAAAAATCCCTTTCATTACCCTTGTCTCCATTGTGTGACCTGCCGATACATTATTAAGGGGAGATCCTTTGTACATTCTGGTATTAGTATGAACTTCCCAATTAAGTTCCACCTTACGTGTGACAGTAACTATGTCATTTATGTACTTACCTGCCCGTGCCGCAAATTGTATGTGGGTGAAACTTCCACAGATTTTAAAACCCGATTCAACAACCACCGCTTTTCAATCAGACAAAAGAGAATGGATTTACCGGTGTCTAGACACTTTGTCGAGTCTAAACACTCGGAGAAAGATCTGAAATTCTGTATAATTGATCACATCCCTATGCCCAGGAGGGGGGGAGACAGATCAATACTCCTAAAAAGGAAAGAACTTACCTGGATCCATACATTGGGATCCCTCAGACCATGTGGTTTAACATGTAGAGTACAACTTAGGTGTGTTGATGTAACAGTACTGTTTCTCTTTGACTCTTCCTGGTTTACCGTAATCCACTGACAATTGTGTATATGGTAGTTCACACTGGACAATGATTTTAATTTTCTATTTTTCTAGTTTTTCTTGCAGATCTTGGTGTGTCGGAGGTGGGAGGTGGAAGCCTGGAGACGATATGGTAGCTTGGAGGATGTCCATGTTACAGTAAAGTTCCTATTCATTATGTGGCATGTCGTAGATTGTTCCTGTGTGTTTTTTCACCTGTTCCATGGTGTATTGTGACTAATATGACACATTGGAGGAGATCCCTTCTTCGGCAAATTAGCTGTGGGTTTTGGGTTGTAGCTGGGGTGTAACATCTGGTTTCCAGTAACGTGGCAACCATTTGTGACCCTACTCCCTCCGGTTCCGCACTTATAGCTCCACTCGGGGGCATGGTAGTGGATTCCAGGACCCGTTACAGCATTAGCCGACTGTAGCCATTGTCACTTATCCTCCTTAAGAGCAGCTAGTGTGTTGTGAATGCCAAGAAATAAAAAGTGGACAACATGCCCTTAAGCAAGATGGCCGACAGAGGTTTGCTTGGACATGCGCACTAAGTAATTGTGATTCATGACGCAACTATTGCTCCGGACATGCGTAGATTGGAGCACAGGACGCGAACCTGTTCAACTGGACGCCATTCCTCCACTTCAATGAGCTGCTTATTCGCCCCATGAGGCTTCACAGCTGAGTACATCATCTGCAATTAATCTTATCACACTTTATGGTCAGGTGTTTATCACTGTAATTAATCATGTCATTCATGAATTGTCACTTTTATCCGATTATGTTTTTTTATATATACATGTCTATCGATTGTATTGAATCACACGTATTCATGCACATTATTATCACATGGATTTTTTGTAATATTTTGATTTTTAATACTTTTGTACACTGGTTTTATTTAATTGTTTTGTAATCATGGCTTAATTGATGTATCTATAAAATTTTTACACATGGTCCTATACGTTGCTTGAGAAAGGCTCAGTTGTTTGGAGCCGAGCCGAAACGTCGCACTGCCCACATGGGTGAATAAAGGAGACACATCTTTTTATATATGGAGTGCTGCCTCATTTTTTCTGTTTCATATTTGGGACTGGCTGGTCCCAGCGAGGCATTGCACCCGGCTTTGAGCATTTAGATACGGTGCTGCCATTATTTCTACACGTGTGTATATATATATATATGTATATCTAGTGCATATGTACATATAGTGTGTATGTGTCTGGAGAAGATAAGGTGTTGTCTGAGAGCTAGAGTATATGGGAGCTTTCTTAGCTGATTAAAAGAATGATGTCCACATCTCTAATAGTCCCCCCTTAGACCTCATTCTTTCCCTAATACAACCTAGCACATCTGTCCCAATGCTCCGAATCCTCTTCACCAGCTTCCATGACAACCTAGCCTAGTGTATAGACTCCCATGACACTGGACTTAGCATGGGGAAGTCAGATGTCAGTCCCTACGCTCGGTGATCTCTAGGTGGCGTTGTAAGCAGGGGGACGACGACCAACAGAACTAGGTGGAATTTGTCTTCCATGTTCATGAAATTCTCTGAGGATCATCTCCGGGGTATGGCTTTAAGCAGAAGCCTCCTAATGCAGGGGATGATACAACAGACAATTCATGTAAGGATTAATAATACAATGATTATAACCATTCCAATTTGTAACAGGGTCTGTTTCCAATTTTTAATCCAATTTTCCCACGAACTAACGACCCCAGAATTTCACTTTAATTTCTCTGAGGGAGAATTAAGTCCCCTCAGGGCATTCATGACATGACCATTTGGTCCTCAGTTATCAGGAATTATGGTACAGCTGGTTTCTCCAATCATTTTGCACACACCACCTTTTTCTGCTAGTAGCATGTCCAGTGCCATTCTATTTTGGAATGCCATAACACTAGTGGGCCCCAGCTGCTCCACTATACCCTTTAATGCATCTTTGGTGTAATTCACAAATCTCTGCTGATTATAATAGATGTAGTTGATCCAATCCACATTTTAGTTTTTAATAACTATAGTGATTAAAGATTCAAACCCTGCTGCAACTTGACTTCTGGCTTTGAATTCATCTGGGACCCCCCTGGGCACTCCTATAACATCTATATGTACGCGTGGGAATCAAAGCTGCCTCCTGGGCTGGTATCCCGCCTTCTCCTTACCATTTCCTCTCCTTGGGCATAACCAAATCCTAACCCAGGGTTCCTTATTTTCTCAATGGTTCTCTCCCAGTCAAGGGGATTAAATTCATGGAAAGGCATCAACACTAGGGCTAAGGCATATTGCCCATGCCAGGCCATTGTCAACTTTGTCCTCAGTTTCATATCTGTACACAACCAGATCACATACCCTAATGCTTGGGTCTGGTTCATCAAATAACTTTGATAGGCTTCATCATTGGTATTCACCACAGTTCCACAATATCCTTCTAGAAACCTGCCCATGTTATTCCTTTGTTTGACCTCTATTTCAATACAGGTGTAATTCCCCTGGAATATGGTTATCCCTCCACCAGGTTCAAGGGTTTCTCTTAAGATTGGGAACTTCTCTTCCCAAACCTTGCATTCAGTCATGTCAGCAGTCTGATTTACATACATGCTTGTAAAACATAACTAGGACTTAAGTGAAGGGGCACAGTTCCTAAGTGTGGTCTGGCTGTGGCACAGGTGATACACCCAGATCTGTTTACCTTTGATGCCGTGTACTTCATCCATTCCAACCAAAAATTACAGTCAGAAAATCCTGTTTCCACTGCCAATGTCTCCTCTACAGTTAAGAGGGGTCTAGCAACTTTCCCTGGTAACAAGGGGTGGAATTGTGTATTGGCAGTGAACTGGAGGTAGGATTTGGGACAGGCCGGTCTGCGATGTCCTTAAGGTGGAACTGTCCCCATGGCCCATATTTATCAGATGGATATTTCCTCAAAACATACATTCCCAAGTCTGTTGGTTGGGGGGATTCTATTGTCAGTATTAATGGATGACAACTCAGGGACCCCCCCCTTGATCAGCTGGATATTTTTGAGCTAAGTTTTTCCCATATTCTTTGAGTCAAGATCATCAGTCACACACGGGGAACAAGAACATCCTTTCAAGTCTCCAGACTCAACACTTTCTGATATGACTCGAATTAGGCTTTCCCTCGAGCTTCACTGGTGTGATTGTGGCCAACAACACTTGGAATGGGCCATCAAAAGGTTTTAGGACTTTTCTAATGTGTCCTTTTACCACCACCCAATCTCCAGACACAAGTGTGTGGGTTCCTGGCACTTTACCAAGATCTGGAAGTGAAACAAAAACTCGAGAATGTATTTTAGTCAAATGCTAGTGCAAACTGATCACATAATCTGTCAGACAACCATGTTGCATCTGGAGCCACTGTGGGAAATACAATCCTGTCTTGGGGGTTGACCCACTAAAGACCTTATAGGGACTACGACCTGTACTATGGTTAGGGGTATACCTTACTAGAAAGAGGGCTACCAGCAGGCACTCTGTCCATAGCTTTTTTGAATCTTTAACTTTAGTGTCCCGTTCAGTTTCTTTTTCCATATCCTACCGATGCTTTGTGGATGGTACAAAGCATGTAAGGACTATTCTACACCCAAAACCTTCATCATCTCCTGCATCATTTCACCTGTGAAGTGAATACCTCTCTCACTTTCAATGGTCTCAGGTAAGGTACCCCATACCTGCATGCAATTTCGGCCATAATCTTCTTTGCTATGTTTTTGGCCACCCTGAAAACAAGACATCACCCATCAATATATACTCATACACGCCCACCTTGGGCAATTGAAGGTAGTCTACAAATGTTGAAACGCTGATTTCTTTCATCACATAAGGATTTAACCCTTACTTCATAGAACTGACTTTGCTCACAGCTGGCTAACAGTAAACGTGGCTGTGCCACCTTCCTCTACTAGTCAGTTTTCTAATTGCCAACACACAAGGTCAGATTCCCGGTCCACACAGGCATAAAGAAACATCTCCCATACTTTAACACACACACAAGTCTTTGAACATATTAACAAATAACATACCAATAACATACACACACGCTCAGTACCTCACATACATGGACTTGTTTTGATTATCTGTTTGGTTTGCAGATAGCGTACTCGCTATCGCACATTCCAATTTCATGACGTCACTCCCCCCGTGCAGCTACTCGGCCCCCTAAGTCTCACTCTGGACTCAGCCATATTTACTGGGCAACAGAGACACGCATGGGCACACAGATAAACAGATAGACAAGCAGGCACCTTCTCCTTCACATTCCCAAGCAGGCTCACCCCTGGCTCACCCTTGTGCAGGATATTTTTAATTTTTTTTTCTTCCCTGGCTACCATGTCTGGTCCGCCAGTCCAGGACTAACCCTCCGCCACTCCAGACAGATAACTTACAGTCCTCCCAGGACTCCCCACACCCTCCCTCTCCTGGGATAATTTAGTGGCCCTTAATTTGAGTCCCACCTGGAGCTACCCGGGGTCACACCCTCCGTCACTGGTACAGATAAATCAGCAACCCCTAAATCAAGCCTGTCCTGGAGCACCCTGGAGCTACACCATCTGTTTGAACAGGACAGATAATTTAGTAGCCCCTAATCCGGCTCCGCCCCCCTGCAAGGGGAAATCTCTTGCTCTGCTTAACCATTAACTGTGAAGGTGCCTGACACAAAGCACACAGACAAGCACACTGTAAAACTCAGGATTTTACATCAACCAAAATTGTTACTATTCAAAACATAATATCAATAGCAGAATAGATTACCACAGCACAGTGGAGCACCGCAAGAGGCAGATGAGATAACCAGAATTTTCTCACCTTGTCTCTGAGGCTGCAGTCCTCGCCCTCAAGCGTGGGCTACCGTGCTCTGGGAACCCCAAACTTCAGCTAGCGATGCTACTTCTCCTTAGCCCCATGTTGGGTGCCAATGTAAAAGATGCCTTCAATCAGTGCTGATCATGTTTGCTCTACTGCTCCAAATTAAAAGTAACCCAAGGAATTTTTACGTGCAAGGAAGAAAATAACAGTGACACAATGGGGTCAAATTAAATTCTAATTTATTATAGGAAGTATAAGTACATCTAGCTATAGCGGCCATCTTATAGTGGAGTCTGTACTAACAGCAGAAAAGCATATATGACGTAGCAAGGAGGCGTGTTCCCTTCGGTAGGATGGAACCTTCATGCTCTGGAGAAGATAAGGTGTTGTCTAAGAGCTGGAGTTTTATGGGAGCTTTCTTAGCTGATTCAAAGAATGACATCCAAATCTCTATCAATAGTGTGTATATACAGTGTGTGGGTGTATATATATATATATATATATATATATATATTGTATATATACTGTGTGTATATGTATTTATAGTGTATGTATATGTATGTGTATATATATATATATATATATATTATATATAAAAATGAGTTTCTGTCTGTCTGTCTCGACGGTCTGTCTGTCTGTTCTTTATGCGCGACTGGAGCGATCTTCACCAAATTTGGGACACAGATAAATTAGGTGTCCGGGAAGACAGGTCTCAGCTCTCTAGGACATACCATTCCTGAGATATTTCCAAAAAATGACCTGCATTAGCCAATACAAGACTGCAAGTCTTTCTCTTCATATCCCAACTGCCATACACACGGTCACATGTCCTTTATCAGCCAATAGAAGCTCGCAGGCCCTTAGTCTCCACATACACACAGGTTTCCATAACAACCCAAGCATTTTTCTTCACTGCTGTAGGTCAGCTTTAGGCTAGGGCTACATGACAACATGTGTCGCATGACAATAAGTCTCACCACACATGGGGCACAACTACACTGCGACATTGATGTCGCACAGCAATTTTTGCAATGATATGGTGTTGCAATGCGACATGCTGCGACTGTGACACAACAGTTACAGAAAAGTCCATCTTGGATGGATTTTTTGAGATTGTCGTGTCGCAGTCGCAGTATGTCGCAAGTCAAAATGCGACACTATAGCCTATCATTATAAAAAGAATTGTGAGACATTGGTGCGACAAAATGTCGTCTTGTAGTCCTAACCTTAAAGGGGCAGGATGTTGTGGAGGTCACTTTAAGGGGGCAGGGGCCACTATTAAAGGGGCAGCTGGTGTGGAGGTCACTGTTAAGGGGGCAGAGGACACTATTAAAAGGGCAGCTGCTGTGGAGCTCACTGTTAGGCTACATTCACACGACCGTATTTTTTTCATCCGTATCTTACGGACGCAAAAAACGGAAGCCGTATGTCCGCATTTTGCGGAAGAAGGCTTCCGTATCTCTTCCGTTTTTTGCGGATCCGCAAAATACTGAACTGGAGGGAGGGAAAAAAAAAAAAGAGAGATAAAATTAGTTGTCAAGGAAACGAATGTGGAGAAGTCACATGTTCATTCAGGCGCCATTTTATTGTGCTTCTATAGCTGGATAGAGCTCATTTGTGGTTCTTGTGGTGTGCTGGAATTTATTTCACTTTTCTCTGCGACCATCATGTCAAATTCTTTTGAAAGAGAACTGCTTCTGCGCTGGCTCCTTTCTCGTCGATTTGGAAGGCAATCGCCTATGCTGGACACTGAAGCAAGAAGGAGAAAGAGGCAATGGGTGCATCCTATTATCTCACAAAGGCTGAGGAAGGGACACTTCCATACTTTGTATGCAGACCTGCGGCAGGACCCCTCAAAATTTTACAACTTTTGTCGTATGTCTGTGGATTCATTTGATCGTCTACTTGCGGCTCTGCGTCCGTACCTTACATATCAGGATACGAACATGAGGCGCTGCATTGGACCTACAGAAAGACTCATTGTCACTTTGAGGTAAAAAATGTATTATATATATATTTTACTTAATACTAAATGTATTTTATCATTAATTAAATTTAATATATATAGAATTAAATCTTGGATTATTAATTTAAGCTAACAATGGTATGTCACATATATCAGATATTGGACTAGCTAAAAATCTTTAAATAGATGCTATAAACTGAAATATAGTGTTAAATTTAGAATGCTTAGTAACTGACATACCCTTTATATTTTTTTTATATCTTTCAGATTCCTGGCTACTGGTAACTCCTTTGCTTCGCTGCACTACGAGTTCCTGCTGGGAGTCTCAACTATCTCTGGGATAGTCAGCAAAACATGTAAAGTTATATGGGACGATCTCAGAGAAGCGGTGATGCCCACTCCCAAGGCGGATGATTGGCTACGTATCGCCGAGGGTTTTCAAAAATCAGCGCAGTTTCCGAACTGCATTGGGGCACTTGATGGCAAACACATACGTGTTAAGAAGCCGGCTCACTCAGGGTCCCGGTACTTTAATTACAAACAGTACTTTTCTGTAGTGCTGTTAGCCTTGGCTGACAGTAATTACAGGTTTGTAATTGTTGATATCGGGGCCTATGGGAGCACTTCAGACAGCCGCATCTTAAGTGCTTCCAGAATGGGAGAACGACTTCGCGCCAATCAGTTAGCCCTACCAGAGCCCCGTATCTTCAGGTCCCCCAGTTCCATTTGTAATTGTTGCTGATGAAGGGTTTGCATTGTCACCAAATATGATGCGGCCCTTCCCCAGACGCGATTTAGACAACCGAAAGCGCATATTCAACTACCGACTGGCTCGTGCCCGTCGGTTTGTTGAATGCGCTTTTGGTATACTTTCTGCTAAGTGGAGAGTATTTATGTCTTCTATGCAAATGGATCCAGAAAATGTCACGCTGGTGATACAAGCTTGTGTCGTTTTACACAATTTCACCAGGATTCATGATGTTCCCTTGGATGCAGAAACGTTTCAAAACTTGACTAACACAGCTGTCAATTTTGAAAACAGTCCGACATGGAAGACCTGGATCAGCTGGACTAGCTGTTCGGGAACGCTATGCGGACTATTTTTGCAGTCCAGAGGGTGCATTGTCGTGGCAGATGGATTTCATCCGTGGTGGTCGTTGAGTTTATCTGGTCTCTGGGTTTAAATTGGTTGGTGTAGTGGAGCGAGGAGGTGAAGCCTGAGAAGAACGTTCAAGCAGTGCCAAGGCTTTTTGGGGGCCGTCAAAGACCCAAGCCTTGCCCGCCATCGAGAACCGGAGGATGGCAGGGTACTGGAGAGAAAACGTATAGATTTGTCCAGTAGAAGTTTGCACACTTTACTAAAGGCCCTCCTTTTTTCCGCCACCACCGAGGAAAAATCCTGGAACATCAGCAATTTAGAGTTCTCGTACTGTAAGGAGGGTGCTTGGCGGAAAGCAGCCAGGAGCTTCAACTTGTCCTGATAGTTGAGGACCTTGAAAATGACTGGGCGTGGTTTAGAGGAGTCCTCAGAGCGTGGAGGACCCACCCTGTGGGCTCGTTCCACAGGAATAGAGTACTGTGCTTCTCCCAGTTTAAGCGTTTGAGGGAGCCATTCCGAGGTTAGCCATAGCAACTCACTGGGGCGAACGGATTCCGGGACCCCAATCAACCTCAAGTTGTTGCGCCTGGAACGGTTCTCCAGGTCATCTATTTTATTCTGCAGAGAAACTAGCAAAGTGTCCTTGGATTCAATTTGTTCCTTACAGACCAACACTGTGTCCTCCAGGTCAGATATTCTTTGCTCCGCCTCCGAGATGCGGGTGGAGTGAGCGGTGATTTGGGAAACTATAAGGTCCAATGAAGATTGAAAGGCAGCCAGTCGCGTGTCAATGGTAGGCATCATGAGGTCAAGGATGGCCTGAGCAGTTGCTTTTGAGGAATCAACAGGGGACCCTTCCATAGTTTTAGTTGGAGAGGAAGGATTTGGATTCCTAGCAGACGATCTGAGCCCTTTTGCAGAAGGAGTTTTCCCAACAAATTTATCCATCGGAAATCTAGGTGAGCGTAGAGTACAGCAGAACAGGCTTCACAAAGAAAACAATGGTGGAGTCACTAAGCGACTTACTTTACATGAGAGACTGGTTGACTTATTTCGATGGTACGGTACTCAGGCTGAAGAAGGTGCCGTCCGGGTACCAAAGTAGATCGAGACCGCCGGCCTCTAAGTCCCCTGGGATGAAGGAGAGCCGGGCAAGAAGATGGTGCTATCTGCCCTTGTCCAACCCGTATCCAGACACTAATGATGAGTCTGGGGCTCGTATAAGAAGCGGACCGATAGAGTCACACTATCCAGAGGACCTGGGAGGGCTAATACTGTTAGCCTATAGCTGAATGTTAAAAGTAGCTCCTGTTAGGGTGCAGTTAGGGTACAAACCAGTAGTAGACAACTACCTCAAAAATTGGGTCGATGGCCCTTTAAGAAAAATTGGTGTAGAACTCAGATGAGACAGGTGGAGTTCCTGAAATATTAAGGCTATGCCTTTAAACAGAGAGGTCCGGAGCTGGGCTTAAAATAGCAGGGTGCCCAGAGGGCCACATATGAAGGGCTTCCCACAATAGCAGAAGAAGCGCGGTTTGCGCCCACCACACTGAAAACGGCTCACCCTTCCTTTGCCGCGGGTCTATCAGAGCTGGTGCCTCCTCCGCTCCCGAAGCTGGATCGTCGCATCATTTTACTGCATATCTGGGCGCCATGCCGGGGCTCTTCCTCTTCTTGTGTGCACAGTGATCTGTGCAGAAGCTGCCGGGGAGCTGAGCTATGGAGGAGCCGCCGTCCCGCCGCCTGGTGCTCAAGAACCGGAGGGCGACTCTGGAGAGAGTGGAGAAGTTTATCTCTGAGCTGTACTTCACCGACTGCAACCTGCGGGGGAGGTGAGCGGTTGACCTTCATTTCTTAAAGTAATGATGGCCACTCGTTTTTCTTTACTTAGCTGCTTTTTTCTTGCCATAATACAAATTTTAACAGTCTATTCAGTAGGACTATCAGCTGTGTATCGACCTGACTTCTCCACAACGCAACTGATGGTCACAACCCCATTTATAAGGCAAGAAATCCCACTTATTAAACCTCACAGGGCACACCTGTGAAGTGAAAACCATTTCAGGTGACTACCTCTTGAAACTCATCAAGAGAATGCCAAGAGTGTGGAAAGCAGTAATCAAAGCAAAAAGGTGGCTACTTTGAAGAACCTAGAATATGACATATTTTCAGTTGTTTCACACTTTTTTGTTATCTATATAATTCCACATGTGTTAATTCATAGTTTTGATGCCTTCAGTGTGAATCTACAATTTTCATAGTCATGAAAATAAAGAAAACTCTTTGAATAAGAAGGTGTGTCCAAACTTTTGGTCTGTACCGTATATACTGTGTTGGTTATAGTGCTGTATTTATGTTCCATGTTTGGTTCTGTAATTATGAAATGAGCTTGGCTCAGTGCTGTATTTATGTGATGAGCTTGGTCCTGGTGCTGTATTTATGGGATGAAATTGATTCTGGTGCTCTATTTATGTAGTGAGCTTGGTTCTGGTGTTGTGTTTATGTAATGAGCTTGGTGTGGCACCACTACTTCTGTGCATATATGGAGTCCTCTCCATTCACTGCTATGAAGCTTTTGAGAATAACCACAAAATGGTAGATTTTTAAAAGCATTGTAACATCTAATTGTGAGAGGTACATACCTTATAGGAATAAAAGGCTAAGAAACAATAAGAAACCAATGTGGATAAATAGAACTGTAAAGAAAGCAATAAATGACAAAAAGAAAGCATATAAATCACTAAAACAGGAGGGGAGCCAGGAAGCACTGATAAACTATAAGGAAAACAATAGAATATGTAAAAAACTAATACAAATTGCCAAACTAGAGACCGAGAGATTAATTGCCAAAGAGAGTAAAACTAACCCTAAAATGTTGTTCAATTATATAAATAGTAAAAAATATAAATCTGAAGGAGTCAGCACTCTACATATCAATGAAGGGGGTGTTGCAGAGAGCGACGAGGATAAAGCAAAACTATTAAATATTTTTTTCTCCACTATATTGACTGAGGAAAATGAAATGCAGAATGTAAAAGTAAATTCCCCATTAAAAGTGCCCTGTCTGACCCAGGAAGAAGTACAACAGCAACTTAAAAAGATTGAAATAGACAAATCGCCAGGACCGGATGGCATACAACCCTGTATCCTAAAGGAATTAAGTGATGTCATAGCCAGACCATTATTTCTGATATTTACGGACTCTATACTGACAGGGAATGTTACACAGGATTGCCGCATTGCAAATCTGGTGCCAATATTCAAAAAGGGTCCAAAAACAGAGCCTGGAAATTATAGGCTGGTAAGTTTAATATCTGTTGTTGGTAAACTGTTTGAAGGGTTTCTAAGAGATGCTATCTTTGAGTATCTCAATGAAAATAAGCAAATAACGCCATATCAGCATGGCTTCATGAGGGATCGGTCATGCCAAACGCATTTAATCAGCTTCTATGAGGAGGTAAGTTCTAGACTTGACAGCATCAATGGATGTCGTATATCTGGACTTCTCCAAAGCATTTGACACCGTACCTCATAAAAGGTTAGTATATAAAATGAGGATGCTCGGACTCGGAGAAAATGTCTGTATGTGGGTAAGTAACTGGCTGAGTGACAGAAAACAGAGAGTGGTTGTTAACGGTAGATACTCAGATTGGGTCACTGTCACTAGTGGGGTACCTCAGGGGTCAGTATTGGGCCCAATTCTTTTTAATATATTTATTGTAGAAGGCTTTCACAGTAAAATATCTATTTTTGCAGATGACACTAAACTGTGTAAAGTAATTAACACTGAAGAGGACAGTTTGTCTGCTACAGAGGGATCTCTAGATTGAAGGTTTGGGCAGGAGAAATGGCACATGAGGTTTAACACTGACAAATGTAAAGTTATGCACATGGGAAGGAATAATGCAAGTCACTCGTACCTATTAAATGGTAAAACACTCGGTAACACTGACATGGAAAAGGATCTAGGAATTTTAATAAACAGCAAATTAAGCTGCAAAAACAAGTGTCAGGCAGCTACTGCCAAGGCCAATAAGATAATGGGTTGCATCAAAAGGGGCATAGATGCCCGTGATGAGAACATAGTCCCACCACTTTACAAATCACTAGTCAGACCACACATGGAGTACTGTGTACAGTTCTGGGCTCCTGTGAACAAGGCAGACATAGCAGAGCTGGAGAGGGTTCAGAGGAGGGCAACTAAAGTAATAACTGGAATGGGGCAACTACAGTACCCTGAAAAGTTATCAAAATTAGGGTTATTCACTTTAGAAAAAAGTGTTGTGGGGAGATCTAATAACTATGTATAAATATATCAGGGATCAGTACAGAGATCTCTCCCATCATCTATTTATCCCCAGGACTGTGACTGTGACGAGGGGACATTCTCTGCGTCTGGAGGAAAGAAGGTTTGTACACAAACATAGAAAAGGATTCTTCATGGTAAGAGCAGTGAGACTATGGAACTCTCTGCCTGAGGAGGTGGTGATGGTGAGTACAATAAAGAAATTCAAGAGGGGACTTGATGTATTTCTGGAGTGTAATAATATTGCAGGCTATAGCTACTAGAGAGGGGTCGTTGATCCAAGGAGTTATTCTGATTGCCTGATTGGAGTCGGGAAGGAATTTTTTTCCCCCTTAAGTGGGGAAAATCGGCTTTTGCCTCACAGGGGTTTTTTGCCTTCCTCTGGATCAACTTGTAGGAAATAGGCCGAACTGGATGGACAAATGTCTTTTTTCGGTCTTATATACTATGTTACTATGTTACTAACCAGTGCTCAGCTATTTTTGAAATTCCCATAATGGTGAATTGAGGGATGCTCGTGCATGGTTGTGGAGATATGTTGTGAGGGGTGGCAAAAGGACTTCTTGCACAGGGTGCCATGTAATCTGTGTCACAGATGCAAAGGAGGTGTATTGCACCCCGAACAAATGGCTTTAGGTTACCCACAGAATTAAAAGACAGATTAACTATTGTATTTCTGTGTCACCGATGCAGAGGAGGTGTATCTCACTACAAAAAATGGGTTCATGTCACCGACAGAATTAACAGATAGATTAACTATTGTATTTCTGTGTCATAGATGCAAAGAAGATGTATCTCTCCCCCAAAAATAGGTTCATGTCACACACAGAATTAACAGACAGATTAACTATTGTATTTGTGGATTACGAGTGCAAAGAAGGTGCACCCCCAAAAAATGGCTATAGGTCAGCCACAGAATTAACAGACAGATTGCCAGCCTAAAACTGTCCCTCACTCGAGCTGCGTCCTGTCCCTACACTAGTTAGAGCAGAATGGCGGTGCCACACATAATCTGGCATTTATATGGGCTGGGTCACGTGCTACGCTGGTCAATCACAGGCACAACTGTGATGGCTTCCAAGTACCCACAGCTAAAGTTTGTTTCAGCAAACTTTATTCAGCATCCGAACACAGACTTCCGCGACTAAGTCCATGTTCGTGTTCTGGTGCCCGCACCCTCAATGTCTGGCACAAACTTTACAGTTCGGGTCCACTTATCCCTACTGTTTAGTAAACTGAAGTATCCAAAGTGGAATCCGATCTAAAGTTTAGGAAAAATGTGACTTTTTTTAAAAAAAATATTCTAAAATGGCAGTTGCTTGTGTTTCAAAGTAAAAGTAAGAAGTAAGGGAACGCGAAATCACCCATAATGCCATTTAGCCAGCTAATCCACAGATAGCGATCCCCTGTGATGTCACAGCCCTATAAAACCCTCATCCCAAGCGTTCTCTGCTCTTTCACTGTGAGCTGAGCTTAGTGAGAGATTTAACAAGTGCTTGAAAAAACAGCTGAGGGAGATTGCAGGGACAGTGCAGAGAGATTGTAGGGAGAGTTTTTTGGAGACTGTAGGGACAGTACAGGCTGAGTATTATCGTCATGTGCATCTTATATATTCAATAGGGAGGCTCTCAATTAGAAGCTATGGAAGTTGCAGGTTGCGCTTATCCACTGAATCACCCACTACCAGTGTGTAGGAAAAAAAATTGCGCAAATATATGACAGGCACTCCTCCTTCTGGGTTGTATATGAGAATAATGATTATTTATTCAATAAAATAAATTTAATAAAATATATATATTTTATATAAAAAAACAATAAATAAAAACATATTATATTACATATGGAGCCCCAAGTAATATTCTTGCAATTGTAAGGGATCGCTTTCTCTCGGGGGAATCACAGACTTCTTCATAGACAACTGGATTTAATGTCCAAACTGGTGCTTTATAGTGGCACTTCAGCACCCACACAAACATCAGCATCAAAACAAACATCTGCCCATCTAGGCTCTAACTAATACATAGTAGTTTTCCCTGACTCGCCTCTAAGCAGAGGGTCTCGGGCTCCAAGACTTAGCAGGTCTGCTCATCAGACACAAGTCCATACGGCAAGGTATCCGGCTTCACATAGCCTCGTGGCCCCTCAGCCACATACGCTCCAGCAGCCTCCAGGCTGTGACCATACCAGCACCCTTGGGGAGATGGTTCAGAAGTCCTCCCGACTCTGACCCTGAGACGCTCTTTCTGTAGGCGTCACTGGGACCCGGAATTCATGGTTTTACAAAGCCTTGTGGCCCCTCAGCCCTCCTGGCTGAGACCACACAGAGCCTCTGTAGGCCTCTGTTTCCAAGTTTTCTCTCTCTAGACCGACACACAGAGGGTTGATTTTATCCCTCCTTGATTACAGCAGGCCTCACCTGCGATGACCTCAGGTAAAGGACAATACCCGGACTGGAAGGGTGTGGACTGGCAGATCCCACTACCAAACCTATCCACCAGTCCAAATGAAATCCAGCCCAGAACAAAATTTACACAAAACTGTCTCAGCAAACTACGCTTTGCTGAAACCCCTGCAGATTTCTGAAATTACTTAAATTAACATAAAATACATAAAAATTAAAAATGATAATCTTGAACTAGGAGGAGGCTGTCCATATGGAGTAGGAGGTTGAGGAGACAGTGGACGTGGCAGTGTAGGTGGAAGCTTTGGTGGAGGACTTGAAAGGTAGGTAGCCAACACTTTTTTTTTTTTTTTGTTTTTTTTTTTTAATTTGGGTAGACCCCAAAACATGGGGAAATATAAAAAATAAAACAAAGAGAAAGTGCCCTGGAGTATAACAATGGCTGGGTGAGGCTGGTATAAATGTCTATTCTGCACAAGGTACGGAAAAGTCCTGTGGGATCCATGCCTGGTTCATTTTAATGAACGTGAGCTTGTCCACATTGGCTGTGGACAAGCCAGCACATCCAAGGCGTAAAAGGCAAGCTCAGGCCATGTGCCCAATTTGGAGACCCAAAAGCTGAATGGTCCATCAGTCAGTACAAGTAGGCGTGTACACACATACAGCTCCACCATGTTGCTGAAATGCTGCCTGCTGCTAAGACGTTCCATATCAGCTAGTGGTGCTGCTTGTTATGGCGTGCTGACAAAGCTTTTTCACATTTCGGCCATGCCAACCCTGCCCACTGAGGAAGGGACAAGAAAAACAAGGTTCCCGAAACGCATCTGGTGTCCAGAAAGTGAAGTGTAAAATTCATTTGCCGGCAGTAACATGTGAAGCACATCGGGAAAAGTGAAACAAGAAAATTTAAAGATAAAGTTACTCCTACGCTTCTGTGAACATCGGAAGTGCTCTCGCGAGATTACGAGGTACTAGCAAGAGGCAAGTAACACAGAGCAGGGAGAGTGTAGGACGCCACACGAACCTCTCGCAACCAAGAACTTAACGTCTAAACAGTGAGTACGTACATCTATTCATTGCCTGCAATTTTGAATTTGCCACCTGCGGGGTGCAAGTGAAATCTTTATCGATCAGCAATATCTGTAGAGACTCATTCCTGACTGCAGCAGTGATCTATAAAGATTTATCTCGGACTGCATCAGTGATCCATCACGTCTGTATAGGGCAGGGGTGTCCAAACTTTTTTCGAGGAGGGCCAGATTTGATGAAGTAAATATGTGTGAGGACCGACCATTTTGTGATTGTAAAAAATCGCTGTTGTGACATTAAAACAGCTTCAAGTTGCTTCAACTTTTCACTGCGGTTGTGCCCTATGTGCTATGTCTCGACTGGTAGTGTTTCTTGACATTAAATTCCTTATAAGCAGCCACAGTCTCTTGGCATAGCAGACAAACACAGTAATTCGGTATTTCAGTGAAAAAAATATTCCACTTGCACCTGTCCTGATAGCGGTGTCCCTCACTGTCAACTTTTCGTTTCTTATTTGTAGTTACCATTATAAAAATTGGCCAGAAGGGGAGAAGTTATGTAGAGAGAACTAGGAGCACACTCAGATAATCAAATTATAGCACAGTGATGGACAGTGAGGGATTAATGAAGGGTATGACAGTTTGCTACCACAAATTCCTATTATGCTCCCTTGTCTGCTTTATTATACAATTATCTTGAGTTCACAGCCCTGCCTTCCTGTCTTCAATAAAAGGCTCAATAGCCCTTATGGTCGTCCATGTGGCTGTGTGTGTGGAGGCACAGGGAGAAGTAAAGGCCAAATATAGATCTTATGGCCCCCCCCCTTCCCCCCCAGTGAGTCCCCGAGCACTGCTCAGGATATCTCTATCAGCCGGCGCAGGGAAAACGGAAGCTCATATAATTATATATATCTTCCAGTGAGTCTCCGAGCACAGCTCAGGACTCCTTTGATCTCTCACTACGGGACTTGACGTCATCAGCCGGCTAACGAAGAAGGAAAGCCCTCCGAGATCTCGTGAGATTTGGGCTTTCCTTCTCCCTGAACCCAAATCTCACGAGATCTCGGACGTCACCAGATTAGGGCTTTCCTTCTCCCTGAGCCCAAAGCCCAAAGCTCACGAGATCTCGGACGTCGTGAGATTTGGCCTTTCCTTCTTCGTTAGCCGGCTAATGACATCAAGCCCCGCGGTGAGAGATCAAAGGAGTCCTGAGCTGTGCTCGGGAACTCACTCCGGGGGCCGTATGATCACTATTTGCCTAACTTAGCTGGGGGGCCGTATCAGTCCGGAACGCGGGCCGCAATTGGCCCACGAGCCGGACTTTGGACATGCCTAGTTTAGGCGGTCTTACGTTTATAAAGACTTACCACAGAGTTACCAACAACGCTATAACACATCTATATAGACGAATAACAGTGTCAAAATAGAGGACAGTGCGAAAGCTCATGTGAGCGAGTTTAATTAAGTGTTGACATATTGAAAAAATTGGTCCTGAGTGTAATACATGCAGTAGTACATAGAGTTCATTATGAATGATACATATTCAATGTTAAGCTATGAATGAATAGCCAAGGGAATTTTTAATAGTTTATTCATCATGTTTTAATGCTTTATTAAATATTTTTAAACTTGATAAAATACAAAAATAAACACAATAACGTGTAGCTAGAAAAGCAGGAATGCTTTGTGTGCAAAAAGCCAGAACACCTAAAGGCAGATTGTAGAATCTGGAAAGCTAGAATGCAAAAACAAAGTGGTTTGCAGCAAGCTAAGAATGTCATAGAAACAAAAGAGTGTGCATTTGAATCCAAAATGGTGTCAACTCTGTGCAAGCATGGTGTGTGGACTCAGGTGCTACAAGTCACATGACAAATGACTGACATTTCCGCACTCAGCTTGACGAAAGCAAAACAGAAAGTATAACTACAGCTAATGGACAATTCATGAAATCAGTGGGAATAGAAGATGGCTTTCTAAACTGTCCTATCTCTCCAGATATCACTAAAAAGATCCATATGAGGAATGTTCTGTATGTGCCAGATCTTGATACTCACTAACCAAGGTAATGTAGTCACATTTAAGGGTGACAGTTGTATCATCACAAAAGGGGGTTGCTTGCTTGCAAAGGCTAAAATCATAGATGAACTATATCAGATGAACTGCAGTGAAATGGTTAAAACAGCCAAGAGGATAAACATTCAAACTGCACCCACACTTGGCACAGATGACTTGGGCACAGAAATCCTGATACAATAAAAAAAACAGTTGAGACTAACTATGCAAGTGGTATTACGATTAATCCATTTGATCAAATAATGATCTGCACCAGCTATATAAAATGAAAAATGACAAGGACACCTTTTCCCAAGCAGACCAGCAGCAAAGCTCAAGAACCTCTGGACTTAATTGATTCAGATCTTTGTGGTCCAATGAAAACTATAACTCCAGCAAAGAAAAAGTACCTCCTGACTGTCATTGATGATTACTCCAGATATACCACAGTGTTTCTACTTCACAATAAGGATGAAGTGACAGAGAAATTAGAAGAGTATCTCGCTCAAGTAAGTAATACATTTGGCAGGATGCCCAGAGTACTACAAACAGATAATGGCTCAGATTATACAAGTGGTAAAACACAAGCCATTCTCAGGAAACATGGAATTATGTTCCAGATAAATGTTCCATATAACCCAGAGCAAAATGGAGTTGCAGAGAGAATGAACCGCACACTGTGTGAAAGAGGGAGGAGCATGCTATTTAATGCTGATATGCCAACTATATACTGGGAAGAAGCTATCATGACTGCATGTTATCTTTAGAATTGTTTGCCAGGAAAAGCAACAACAAAAATTCCATATGAACTATGGAACAAAAAGAAACCAGATTTAAGACACATCAGAATTTTTGGAAGTAAAGCCTATGTACACATTCCAAAAGAAAAACGTACTAAATGGGATTCATGTGCAAAAGAAGAAGTACTTGTGGGTTACAGTGAATCTCAAAAAGATACAGGATTTTACATCAAGACACTAACAAGGTAACAGTCAGCAGAGGTGTAATTATTGGTGAAAGTTCTGTGTGTTTAACGTTTGAACAACTGACACAAACTATTCAAACTGAGAAAAATAAAATAAGGAAAGTGACACAGAAATAGAAATTACTGCAGAAAAGTAAAAAACTGAACCAGAGATACCTTCAGTCAGAAGATCAACCAGAACCAATAAAGGTGTTCCAGCTGAACGTTTATCCTACATAACTAGCAGAGCCGTTTAAACTGAACCAGGTTCATGGAAAGAGATGCAGAAACTGCCAATGCATTAGAAATAAATATGGAATAAAGCCGCTGATGAAGAGATGACATCACTCAATGATCTCCAGACATGGACACTTTTAGAGCTACCTCAAGGTAAACATGCCATAGGATGTAAATGGGTTTTTAAAACCAAATGTAACTCTAAAGGGAAAGTCTGTCGGTACAAGGCAAGGTTGGTTGCTAAAGGTTACTCACAGAAGTTCGGTCAGGACTATGATGCTACTTTTGCTCCAGTTGCTAAACAAAGTACTTTCAGAACACTTATGACAGTGGCTGCCATGCGTACAATGATTGTGAAACATCACAATATTAAGACAGCTTTTCTTAATGGTGATATTGAAGAAGAAATTTATATGTCAAATTTACATGCCAGAAGGGTATGTGAAAAAGGGACAAGAGCACCTTGTCTGCAAGTTGCAAAAATCTCTTTACGGCCTTAAACAATCAGCTCAAGCATGGAACTTAAAGATTAATCAAGTTCTACTAAATGAAGGATTTTAAGCAAAGCTTATCCGTGCCTATACGCTAAACAAGTAGACGCAGAATGTTTGTATCTGCTAATTTGTGTGGATGACCTGATCATTGCTCACAAAAACAACAATGAAATTGCAAAGTTAACAGGAGTACTCAATAAGCACTGCGAAACTAAAGACCTAGGTGAAGTGACATATTATCTTGGAATTGACATCCAGCGTGAAAAAGATGGAAGTTTCCTGTGAAACCAGAATGCAAAAATTGAATCTATTCTTCAACAATTCAACATCACAGAGGCCAAAGGAACAAGCACACCTATGGATACAGCCTATCCAAAGTTAGAAGGAGAAGATGATCTTCTCACATCCAATGAACAGTACAGACAAGTAGTGGGGGCACTTCTCTACATTGCAACCACTATACGTCCAGACATTGCAGCTGCCATGTCTCTTCTTTGCAGACGAGTTGATAAACCACGTCAAAGAGACTGGAATGCAATTAAGAGTTATGAGAAATCTGAAACAGACAAAATACTTAAGTTTCAAACTGTCAGCAAGTGGTGACTTAAACTTCATGGGATATGTGGACTCCGATTGGGCAGGTGACCACAGCACATGCAAATCCATAAGTGGTTACTTATAAAAAAATTGGGAAACAGTCCTATATCTTGGTCCAGCAAGAAACAGATGTCAGTGGCATTGTCTAATACAGAAGCTGAATGCATATCTGCAGCTTATGCCAGTCAAGAAGTTGTGTGGCTAAAGCAATTACTCAAGGATCTTGGAGAGGCAACATCAGAACCTACTGTTATTTGAGGACAATCAGGCTTGCATTAAGCTTGCAACAAGTGAGAAGATTAATGCAAGAACCAAACACATCGACGTCAAACATCATTACATTCATGACTTAGTTGATCAGAAAGTGATTGTGTATTGTGAGTCTGAAAAAATGATTGCTGATGCTTTGACAAAGCCATTCGCTAGAAACAGAATTGTGGATTTTAGATCAGAAATGGGACTGACCTAGATAGTAGTTGTTCAGTGGGGGTGTTAGCATACAAGGTTTGTATTGTATAGGCAACAAACACTGTATGTCATTGCTGTATATCTAGTATATTGTATGGTCACTAGATGGCAGTGTTACATTTGTGTAAGTTCCTGTTTTGCTGTGTCTCTAAAGAGTTCAGTGCTCATGCAGTTACCCAGCAGAGGTCACTGTCTGCCTGTCCTTTTGTTTAGACTCAGAAAGTATTTTTAACAGGGCCACGTCCCTTATTTGACGCTCTCCTAATTTTTTTGCAGTCACCCACCGAAGTAACCAATGTTTTTACTAAATTTAGTTCCCTGTCAGCAATGCAGAGCAGAGGTTTTTCACCAGCAAAAATGGGTTAATGTCATCCACCAATGGAACAGACGAATTTTTGAAATTTAGGTCCCTGTCACCTATGCAGAGCAGGGGGTTTTATACAGCAAAAATGGTTCAATGTCAACCACCAATTTAATAGACCAGCTATAGAAATTTATTTCCCTGTCACCTATGCAGAGCAGGGTTTTTGATGGCAAAAATGGGTTAATGTCCCCCAACAATAGAACAGACAATTTTTTTAAAATTATTACCCTGTCTGCTATGTAGAGCAGAGGTATAAAACAGACAAAAATGGGTTAATGTCACCCAACAATGGAGCAGACGAATTTTTGAAAATTATTGCCCTGTCTGCTATGTAGTGCAGGCCGCAAAGGTACTTAATGGCCCAAAAAAGGTGTTGTTGTTTTTTACACACAATGAAACAGATGGATTTAAGTGTATTTATTTCACTATCAGAAATGCAGCACAGGCCGCAAAGGTACTTTATGGCCCAGAAAAGGTGGGGGGGTTTTCACACACAATAAAACTGATTGCTTTAAGTGTATTTCTTTCACTGTCAGAAATGCAGCGCAGTCTGCAAATGTACTATCTAGCACAAAAAGTGTGCTTTTTGAAACCAAAAAATGTAAATGCAGTATTTAACGGTTTTATTGGACTGTTAGAAATGCAGTGCCGGTGTCAAAAAGAGAAAAAAAATCGCTTTAGGTCACACAAATATGTCGCAGACTAATGTAATTGAATTATTTTCACTGCCAGGTATGCACTCCAGGCCGCAGGGGTACTTGACCGCCAAAAAAAGGAATTTGTCCCCCTACAATCTAACAGATTGATTTAATGAATAGATTTTCCCTGTCAGATATTCAGCACAGGGTTAGTTCACAGAAAAAAATGGGAATATACCCTGCAGCCTTTCAACAAGCGCCATTAAATTACCAAACTCGAACCCGAACTTTTACGGAAATATTCTGGTTCGGGTCCGGGTATCAAAAACCCTAAAGTTTGGTACGAACCCAAATTTTACAGTTCGGGTTCGCTCAACCCTACACATAAAGTGACACATGTCAGATTTGCAAAAAATGGCTTGGTCCTTAAGGGTTATGTTTAAATAACCACCATAATAGTGCCTGTGAAAGTGCCTCTATAATAATGACATCTATATTGCCTTCATAAATGTGCCAGCCATAGTGTCAACATACAGTGGATATAAAAAGTCTACACACCCCTGTTAAAATGTCAGGTTTCTGTGCTGTACAAAAATGAGACCAAGATAAATCATTTCAGAACTTTTTCCACCTTTAGGCCCCTTTCACACGAGCGAGTTTTCCGCGCGGGTGCAATGCGTGATGTGAACGAATTGCACCCGCACTAAATCCTGACCCATTTATTTCAATGGGTCTGTGTACATGAGCGTTTTTTTTCACGCATCACTTGTGCGTTGCGTGAAAATCGCAGCATGTTCTATATTCTGCGCTTTTCACGCATCCCCAGCCCCATAGAAGTGAATGGGCTGCGTGAAAACGCATTGCATCCGCAGCAAGCGCGGTGCGTGCGCTTTTCACTGATGGTTGCTAGGAGATGTTGTTTGTAAACCTTCAGTTTTTTAATCACGCCGCGTGAAAACGCATCAAAACGCATTGCACCCGCTGCTGAAAACTGAACAACTGAACGCAATCGCACAGTTTTCACTGAACGATCCGCAACGCATCCGACCTAATCCGGACACGCCGTGGTGAAAGGCGTTAGCTCACGCTTACGGGAGTCACGTGATGTGAACGCATTGCACCTCGCGACTGAATCTCGACCTATTCACTACTGGCGTTCAGCGACGCATCACTTGCGCGTTGCGCGCGAGAATCGCAGCATGCTCTACCGGTTTCGCGTTCTGCTCATGGAAGGAATGGGGCCGCGTGAAATTGACGCATCCGCAGTGCGCGGGTGCATTGATTTCACTGATGGTTGCTAGAAATGCTTGTAAACCTTCAGTTTATACACGCTAAAACGTCGAACGTCATGTACCGCTGCAAAACTGAACACCAACGTTAGCAGGTAAATTGAATGTTTGCCGTAAAGCATAGTTACTGAATGACATGTCGTCAAGATCTCAGACCTAACCGACACGGTCATGTGAAAGGGCCTTAGGCTGGGTCTATACGAGCGTGTCCGGATTAGGTCCGGATGCGTAGTGGATGCTTCAGTGAAAACTGTAGCGATTTCACAGGCAAAGCCATTCAGTTTTGCCTGCGATTGCGTTCAGTTGTTCAGTTTTTCCGCGCGGTGCAATGCGTTTGATGCGTTTTTCACGCGTGATAAAAACTGAAGGTTTACAAACAACATCTCCTAGCAACCATCAGTGAAACGCAACGCACCCGCACTTGCTTGCGGATGCAATGCGTTTTTCACGCAGCCCCATTCACTTCTATGGGGCTAGGGCTGCGTGAAAAACGCAGAATATAGAGCATGCTGCGATTTTCACGCAACGCACAAGTGATGCGTGAAAAAAAACGCTCATGTACACAGACCCATTGAAATGAATGGGTCAGGATTTAGTGCGGGTGCTATGCGTTCACATCACGCATTGCACCCGCGCGGAAAACTCGCCCGTGTGAAAGGGGCCTTAATGTGACCTATATACTGTACCACTCAATTGAAAAACAAACAAATATTTTAGGTGGAGGGAAGAGAACAAAATTTTTTTATAACTGAGGATATAGCTGTGTTCAGAATTAAGCAATCCCATTCAAAATCATGTTAAATAGGAGTCAGCATACACCTGCCATCATTTAAAGTGCCTCTGATTAACCCCAAATAAAGTTCAGCTGCTGAATACTGGCTGATATGGCCCAGGCCTCACAGGTGCACCGAAATGTAGCCTGTGGATGGACATTGGGCACATTTACTTAGGAGTTTTAACACCTCAAAACAACTCAATATACAAAGCGACTGAAAAAATGGTGTGGCGTTAAACAGGCAGGAAATGCATTTTTGCTGGGGATCGTCATTAGCAACGGGCTACAAGTTCAGGATCTGCTCCCCTGTTTATATATGCACAACTGCATTTGGGTTTGAGCATTTCCTGCCTGTTTAACACCATACCATTTTTTCAGACACTTTGTATATTGAGTTGTTTGGAAGTGTATAAACTCTTAGGTAAATGTCCTGATGTCCATCCACAGGTTACATTTTTGTGCACTTGTGAGGCCTGGGCTATATCAGCCAGTCTTGGGTGGGGCTCACAGCCTTCTCCCTCCTCTCATTGTAGGCATGGCGACATGCTGGAGGTGACTGGGGAGTTTGCTGCGAGTCTGCCTTTACACTCCTGTAATTTAGCCCAATGGCCCTTAGTATTGCTCATACGGCACAGGTAGGTGAGCGTTAGGACCCGAGCTACTTGAGAAATCTTGACGCGGTGCTCGGGCTCAGACATGTCCTCCACAGTAGGACATGTTGGCTAATTTTTAATTTTACCTTAAGAATGAGGGTTAATAAGACAGCAGAGTACACCTGTCTGTTCTATTATTATTGTTATGCTGTTTTTCTTCAGCTGGAACTGGGGCCTTAGTTAAGATAGAGGGAATTATGAACAGTTCCAAATACTAGTCAATATTGGCACAAAACCTTCAGGCTTCTGCTAGAAAGATGAACATGAAGAGGAACTTCATCTTTCAGCATAACAACAACCCAAAGCATACATCCAAATCAACATAGGAATAGCTTCACCAGAAGAAGATTTAAGTTTTGGGATGGCCCAGCCAGAGCCCAGACCTGAATCCGATTGAAAATATGTGGGTAGAGTTGAGTGAACACCGGGATGTTCGGGTTCGAGAAGTTCAGCCGAACTTCCCGAAAATGTTCCGAACTCGACCCGAACTTCACCCCGAACCCGAACCCCATTGAAGTCAATGGGGACCCGAACTTTTGGGCACTAAAAAGGCTGTAAAATAGTCCAGGAAAGGGCTAGAGGGCTGCAAAAGGCAGCAAAATGTAGGTAAATCTCCTGCAAACAAACGTGGATAGGGAAATAAATTAAAATAAAATAAATAAAAATTCAGCAATATCAATTGGAGAGAGGTCCCATAGCAGAGAATCAGGCTTCAACTCACCCACCAATGGAGAAGGCTACTTTCATTTATTTAGGCCCCAGCACCCAGACAGAGGACAGAGGTCGCATAGCAGAGAATCAGGTGTCATGTCACCCACCAATGGAGAAGGCCACTTTTAGATAATTAGGCCCCTGGCACCCAGACGGAGGAGAGAGATCGCATAGCAGAGAATCAGGCTTCATGTCACCCAGCAATAGAGAAGGCCACTTCCAGATATTTAGCCCACGGCACCCAGACAGAGGACAGAGGTCGCATAGTAGAGAATCAGGCTTCATGTCACCCACCACTGGAACAGGCCACTTTCAGATAATTAGGCCCCTGGCACCTAGACAGAGGAGAGGTTCATTCAACTTTTGGCTGCACCGCAATATAATGGTAAAATTAAAAAAAGAGGATTCAATAAAGAAGTGCCCCGGAGTACAAGAATATATGGTTGAGGGGGAGGCAGTTATAAATGTCTATTCTGCACAAGGGATGGACAGGTCCTGTGGGATCCATGCCTGGTAAATTTTTATGAACGTCAGCTTGTCCACGTTGGCTGCGTTTGTCAGTAATGACGCCCCCTGCCATGCTGAATACACATTCAGACAAAACGCTGGCCGCCGGGCAGGCCAGCACCTCCAAGGCATAAAAGGCTAGCTCTGGCCACGTGGACAATTTGTAGACACAGAAATTGAATGGGGCCGAACCATCAGTCAGTACGTGGAGGGGTGTGCACACGTACTGTTCAACCATGTTAGTGAAATTCTGCCTCCTGCTAATACGTTCCGTATCAGGTGGTGGGGCAGTTAGCTGTGGCGTGGAGACAAAACTTTTCCATATCTCTGCCATGCTAACCCTGCCCTCAGAGGAGCTGGCCATGACACAGCTGTGTTGGCGACGTCTTGCTCCTCCTCTGCCTTTGCCTTAGGCTTCCACTTGTTCCCCTGTGACATTTGGGAATGCTCTCAGGAGCGCGTCTACCAGCGTGCGCTTGTACTCGCGCATCTTCCTATCACGCTCCAGTGCAGGAAGTAAGGTGGGCACATTGTCTTTGTACCGGGGATCCAGCAGGGTGGCAACCCAGTAGTCCGCACACGTTAAAATGTGGGCAACTCTGCTGTTGTTGCGCAGGCACTGCAGCATGTAGTCGCTCATGTGTGCCAGGCTGCCCAGAGGTAAGGACAAGCTGTCCTCTGTGGGAGGCGTATCGTCATCGTCCTCCGTATCCCCCCAGCCACGCACCAGTGATGGGCCTGTTGGGTGCAACCCCGCTGTGAACCTGCTTCATCCTCATCCTCCTCCACCTCCTCCTCATCCTCCTTGTCCTCCAGTAGTGGGCCCTGGCTGGCCACATTTGTACCTGGCCTCTGCTGTTGCAAAAAACCTCCTTCTGAGGCACTTCTAACAGACTGGCCTGAAAGTGCTAAAAATGACCGCTCCTCATCCTCCTCCTGGGCCACCTCCTCTTCCATCATCGCCCTAAGTGTTTTCTCAAGGAGACATAGAAGTGGTATTGTAACGCTGATAACGGCGTCATCGCCACTGGCCATGTTGGTGGAGCACTCAAAACAGCGCAACAGGGCACACAGGTCTCGCATGGAGGCCCAGTCATTGGTGGTGAAGTGGTGCTGTTCCGCAGTGCGACTGACCCGTGCATGCTGCAGCTGAAACTCCACTATGGCCTGCTGCTGCTCGCACAGTCTCTCCAGCATGTGCAAGGTGGAGTTCCACCTGGTGGGCACGTCTCATATGAGGCGGTGAGGGGAAAGGCTGAAGTTATGCTGTAGCGCAGACAGGTGAGCAGCGGCAGGATGTGAACGCTGCAAGCGCGCACAGCCGGCCCGCACTTTATGCAGCAGCTCTGACATGTCAGGGTAGTTGTGAATGAACTTCTGCACCACCAAATTCAGCACATGCGCCAGGCAAGGGATGTGCGTTAAACTGGCTAGTCCCAGAGCTGCGACGAGATTTCGCACATTATCGCACACCACCAGGCCGGGCTTGAGGCCCACCGGCAGCAACCACTCGTCGGTCTGTTGTTCAATACCCCTCCACAACTCCTGCGCGGTGTGGGGCCTGTCCCCCAAACATATGAGTTTCAGAACGGCCTGCTGACGTTTACCCCGGACTGTGCTGAAGTTGGTGGTGAAGGTGTGTGGCTGACTGGATGAGCAGGTGGAAGCAGAGGAGGAGGAAGCCGAGTAAGAGGAGGAGGCTACAGGAGGCAAAGAATGATGCCCTGCGATCCTTGGCGGCGGAAGGACGTGCGCCAAAGAACTCTCCGCCTGGGGCCCAGCCGCCACTAAATTTACCCAGTGTGCAGTTAGGGAGATATAGCGTCCCTGGCCGTGCTTACTGGTACACGTATCTGTGGTTAGGTGGACCTTGCCACAGATGGTGTTGCGCAGTGCACACTTGATTTTATCGGATACTTGGTTGTGCAGAGAAGGCACGGCTGTCTTGGAGAAGTAGTGGCGGCTGGGAACAACATACTGTGGGACAGCCATCGCCATCAGCTGTTTGAAGCTGTCTGTGTCCACCAGCCTGAATGACAGCATTTCAAAGGCCAGTAGTTTAGAAATGCTGGCATTCAGGCCCAGGGCTCGAGGGTGGCTAGGTGGGAATTTACGCTTTCTCTCCAAGGTTTGTGAGATGGAGAGTTGAACGCTGCCGTGTGACATGGTGAAGATGCTTGGTGACGCAGGTGGTGGTGTCGGTGGTACATCCTCTCTTTGGTGGACGGCAGGTGCCAACATTCCTTCCAAGGCGGAGGAAGAGGCCGAGGCAGCAGCAGAAGAGGGAGCAGGGGGAGCTTGAGTGAGTTCCTTGTTTTTAGGTGTTTACTCGACTGCAGTTCATGCTTTGCATGTAGATGCCTGGTCATGCAGGTTGTGCTAAGTTTCAGAACGTTAATGCCTCGGCACAACGTGCAACCCACTCGGGTCTTGTCGTCAGCACATTGTTTAAAGAATTGCCATGCCAGGGAACTCCCTTGAAGCTGCCTTTGGGGTGCTCAGTCCCTGGTGGCGGTGGCCAATAGCAGGCGAACTCTCTTGGCGCGCGGCTGTTCTGCTTTTGCCCCCTGCTCCCTCTTTTGCTACGCTGTTGGCTCTGTCTCACCACTTCCTCTTCCTCTGAACTATGAAAGTCAGTGGGACGACCTTCATTCCATGTGGGGTCTAGGACCTCATTGTCCCCTGCATCGTCTTCCACACAGTCTTCCTCCCTGACCTCCTGTTCGGTCTGCACACTGCAAAAAGACGCAGCAATTAGCACCTGTGTTTCGTCATCATCAGAGACATGCAGACTCCGATGAGGTGGTATTCCCATGTCCTCATCATCAGGAAACATAAGTGGTTGTGCATCAGTGCATTCTATGTCTTCCACCACTGGGGAAGGGCTAGGTGGATTCCCTTGGGAAACCCTGCCAGCAGAGTCTTCAAACAGCATAAGAGACTGCTGCATAACTTGAGGCTCTGACAGTTTCCCTGATATGCATGGGGGTGATGTGACAGACTGATGGGCTTGGTTTTCAGGCGCCACCTGTGCGCTTTCTGCAGAAGACTGGGTGGGTGATAATGTTGTGAACGTGCTGGATCCACTGTCGGCCACCCAATTGACTAGCGCCTGTACTTGCTCAGGCCTTACCATCCTTAGAACAGCATTGGGCCCCACCAAATATCGCTGTAAATTCTGGCGGGTACTGGAACCTGAGGTAGTTGGTTCACTAGGACGTGTGGCTGTGGCAGAATGGCCACATCCTCTTCCAGCACCAGAGGGTCCACTAACACCACCATGACCGCATCCGCGTCCCTTACTAGATGTTTTCCTCATTGTTACCGTTCACCAAGCACCACAATAAGAAAAAAAATATTTGGCCCAATGTATTGATTTCAAATTCAGGCCTTTTTTTACAGGCACCTAACACTATCTGCCTATTTATTTATGTACTGTATTACACTAATCCAGGCACAGCAGTAACCACTGATTTAGGGGAATATCAATTGTAGGTCTAGTATTTAGGCCCTGGATGAAAGGTGTCCTTTTATGGACAGATTTACACTTGGAGATGCACAGTAGCGTGTGAAAAAATATGTAGGATTATGCCTTCAGCAACTGTATTTTAACACTTTGTGTAATATACCATTTAACAGACAGAAATACACTTGGAGATGCACGGTAGCGTGTAAATTTATTGAGGATGACCTCTCAGCACTTGAATATACATCTTGAGTGTAATATACCCTTTTACAGACAGAAATACACTATGAGATGCACAATAGTGCGTGCAGATTTACAGGATTATGCTTTCAGTAATTGTAATGTAACACTTTTTGTAATATACCCTTTTACGGAAAGAAATATACTTGGAGATGCACGCTGAGTGTAATATACCTTTTTACGGACAGATTAACACTTGGCCTGCAACAGCTGGAACACCAGATTGCTATATTGAATTTCACCTGAGAACAAAATATATCCTTTGATGGATACTATTAAACTTGTCCAGTCACAGCTGGAACACCAGATTTACGGTATTGCTATTTTGGCAATTGAATTTCACCCCAGAACAAAATATATCCTTTGCCGGACACTAGGGAAATTGTCCAGTCACAGCTGGAACACCAGATTTAGGGTATTGCTATTTTGGCAATTAAATTTCATCCCAGAAAAAAATATACCCTTTTACGGACAGATTTAAAATAGGCCTGCAACAGCTAGAACACCAGATTTACTGTATTTCTATTTTTGCAACTGTGTTTCACCCCAAAAAATAATATATCCTTTGACGGACACTAGGGAAATTGTCCAGTCACAGCTGGAACACCAGATTCAGGGTATTGCTATTTTGGCAATTAAATTTCACCCCAGAAAAAAAATATACCCTTTTACGGACAGATTGAAACTAGGCCTGCAACAGCTGGAACACCAGATTTACTGTATTTCTATTTTTGCTACTGACTTTTAAGCCCAGAAAATAATATATCCTTTGACAGACACTAGGGAAATTGTCCAGTCACAGCTGGAACACCAGATTTACGGTATTTCTATTTTTGCAATTGAATTTCACCCCAGAAAATTATCTATCCTTTGCCGGACACTATTAAACTTTGCCAGCCACTGCTGGGACACCAGATTTAAGGGAATGCTATTTTGGCAATTGAATTTCACCACAGAAAAAAATCTATCCTTTGCCAGACAGCAGACAGTATTACACTTGGCTAGCCACAGCTGGAACACCAGATTTCGGGGATTGCTATTTTGGCAATTGAATTTAACCCCTTAATAAAATATAGAAATTTCTATCCTGAGTTTCTAGGGGTGACAATAAACACAGCCAAGCCCCTAATGTAGGATATAGCAAAAAAAAAAAAACTAGTATTGATGGATTATTGGACTTGGTGGCAGCTTGTGCTGGTGCACTACAAGACACAAAATGGCCGCTACGTGACTCCAGCTTAAATAGAGGCTGGGTCAGATGCTGCACTTGGCTAATCACAGACATGTCATTAGTAGGCATGGCTGTGATGGCTTCTTAGGGCAAGAAGTAAAACGCTAGCTGATTGGCTGCTGTGCAGCCCTTCAGAAAGCGGGAAGAAATCGCCGAACAATGGACCCGAACCCGGACTTTTTTGAAAATGTCCGGGTCCGTGTCCCGAACACCCCAAAATTCGGTACGAACCCGAACTATCCAGTTCAAGTTCGCTCATCCCTATATGTGGGGTGATCTGAAGAGGGCTGTGCACAGGAGATGCCTTCGCAATCTGACAGATTTGTAGTGTTTTAGCAAAGAAGAGTGGGCAAATCTTGCCAAGTCAAAATGTGCCATGCTGATAGACTCATTCCCAAAAAGACTGAGTGCTGTAATAAAATCAAAAGGTGCTTCAACAAAGTATTAGTTTAAGGGTGTGCACACTTATGCAACCATATTATTTTATTTTTATATTTTTTCTTCCCTCTACCTAAAAAATTTCAGTTTGTTTTTCAATTGAATTGTACAGTTTATAGGTCACATTAATGGTGGAAAAAGTTCTGAAATGGATTATCTTTGTCTCATTTGTTTACAGCACAGAAACCTGATATTTTAACGTGTAGACTTTTTATATCCACTGTAGATGTGCTGCCTTGGGGCAACTATATTTGTGCGAACTCCAACTTTGCAAGTCACAAAACCTACAGTTCTCCCAATAGAGTATGCAGTTGTTCAATATATTACAAAGGCAAAGTCTCTATCTCCTCCTTGCCTGATAGCTTTTAGGTTTATCGTGCTGCTCTTTCTACATGGGCCAGTACTACTTGCAGCGCTGCTCTTGCAGTGTTGAGCTCCCCCTGCTGGCCACATCTATTATTGATTTTAGAGGCAGAAACATAGCCTAAATGCAGCTGCTTTTTTTTCTCATTTGTCTTCAGATATATTCAGATATTAAGGTAAATTCACCTATATACAATATGAGGACATATCCTGGTGTAATAAACTATTTCAGGGATTTTTTTAAATATACTTTTACAGAATTTTTATGGATTGCAGAGTTATAAAGATTGTTTAATACCTCCCTGCACAGGGTCTTTTCAAGATCGCTCTACTTTTGCTCTATCATTCAAAATGTGTTAAAATGTGCTGAAAATGTCTAACATTATGTCATGGATCACCTCATGTAACACTGAGCAGATGTGCATTACATCATTTCTGTTTAATTAGGGGATCAAGATGAAGGCTACAACGCTCTTTCTTTCGGGAAACCTATTTAATCAGGAAATGGACCATTTTGAGCTGTGTAAAAGTGTTATCTAGGTCTTACTAAGGACTTTGATGTTAACATTCATTCGGAATGAACAGAGGTTGGGTTGTTTAAATAGGCGGCCATGCAAACATTGATATCATTATCTGCAGCATTTCCAGGCCATGAGTTGTTAATTGGCATGGTCACACTCTCGTTAAGCCCTATGACACATTTCTGCAGCAGAACTTTAGTGAGTGAAAAGAGCGGAGGTTTTTAAACATTTATGAAATCCAAATCAGCAGGCATATAACAAACTGTTCTGTATTATTTTGTTGTGCCTTCCTTTTAAATTGTAATACTTTTCTTTAAACTTTTTTTTGCATATGTGAGAAAATTACATCGAGGGAGACTGTGATCAGAATGGTTAGACTTCCCCTTGGGTGCCCCTAGAATCTAGTTTTTGAACAGATAACCAAAGATATAATTTAGTTGTAATATAGAGCCATTGAAATCAGAAGATTATGGGTTTATATATTTTAGGAAAAACGTATTGATCACCACATACCAAACTCACATAAAGATAACAACTAAAAGAGAATCTGTGCTAAGTCAAATTTATGTTGTGTTCTTGCAGTCTTTTTAAAGAAGACATCATGTCATACATCCCACTCCAAGCAGCTTTCCATCCTGGATACAGCTTTTCGCCACGCTGTTCCCCAGGTTCCTCCCCGCAGAATTCCCCAGGTATGCTGCTAATGTGCTACTTATGTCTGTGTGATATATCTTCTTTGTTTTGTTTTTTAAATGTTTTTTTTATAAATGTTTCCTCCAAATTAAACATCTAAGGCCTCTTTCACACTTGCGTTGTTCCTTTCCGTCCTAGAGTTCCGTCCCCGGGGCTCTAAGAGGGAAAGATACTGATCAGGATTATTCCAATGCATTCTGAATTGAAAGAAATCCATTCAGGATGCATCAGGGTGTCTTCAGTTCAGTATTCAAACGTTTTTTGCCGTTGGAAAATCCGCAGCATGCTGCAGATTTTCCTCTGGCCAAAAAAACTGAAGGCATGCCACAAGGACGGATCCGGAATTAATGCCCATTGAAAAGCATCGCTGGATCCGACGTTTAGCTTTCTGAATTGTAACCATGGCAGCCAGGACGCTACTAAAGTCCCGGCAGCCATGGAAAAGTAGTTGGGAGCCAGGGGAGAAGCTACTTACCGTCCGTGCGGCTCCTGGGGAGCTCCACAATGACATCACAGCGCCCCTACGTCACATGGATCATGTGATCATATGACGTAGGGACGCTGTGACGTCATTGTGGAGATCCCCGGAAGCCACACGGAAGGTAAGTAGCTTTTCCACTGCTTCTCACTACTTTTCCATGGCAGCCAGGACTTTAGTAGCGTCCTGGCTGCCATGGTAACACTGAAAGCATTTTGAAGACTGATCAGTCTTAAAATGCTTTCAGGTGTGTTACGTTGTGATGGATCCGGCGGGCATTTCCGGCGACTGAAGTGCACGCTGGATCCTCACAACGCTAGTGTGAAAGAGCCCTATTTTTTCTGAGTTAGTATTGTGGGGTTCGCGCTCTATATAGCGCAGATTAACGACTTCTGGTGACCCCGAAATCCCATACAAAATTTTATGGTTCAGAATGATCAGGGGTCCAAAAATGCGCTTCCCTGCGAAAAAAACATATTTGCAAAATCGCGAGATAATCCGCGAAGTTAGCCTGTTGAAATACACCCTTATTGCACCTATGTCCATAACCACTTAGGACCATAGCCCTGAGAACACAAGTAACCAGTCAGTCTTAATTCATACACGTTCAGTCATAATTTTACAGATAAAATATAGATATAACCATAATCTACACAAAAAAATTAATAAACACATTATCTTGTATTGAGTCTGAGATACAGTCCATATTATAATTCAGTGCTGTATTAGATTTTGGAGATTGCTCTAAGTATATGTTTGCACAGCACAATTTTTACATGGATTGTAGCAAGTAATCTGGGCAGAAGTCTGCATACAATTTTCCCACTGACTGCACCCGACTAGGGTTGAGCGAACCCGAACTGTATAGTTCGGGTTCGTACCAAATTTTGGGGTGTTCAGGACACGGACCTGAACCCGAACATTTTTATAAAATTCATGCTTTTTGAAGGGCTGAGTGCAGCATGTGACCCAGCCTCTTTATAAGCTGGAGTCACGTAGTGCCTCAAGTCACTCTGCTGGTGTTAGTCTAGGGAAAGGTTGCTGCCTGTGGTCTCAGGGAGAGATTAAGGAAGAAATCTGTAGAACCTGTTGTTGTGCAATCGTCAAGATACAGCAAATATTGAGGGAAGGTGCTTCTGCAATCCTACATTTATGCACCCAGCCACTGCAAAGGATTTTTTTTTAATCCATCTGTTACGGAGGTGGGGGTCGGCGGCCATTTTAGCCACTGCAGTGTCCTTGGAACTGCATGTGACCTACATGTGTGCCAGCCTTCCAGGGACATCAGTCTAATCCTTTTTGGTAGCTCAGTGAAGGAAAAAATGCTTTTTTTCTGGCAGGTCAAAACCCCTACATTACCTTTTGTATAATTAGGGGGTGACATAGTCCATTTCTGTAGTCTGGGACTTGCGGTGCTATAGAGCACTTGTGCATACAACGCACAAAACCGTATATTCAATTTCAGCAGTCAAATAGTGCATCAGTGTATTTTTGTGAAAAAAAGTAATCCTGATCCACAAAGCAGTTTTAAATACAGCGCCCAAATACATATTTGACATTTCTGCAGTGAAATAGAGAATCAGTGTATTTTTTTGGGGAAAAAAGCGGTATTCCTGGTCCACAAAACAGTTGTGCATACAGCGTACGAATACATATTTTCTATTTCTGCAGGGAAATAGTGCATCAGTGTGTTTTTGGGAAAAAATAGCTGTGTTCTAGGCCCACAAAACAGTTGTGCATAAAGCGTAGAAATACCTATGTTTAATTTCCAGCAGTTAAATACTAGGTTTGTGAATTTTGGTGAAAAAAGCAGTGTTCTAGGCCCACAAAACAGTTGTGCATACAGCGTATAAATACCTACGTTTAATTTCCAGCAGTTAAATACTGCATTTGTGTGTTTTAGTGAAAAAAGACGTGTTGTGGGTCCACAAAGCAGTTGTGCATACAGCGTATAAATACCTGTTTTGGGGGGGCGTGTCCTGACTATGGCAGAGTGAGCACACATTGAGGAGAGCTCCCGCCACAAACTATCATTGGCACCTGTTCCACAGCTCACCACGGCCCTAATCTGCGACCCGATGGTCAGGACAAGAAGAGGATCCACTGCTGGTCCTCCCTCTACGCCTGTGGAAGTGAAAAGAGCCGGCATTCAGCAGTTCTTCACCCCGGGGGGGAAGAAGGTAACAGGCCGTGACCCTCACGCGGCGGCCTTCACCCCAGCTACGCTAAAGACAACCAGCGTGGCGGCACCGCTAGATTCCCAGTTCCCTGCTCTGCCTACAGATTCCGCTTGCACCATGAGCCAAGGCTCCGCTCCGGAGTCCCAGCTGCAGACTCACTCACCATCGACTGCAGGAGCAGGCTTGCCGGGTCGCGGCGCCATGCGGCAGACGCCATCTTGTGCTGCCCCACTAGAGTCGTCACATACGGCTCATCAAGCTGATGGTCAGGCCCTCTCAGTCCCTGTTACCAGCGCCCCAGCCTCGGATGCAGATGACCAGACCTGGGATTGCAGGGCCCATGTTAAATTGCTGCCGACAATGCAGGAGATGGAGCAATTTATATTGCGCTTGGAGAATTCATACAAGCAGGAGCTCCACACTATCTCTAGCAACATACAGGTGCTGGAGGAACGAGTAGATGACATCTCAACTCATCAGACAGAAATATCATCGAGGATGGAGGCGATCGAGGAGAGGGGTGATATTGTGGATCAGCACATTAGCCAATTATATCGTTTACACGAGGACTCTGAGAATAGGAGTCGGCGAAATAATATTAGAATCCGAGGCCTGCCGGAGTCTATTGCTTCTGCGGATCTCATGCATGCTTTACAAGATCTATTTTGGAAAATCTTGAACAGACTTATCACCGACGACTTGGAGATTGGTAGGGCGCATTGCGCATTGGTACCACCTAATCCTGACCCCAATAGGCCCAGAGATGTAATTTGCCGTCTGCACTACTACTCCGTCAAGGATGAAATCATGCGGAAACTGGTCTTTGCGGTGCTGGACTTTGAGGGAGCGAATATTTCTTTGCTACAGGATTTATCTCGATCCACCCTACAACAACGTAGGGCACTCCGTCCACTATTGGACTACCTCAGAGAAAAAGAAATTCCATGTATGTGGGGTTACCCGTTTCAACTGGTGGTCAGAAAGGGTGGCAAACGTCACGCTCTACAGGTTCCCTCGGAATTGCAGGACTTTCTGGCTGCTTTAGGTTTGCCCGACATCGAGCTTTCAGATTGGCACGCAACGCCTCCGCTTCCTGCTCGCTTTTCGGTGTAGAGGGCTAGAGCTGCGGGCTCCAAGGGGGCATCCAGTTCCCAAAGAGCTCCTACATGACTCTCGTTCACTATGTTTGCTGATTGACTCTGGCGCCTACAGGATTTATATCTATGCAATCTAGGTTCTTGCTCTGTTGCTAGTAGTTTTGCTCACTCCTGAGCTCCCTGTGTTGCTGTTTGCAGCGGGGTGGAGGGAGGTAGTGCACTGAATATTAATGTGCTTCGCTTATGCTTATTTCCTAATAAGGTGCTGAACACTTGAGGGTCGATGTTTTTCTGTTGTTTTATTAGAACAGGTATTCAGTTATTTATGTTCTTCTGCCTCGTGGGGGTCTTGTCTCCGTCTTTAGGAAGACCGTCCCTTTTATATATAAGCAACATATTGCGTTGCTGCACTCACATCCGAGGCTTCTGTGCAGTACACGGCTGTGTATTCCAGTCAGTGTGCTTACTCTGACCTACCCTCTTTTTTGTGTTTGTTGGTTTGTTTGCTTTTTGTCCTTTTTGTTTTTCACTGTACTTGTTGTTTTCCCCCTTCCCCCCTTCTCTCCCTTGTGTTTTGCCCCTGTAATCCTCCTTCTACTTTCTTTGTGCATTTTGGGAGGTATTGTCGACCTCTTTCTTTTCTCATGGCGCCTACCGGTGAGATCAAAATTGTTTCACTTAATGTCCGGGGTTTTAACACTCCAGAGTAGAGGTCGAGAATCTTGTCTGGATTGCAAAAGGATAAGGCTCAGGTGATTTTATTGCAGGAAACACACTTTAAGACCAATCATATTCCTCGTCTCCGTTCTAAACCTTTCTCTGTCTGGTTTCATAGTACTAACCCTGACGCGAAATCTAAAGGGGTTTCCATTGCTCTCCATAAAGATCTCTCCTGCTCTGTTCTAGATTCCAGATCCTGCAATAAAGGAAGATTCCTTTTTGTCAAGCTGAATATACATGGGAGAACGTACACGATTGGTAATGTATATCTTCCAAATTCTGGGCAGGGTAAGGTGTTTGGTGACATCATGTAAAAAATGGAGTCCTTTGTGGAGGGTATTTTGCTTATTGGGGGTGACTTTAACTTGCCTTTACATCCAAAACTTGACACGTCTCTAGGGAGGCCCTTTGTACCGTTCTCTACGCTCTCTCGGGTACACACAATTCTACACTCTCACAAACTAGTCGATGTTTGGCGGGTCCTCCATCCGTCTGATAGAGATTTCACTTATTTCTCTCCAGCCCATAATACTTACAGCAGGATTGATTTGTTTGCCATCTCTCATCATGCGTTGTCGTTTCAACTGAAAGCTGTGATTGGTTCTGCCGTGTGGTCGGATCATGCACCTGTCTTTTTAACCCTTGAGCTACCTGATATGGTAGCTAGGGAATGGATGTGGCGATTAAATGATACCCTGGTGAAGGATTTGGTCTGTGGCCAAGCGGTGGAGCCGACGATCAGGGACTTTATGGACCATCATATTCTTGATAGGATGGCTCCTCCTCTGCAGTGGGAAGCACTCAAATGCGTGATCAGGGGCACGCTCATTCAGCACGGGTCCAGATTAAAGAAGGAAAGGGAGGCACATATCAGGAGCTTATCTGACAGGTTACGGATTCTGGAATCTCTTCATAAACGATCTATTACGTCTGCCCTGCTGTCTGAGTTACAGACGGTGCGGGAGGATTTAAAGCTAGCTATAGACAAAAAGTCTACTTATGGTAGAGAACGATTTCATAGTATCCTATTTGATAAAGCCAATAAGTGTGGTCGGCTGCTGGCCAGGATGATTCATCCTCGGTCGCCTCAGTCCTATATCCCGGAGATAAAAGATCATAACGGTCATACCTTACATCACCCTGATCGTATTGCAGCCACGTTTCGAGCATACTATGACTCTCTATACAACATCAGGGGGCAGTTTGCTGATATGTCTACTGCTGCCCTGGATGATCGCATCCTGTCATATTTGACTGAGACTGCACTGCCAGAGATTTCTCCAGAGCAGAGAGCTGATATTGATAGGCCCTTTGCTGACGCTGAAATACGTTCAGTAATTTCCTCTCTCAAAGAGCAGAAAAGTCCAGGGGCGGATGGCTTTACAGCTGTTTTCTTCAAAAGATTTTAAGATCTCTTGCTTCCCATCCTTACGAAGGTCTTTAATAGGGTTTCTCCCTCCTGTCCCTTTCCTAAACAGTCTTTAGAGGCCCACATTGTAGTTCTGCCCAAACCTAATAAAGGCGCAACTATTTGTGGTAACTATAGACCAATCTCACTGATAAATTGCGACATTAAAATATACTCGAAGCTTCTGGCTAATAGTCTGAGTACTGTCTTACCACATTGTATTTATCTCGACCAAGTGGGTTTTGTCCCTGGAAGGGAGGCGAGGGACAACACCATACGTACCATCACTTTGCTCTCGCATTCTCAGAAACACCAAATTCCCCTTTGCCTGATGTCTGTTGATGCCGAAAAGGCATTTGACAGAGTGAATTGGAGATTCATGTTAGCTTCTCTGAAACAAATTGGGTTGGGGGAAAGATTTATAGAGCTAGTAGCAGCATTGTACACTCACCCTACGGCGAGAGTCCGCATTAATGGCATTTTGGCACCATCCTTTGCAATCCACAATGGGACCCGTCAAGGCTGCCCCCTTTCCCCACTCTTGTATGTTCTCACAATGGAGCACTTAGCACAGGCGTTGAGGAAAAATGTGGATATTGCGGGCATTGATGTTCCTAACTCTCAGCATAAGCTAGCATTATACGCCGATGACCTTCTCCTGTATGTGACCTCCCCCCATATCTCTATTCCATGCTTGCTTAAGGAATTTGATAGGTTTGGTCACCTTAGTAACTTTAAGGTGAACCTTACTAAAACAGAACTCCTGAATGTTTCTCTCCCCCCGTCAGAGGTTTCATCTATCCGTAGTAACTTTTCCTTTAAGTGGCAGGAACGGAGTTTGACTTACTTGGGCGTACAAATTCCAGCACAGTTGCACCTCTTGTTCCCTTTAAACTACTTGCCACTGCAGAGGAGGACGCTAGACGACCTTCAGATTTATAAACTTAAACATCTGTCATGGTTTGGTCGTATGAATGTTGTCAAGATGGATATCCTGCCAAGATTTTTATACTTGTTCCAGACTGTTCCCATTGTTGCACCCCGCAAGTTTTTCCAGGATATTCAAAAAGCTATTACCAGGTTTAGTTGGCACACTAGTAGACCGAGATTACAGAAACTGATTCTGACTAAACAGAAGTCACTGGGAGGGTTTTGTTTACCTGACTTACTAGTTTACCATGATGCGACCGTGCTAGCTAGATTGCGAGACTGGTCGCATAAAAGTCCCATGAAACTATGGATCTAGTTGGAACAAGTCTTGTCTCCCCTTGCCTTAGCTGGGGTACCTTGGATTGTGCCGGCGGATAGACCCCACATGGATAACTGGCCGTTTCTAGTGAAGCATGCCTTGGCATTGTGGGACGAGTGGATTTCCTCCTCTCGACTTTCTCTTAGGCCGGGTCCCTTGACTCCTCTGACTGGTAACTCTGCGTTTCTCCCCGGCTTGACTCCATCTACTACTTTCGCTAGCCCGGCGCGTAATGTGGTGCTACGAGTTAGAGATATACTTACTTCTGGACGGCTTGCCTCCCATACTGTCCTGAGACAGAATTCTGTTTTCTCATCGCTGTCTTGGCTAGGCTATGCCCAGATTAGTTCATTCTTTAGGTCTACATTTTCCGGGGGGAGGTGGGTGACCTGTCAGACTTTGACAAGTTCTATTTACAGACGGGGGTAACGGGCGGTGTTTTGTCTGAAATGTATAAAATCCTTATGGCCCTTCAAAATGGGGAAAGAGCTCCATTCTTTGACAAGTGGGAACATGACTTACAGGTTAAGTTCACTGATGAGGAGGTGGACAAGATGTGTATGTTCTCCCATGGAATGTCTATGGCGATGCAGGTAAAGGAAAAAAACTACAAAATTCTCTCACGTTGGTATTACTGTCCTACGCGATTACATCTCATGTATCCTTCTGTATCTGACCTCTGTTGGCGATGTCAGCAGGATAAAGGATCTATGCTCCATATCTGGTGGAGTTGCCCATTGGTTTGTCGATTTTGGGATCGTGTTCTGACAGTATACTATAAATACTCTGGTAAACTATTTTTTTTTTTTACATCAATAAAAAATTTTATTCGTTTTTCAAGACAAATTTTACAGATGTACAGCAATATAGTATGCACATTTGCAACAAAGCAAGTAATAAGACAACGTGGACGCAGCCACTGTAGTATATACTTAACGCGAGGAATACAAGTGAGATGTACCGGAAAGTATGGAAACATTCGCTGTTACAATATGTCAGGACACCCGCACGGATGCTGCCAACCTGACTACATAATATAACCGGTGTCACACAACGTCCCATGGGCAACGAAAACCCCCGCGTGCCTTAGTTCGTGTACAATAAAAATAACAACAAAGTAAACAACAGAAACACATGAAAAAGGAAAAGAAAAAGAAAAAAGAGCAAAAGAAAACAGTGGTGAAACAATGGGGTTATAGACGATGCGGATTCACCATATACCTTATTCTTCATTAGGAAACATGTGAGCATAGAGCCTTACAATATTTTTCCGCGCTTGCAGCTATAGGCATGTACTCTGAAGTAGAGAACAGAATCTGACGAGCGAGCAGGTGGGGGAAGAGTATTTAGAGGATACAAAAAGGAAGGGGTGTAGCATGTGTACTGGACAACCATCCCAACCACCTATTATGTGTTCTAATTCTATCACCCATTGACGGAGAGAATACCAGTTCACAATGCATTTGATGATTAACTAACTGCATAATTTCTGTCATAGAGGGAGTCAATGCCTGTTTCCAATGGCGTGCTATTGCTTTTTTAGTCGCAAATAAAATGTGAGCAACGATCCATCGATTTGGTAGTGGTACATCTTTTAGACCTATGCCTAATACAGCTAGTTCTGGCTGCAGATCAATCCGCATGTCCGTCACCTCCCTCAGCAGTCCAGACACCCGCGTCCAAAGGGGGGCTACAGATGTACAGTGCCACCACATGTGTAAAGGGGTGCCTACGTATCCGCAGCCTCTCCAACAGAGGGGGGAATAACCTGGCACAAGGTGGGAGAGCCTGTCCGGGGTCAAATACCAGCGAAGTTGTATTTTTCCACTTTGCTCTGTGTGGTTAATACATTTAGAGCTTTTAACCGACCAATACATGGCCTCTCTCCAAGTTAGTTGCGGGAATTCGCGTCCCAGTTCGGTCTCCCACCTTGTCATAAAGGGTTGCTTATTGATTCCACCTCGCGTAAGAAGTGAAGAGTACCATATGGATAAACGGGAAAGGTGAGAGGTGCCGGTATTTAGTACTTTGGCTATGGGGTCTTTGTTAACCGGAGTGGATTTAATAATTTTTTGGATCTCTGCTTCCGTGATTGGTTGATTTAAGGTGCGCACGTCCTCCTCAGATAAAGAAGGTAGGCGTATCGAATCTAGAAAGTCCGTTATACAGGATGGGGTGGGCTGTGCAGTGGTGGTGTCCAGTTTCAAATTATACAGAGAGGCAAAGTAGGAAGCAAATGCGTCTGCTATGTCTTGAGGGTGGGTGTGTACCGAGTTTGCATAATGGAGTTTATCTATCTTGGCTGCTGCCTGTCTCTTCTTTAGCCTCCTAGCTAACATAGCCCCTGCTCTATCTCCCGTATGATAGAATTGGGATTTAAACCTCTGTAAACCTATTTCTTGGCGATAAAGCAAAAGGGATCTCATCTGTGATCTGCACTGTTGCAGTCTTCCCAAAGTGTCAGATGTCATACTATGCTTATGATTTCTCTCCGCCTCTTCCAGCTGAATCGTGGCCTCGTGTATTTCCCTTTCTCTTCGCTTCTTTAACCTGGACGACATTTGCAATAGCATTCCCCTCATGTAAGCCTTATGTGTGCGCCAGAGCAACTCAGTGCTGATGTCCGGCTTATCATTGTTAAGTAAAAACTCTTGCAATGTATCCGACAGAACCTGCACCCTTTCCGGGAATTTAAGCAAGTAAGCATTCATGCGCCACTGCGGGGGTGGGGGAGTAGGCACTACATCCGCCAATACTATGCTAATAGGCGCATGGTCTGACCAGGAGGCGCTCCCAATGTCAGACCGCTCCACACCAGACAGCAAACTACTAGATACCAAGAAATAGTCAATCCTGGATTGCGATAGGTGTACTGCTGAGATAAAGGTAAAGTCCCTCTCTCCTCCATGTTTGTATCTCCATATGTCATGATACGGAAATTCCCGTAGCAGACCTCTCAGATCTTCTCTAGCAGTACGATGAGCAGACACAAAATCCAAGTCAGAATCGACAGGGATGTTAAAATCCCCCCCAATTATGACGTCACCCTGCGCAACCTTCTGAACTTTATGCAACAGTTTTCTGCAAAAGGACAGCTGTCCGACATTGGGAGCATACACGGCTATCAGCGTAAATGGCCTATCCCCTATCCTACATAACACAATGACAACCCTTAGTGTCAGTGATACAGTCAGTAAGTGAGAAAGGAACTGAAGCTCGAACGCATACAAAGACCCCAGCTTTTCTCTTTTTAACTGCGCAGGAGTGGAATATATGAGGGAACAATCTGTGTGTACACCTATGAATATCCTTTTCTAACAAGTGTGACTCCTGAATTAGAGCTATATCACATTTAGAGTGGAGAATGTCCGACCAGAGCTGCCTACGGCGGAACGGGGAGTTCAGACCCCTCACATTCAGAGAGTAAACCTTAATACCCATAACATTGCTATAATAAAAAAGCTGAATACATAAGCATTACATACATTTGGGCGCGAGGGCACCTGTCGAGTAGCAAGGGATTGTCTATATGGTATAGGACCCGCATTGTCACCACATAAGAAACTTAGGAGAGTATGTGAAAATTCAAAATCATAAGTGCTGAGTACATAAAAAATAAAAATAGATATGATGAATACACACAAACTGGTAACACATGAACCGGCCGTATGGGCCAACATATAGTGGAACAGCTTTTCCATCCTTGGAAAAGGTAGATTAACCAGGTGGGGGGGGGGAAACAAAAGAGCTCCATATATCCCCGACCCACACCCGAAAAACCTGAGCATGCCGAACGAGACCTAGAGTCCCCAGTAGATCTTCATCAGGCAACGTCCCAATCTTGGATCAGCTTCCCTGGGCGCGCTGTGACTTCTTTAGACAGCTGCAGTTCCTCAGAGATGAAACCCCATTTCAGCAGCATCCGGGCGGCCTCCTGTGGACTGCGTAGAACATGCATGGCTCCATCATGAGAGACCAGTAGCTTTACAGGGAACCCCCACCGGTATTTCACTTGTTGGTCCCTCAGGACTTTGGTGACTGGCCTAAACTCCCTTCTCCTAGCCAGCGTGGCAGCAGACAGATCTGCATAGACTGAGATACCCTGGAATAAGGCCGATGGCTGGGGATTTCGGCTCAGGGCCCGCAAGAAGGAGTCCTTCACCGTGTAAAAATGAATCCGGGCAATAACATCTCTGGGGGTACCGGCATCCAAACCCTTGGGCTTTGGGATCCGATGGATCCTGTCTATAATCAAGTCCCTGTCTGAGCAGGTGGGCAGCGTTGCTTGAAGCATCTGCTTGAGAAGTGGCTCCAGGCTCACATTGTCCACTGTTTCCGCTATGCCCTTATCCGCACATTATTCCGTCTGTGACGGTCCTCCATGTCCTGGAGTTTCGCATATATTCTGCCTATGTCCTCCTCTGTGGCTTCATGTGCTTCTATCAGGGAGTTATGGGACGCAGCAAATTCGGCCATCTTGTTTTCCTATGTCTCTGATATCTTTCTTTAACTCCCTCAAGAGGCCCAACATATCATCTCTCATAGAGGAACGCAGATTATCAAGTAGAGATCTCATTACCTCTTCAGTGAGCTGTGTAGGGAGAGCGCTGGCTTGGCTGTTGCTGACGGCTCCCTCCGATATACAGGGGGAGGTCGCTGGCGCGGCTGTGCTGGAACCAGGCGAGGACGAGGGCGGAGTGGCGCCATGTAGGCCCGTCAGAGCAGGACTCTGTTTGCCGAAGAATTCGGTAAGTTTCACCGGAGCTGGGCGTCTGCGGACCTTTCCCATGCCTGCAGGCAGCAGTAATGCTGTAGTGAGCTGATTTTCAGGGTCTCAGGTTAACGCTGTGAGCCACTTTTGTCAGGTGTGGTCCGGAGTAGAAGAGATAAGCGACCGGCGCCATCAGCGTGCAGGCCACGCCCCCACTCTGGTAAACTATTGACTAATACACCCCAATTATGTCTCCTGTCGCTTGTTCCTGGTTCCCTTGCTCAGGTTAAAAAAGGGGTCTTACGCCACTTCTTATCTGCGGCACGGCTGGTTATCCCCAGACTTTGGAAAACCAGCTCTGTGCCTTCTATGCTTGACTGGTCGAGGGAGCTAAAACATTTGCTCAGGATGGAGGAACTGGAGGTAGATTGGCAGGAAAGGTCTGGAGATTTCATGAGGAGATGCAGCCCTTTAATGGTCTTTCTGGACTCCCCTGACTTCCAGAGTATGCTATGATTCGTCTGTCTCTCCCTTCCTTTCCTCCCTTTTTTCCCCATGTTTCCTGTCGCCCTTTTTTGTTGTTTCTTTTCTTATTTGGTCATTCTTACCAAATTGTATTTGATATGCTTGTGCTTACGCAGGCTGATGGCTTTTTTGAGCATGTATCAAATGCCTTTGGGACCTGCGTGTCCCTTCTCGTAGTTATGTTTTATATGCAAGGATTGTACGAAGTCTGATGATTTTCTGTTTGTCTTTACTGAAAATGAAAATTAATAAAGACAGAGTAAATATAAATACCTGTTTTAAATCTCAGCACTGAAATAGTGCATTAGTGTGTTTTAGGGAAAAAAAGCAGTGTTCTTGCTTCACAGAGTAGTTGTGCATACAGCGCACAAATACCTACGTTTAATTTCCAGCCATTAAATAGTGCATTTGTGAATTTTGGGGAAAAAAGCTGTGTCCTTGGTCCACAAAGCAGTTTTAAATACACCGCCCAAATACGTATTTTAAATTTCAGCACTGAAATAGTGCATTTTTCTGTTTTGTTGAAAAAAAGCCATATTCTTGCTTCACAGAGTAGTTGTGCATACAGCGCACAAATACCTACGTTTAAATTACAGCAGTGAAATACTGCATTAGTGTATTTTGTGGGAAATAAACCCGTATTGTTGTTACACAGAGCAGTTTGGCATACAACGCACAAAAACTTATTTTAAAATTTAGCAGTGACATACTGCATTTCTGTAGTTTGTTGCAATAAACACTTTTTGTGCTACATAGCAGATCTGAGACCTACCCTGTATTTCAGTCATTTAAAGTAACCTTTTGAACTCCGCATTTACATAGTTGGTTGCAAACACACAGGTTTTGTGGTAGATAGCACATTTGCGGTATACGCTGCATTTCTGACAGTCAAATTAAAACCGTTAACTTCTGTTTTTACATTGTTGGTTTGAAAAGTCTAGTTTTTGGTGATAGTGAAGTAATTGTATTGAATTGCTACGTTACACTGTTGTGTGATCTAAAGAAATGTATTCTGTTTATGACACGGGCACTGCCTTAGGCTGCATTCACACGAGCGTGATTTCCGCGCGGGTGCAATGCGTGATGTGAACGCATTGCACCCGCACTGAATCCTGACCCATTCATTTCTATGGGGCTGTGTACATGAGCGTTTTTTTTCACGCATCACTTCTGCAACGCGTGTAAATCGCAGCATGCTCTATAGGCTGGGTTCACACGAGCGTGTCCGGATGCGTTGCGGATGCGTTGCGGATGCGTTCAGTGAAAACTGTGCGATTTCACAGGCAAAGGCTGGGTTCACACGAGCGTGTCCGGATGCGTTGCGGATGCGTTGCGGATGCGTTCAGTGAAAACTGAGCGTTTTCACAGGCAAAGCCATTCAGTTTTGCCTGCGATTGCGTTCAGTTGTTCAGTTTTTTCCGCGCGGGTGCAATGCGTTTTGATGCGTTTTTCACGCGCGTGATAAAAAACTGAAGGTTTACAAACAACATCTCCTAGCAACCATCAGTGAAAAACGCAACGCACCCGCACTTGCTTGCGGATGCAATGCGTTTTTAACGCAGCCCCATTCACTTCTATGGGGCTGCGGATGCGTGAAAAACGCAGAATATAGAGCATGCTGCGATTTACACGCGTTGCAGAAGTGATGCGTGAAAAAAAACGCTCATGTACACAGCCCCATAGAAATGAATGGGTCAGGATTCAGTGCGGGTGCAATGCGTTCACATCACGCATTGCACCCGCGCGGAAATCACGCTCGTGTGAATGCAGCCAAAGCCATTCAGTTTTGCCTGCGATTGCGTTCAGTTGTTCAGTTTTTTCCGCGCGGGTGCAATGCGTTTTGATGCGTTTTCACGCGTGATAAAAAACTGAAGGTTTACAAACAACATCTCCTAGCAACCATCAGTGAAAAACGCAACGCACCCGCACTTGCTTGCGGATGCAATGCGTTTTTAACGCAGCCCCATTCACTTCTATGGGGCTGCGGATGCGTGAAAAACGCAGAATATAGAACATGCTGCGATTTACACGCGTTGCAGAAGTGATGCGTGAAAAAAAACGCTCATGTACACAGCCCCATAGAAATGAATGGGTCAGGATTCAGTGCGGGTGCAATGCGTTCACATCACGCATTGCACCCGCGCGGAAATCACGCTCGTGTGAATGCAGCCTTAAAATCGCAGCATGTTCTATATTCTGCGTTTTTCACGCAGCCCTAGCCCCATAGAAGTGAATGGGGCTGCGTTAAAAACGCATTGCATCCGCAAGCAAGTGCGGGTGCGTTGCGTTTTTCACTGATGGTTGCTAGGAGATGTTGTTTGTAAACCTTCAGTTTTTTATCACGCGCGTGAAAACGATCAAAACGCATTGCACCCGCGCGAAAAACTGAACAACTGAACGCAATCGCAGGCAAACTGAATGGCTTTGGCTGCATTCACACGAGCGTGATTTCGCTGCGGTGCAATGCGTGATGTGAACGCATTGCACCCGCACTGAATCCTGACCCATTCATTTCTATGGGGCTGTGTACATGAGCGTTTTTTCACGCATCACTTCTGCAACGCTGTAAATCGCAGCATGCTCTATATTCTGCGTTTCACGCATCCGCAGCCCCATAGAAGTGAATGGGGCTGCGTTAAAAACGCATTGCATCCGCAGCGCGCGGTGCGCTGCGCTTTTCACTGATGGTTGCTAGGAGATGTTGTTTGTAAACCTTCAGTTTTTTATCACGCGCGTGAAAAACGCATCAAAACGCATTGCACCCGAAAAAACTGAACAACTGAACGCAATCGCAGGCAAAACTGAATGGCTTTGCCTGTGAAAACGCTCAGTTTTCACTGAACGCATCCGCAACGCATCCGCAACGCATCCGGACCTAAATCCATCACGCTCGTGTGAACCCAGCCTTACTGTTAGTGAACTTAATTGTTGACTACTGGCAGTTAAATGCAGCAGTCTCTTATGCTTCTTTATGACTCTGCTGGCAGAGTTTCCCAGGGCCATAACCATAGTCCTGCCCCAGAAGTGGAAGAGATTGAGTGCACGGATGCCCAACCACTTAGAAGATGGGGACAGGGGAAGACCACCGCAGCACGTCTCTGATGACAAAACACAGGTGCAAACTGCTGCGGCTTTCTGCGGTATGCAGACCGACAAATAGGGCAGGGGTGAAGACTGGGTGGAAGATGATGTTGAGAACAATGAGGTCCTACATAGGTGACAGTGACCGAAAATGTGAAAAATCTTCTTTTAAATTGTTGGGTGAAATATTACCATTTTTGTCAGGTACATACCGCTGCACTGCCTAACTGTTAGTGAACTTACAATTGGCGGTTACATTCTTGCATGACATAAAGCCTTTTTGGGCTGTGAAGCCAAAAGGTACTAGTTGCCAACAACATGTTTTTTATTTTTTTATATAAATTGCTGTAGACCCCCAAAAATTGGGAAAATATAAAAAAATAAAACAAAGTGTAAGTGCACGGTAGTATAACAATGGTTTGGTGAGGCCGGTATACATGTCTATTCTGCATAAGGTACAAACAAGTCCTGTGGGATCCATGCCTGGTTCTTTTTAATAAACAAAAGCTTGCCCACATTGGCTGCGGACAGGCGGCTGCGCTTGTCTGTGATAATGCCCCCATCCATGCTAAACACACGTTCAGACAATACAGTGGTTGCAGGGTAGGCCAGCACCTCCAAGGCGTAAAGGGCAACCTCAGGACATGTGCCCAATTTGAAGACCCAGAAGTTGAAAGGAGCAGACCCAGTGGCGTAGCTAGAAATTATTGCGCACCACAGCAAATATTTGACTGGGGTCCCCCCTCCCACAGTAATTTTTGCACAACCCCTTCCTTTCATGCCTTATTCCTGGGGCTACTAAAGATCGGTCTCTCAGACCAGGCCCAGCAGCTGTTCCATCCGCTTTCTACACTGTCTGTACTGCCACTGTATATAATTTCATTGAACAATACTGTTGAGTGGGCCCTGACAAAGTCTTTTAGTCTTCCTCCTCCTCCTGGATGGGCCCCTTCTAGGTCAGGGCCCCAAAGCAGTAGATTCCCCTGCTTCCCCTATAGCTATGCCCCTGGGAAGACCCATCAGTCAGTATGTGTACTGTTCCACCATGTTGCTGAAATGCTGCCTCCTGCTAAGACGTTCCAGATCTGCTGGTGGTGCAGGTTGTTGTGGCGTGATGACAAAGCTTTTCCACATTTCGCCCATGATAACCCTGCCTTCTGAGGTGTTGGTGGTGACCCAGCTGCGTTGGCGACTTCTTTCTCCTCCTTCTCTGCCTTCACCTTGTGCTTCCACTGAGTCCCCGGTGTCCGGTGTGAATGCCATCAACAGCGTGTCTACTGGTGGGCGCATCTTTCGATCACACTCCAGTGAGGGAATTAAGGACGGCACGTTGTCCTTGTAACGGGGATCCAGCAGGGTGGCCACCCAGTAATCAGCAAAAGTTAGAATGTGGCTGTAATTCGGCGGTTGTTGCGCAGGCACTGCAGCATGTAGTCGCTCATGTGTGCCAGGCTGCCCAGAGGCAAGGACAAGCTGTTCTCTTTGAGGGAGGTGTATCGTCTGTGTCCTCTGTATCCCCCAGCGTTCCTCCTACTCCTCTTCCTCATCCTCCAGAACTGTGCCCTGGCTGGATGTATCCCCCAGCGTTCCTCCTACTCCTCTTCCTCATCCTCCAGAACTGTGCCCTAGCTGGACAATTGTGTTCCAGGCCAGGGCCTATGTTGGTGCAGGAACCCACCCTCCGAGCCACTTGTATTTGACTGGCCTTGAGTTAAGGATAAGGCGTGTATATAGTTTTGTTTGTTTATATAGTTAGTTTAGCTGCATTATAGTTATTTTAATATGTTTTTAAGTAAATTTGTAAATAGTTTGTTAATGGTTTGAGTGAAAAGGGGGGGGGGGTGTTGAGTGTGTTCGATTAACTGAATTGATTTTCACTGTCTGGTGTTCCGAATTTTCTGCACCCCAAATTCAGCACATGTGGCAGGCAGGGGATGTGCGTCAAACCGGCTAGGCCCAGACCTGCTATTATATTTCGCCCATTAGCGCATAACACCAGGCCGGGCTGGAGGCTCAGTGGCACCAACCAATCATCGGTCTGTTGTTCCATGCCTGTCCACAGCTCCTGCACGGTGCGGGGTTTGTCCCACAAACACACAAGTTTTAAAACAACCTGCTGTCGTTTCCCCCTGGCTGTGCTGCTGTGGGTGGTGAAGGTGTTACGCTGAGTGGATGAGGGGGTGGTAGAGGAGGAGGAGGAAGCCGAGTAGGAGGAGGAGGAGGTAACAGGATACAAAGAGAAATGCCCTGCAATCCTCTGGGGGGAAGGACATTTGCAAAAATGCTATGTGCCTCAGGCCCAGCCGCCACTGCATTTACCCAGTGTGCTGTTAAGAGAGATATAACGTCCCTGTCCGTACTTACTGGTCCATGTATCGTTTGTTATGTGGATCTTGCCACAGATGGCGTTGCGCAGTGCACACCTGATTTTGTCCGCCACTTGGTTGTGCAGGGAAGGGATGGCTCGCCTGCAAACATAGTTGCAGCTGGGATCCACGTACTGTGGGACAGCCACCGCCATAAGGTTTTTAAAACTGTCCACCAGACAGAATGACAGCATTTCAAAGGACCAGGAATTTTGAAATCAAGGCATTCAAAGCCAGGGATCGCGGGTGGGTATGTAGTGTACGGGAGCTGTAATGCCCGTCACTACAGAAGGGTCACTTGTTTGCGGTCGTTCCCCTCAGTTTTGAGGAGATTGGTGTAATACATCTTCATGTAATGCAATGCTGTGTATTTCCCTGTTACTATGATATTTGCCATGTGCAGGCCTGCTAGGGGTGTCATTCCAGCTCTAAGTCACTAGAGGGAGCTAGGGAGCCCTAGTTTATAAATAGGCCCAGTCAGGGGAAGGAAAGGCAGATTAGACTGTGTCTAAGTTAAGTGCAGGCCATGAGCCTGTGAAGTCCAGCTCAGGCCTTGAGCCTGTGAAGGCAAGGCCCAGGCCTTGAGCCTGTGAAGGCAAGGCCCAGGCCTTGAGCCTGTGAAGGCAAGGCCCAGGCCTTGTACCCGCTGAAGTCAGCCCAGGCCCTATCGCCTGTGGGGGTCCAGCCTAGGAAGATTCATGCCCTAGGAGGAGCAGTCCAGACCCTAGTACTAGTGGAGAAGTGTTGCCTCCTTAGTCAAGCTGCAAGCAGGACAAGTATCCCTGGAGAGAGAGGACAGTTGCCTGAAGTGTGTTGCTGCATTAAGAGTAAGATTATTCCACCTATCATTACACGGTGTGCCACCGTTCAATTGGCACTGACGTCACTGTTCCAGTGCTGACCCGATTGAAGACGACAGTCGGTCCCAGGTTAGTGGGTTGCCCTGCACTACAAAGCCCAGCATACCTAAAGCTACACTACTGACCCCCTGGGACACTGCATCGCTCTTTTTGGCGTTCACGAACAGGATCGCATGCTTCTGGAGTGCAGAGAAGTGTGAACTGTGTGCTTTAACTATTCCACCACCGTATTGCAAGGACTGTACCCTTTATTTCCAAGTCTGTGGATTACAATTGTGCCTGGGAGGAATCGGAGGCGCTGTGCTGTGTTGCGCTACCCCCAGAGAGAAAAATTGCCGCTTCAAAGTGGAGTTTTGTGGACTTTTTGCCATCCTGCTTGCTGTCACTGACTTGGACTTCTTCCTGCGCCATCACTGTCCTCAGTGGCGCGAAAATTTGGCGCCAAAACCCTCCAAGAGGGAGGAGAAGACTGCCTGGAGGTACCGCCTCCCTGTGAGGATTATAATATGGACGCCGCCTACCCTATACTCAAATACCTAGGGGGTGTGCAAGAAACGACGGGGTGGAGCCTGCAGCAACAGTGGCTCACCCTACTCCGCGACTTCCTACCCGAACCAGAGGGATCCGGAACCTTAGCGGTAGCGATGGAGGCGACCTCAGGAGCAACTCGTGAGCGTCATGCTCCCCCTGCTTATACCCCAAGTGAAGTGACCCAGACCTGCCCATGGCCACAGGCCGAACCCTGCCGGTTCAATTGGCACTGGCGTCACGACATTCATCACCTGCCTGTTCCAGTGCTGACCCGATTGAAGACGACAGTCGGTCCCAGGTTAGTGGGTTGCCCTGCACTACAAAGCCCAGCATACCTAAAGCTACACTACTGACCCCCTGGGACACTGCAGGTAGGGGGGTACTTCCTCTTTCTATTTCTTTTTCTCTCCAGTGTTTGGGAGATGGACAGCTGATAGCTGAACACTTCCATGGGATTTGGTGTAGATGCTTGGTGGCGGTGCCAGATGTGGTGGCGTTGCCGCCACATCCTCTGTTTGCTGGGTGGCAGGTGCCACTGTCACTCACTTGGGCTCAGGTTTAGAATGTTTATTTATGATTTTTCTTTATTATATGTTATTTTAAGTAATGTCCCTATCCACATTTGTTTGCAGGGCATTTACCTACATTTTCCTGCCTTTTGCAGCCCTCTAGCCCTTTCCAGGGCTCTTTTACAGCCATTTTAGTGCCCAAAAGTTCGGGTCCCCATTGACTTCAATAAGGTTTGGGTTCGGGGTCAAGTTCGGGTTACATTCGGATCCCGAACTCCAACATTTCAGTGATGTTCGGCCGAACTCGTCGAACCCGAATATCCAGGTGTCCGCTCAACTCTACACCTGACTGAATTTAAAAGGGAAATCTTTGCTTTAGTCTACACTTTAACAGATTTTTCTGCCACGGAATAGAAAACCATTAAGCACAAAAAAAAAAAAAACTGGATCACCTGGCAATTCTGCCTCAGATTCCGTGCAGAAACCGCAGAGGTTTTTCCACGCAGATTGGCACCATGCATGTGCAGCACTCCAGAGCTGGGGGCACTTGAAAATAGTTTTGTTGTTTAGTGTTTATAATGTCATTTAACCACTTCAGCCCCCCTAGCTTAAACACCCTTAATGACCAGACCACTTTTTACAATTCCGCACTACACTACTTTCACCGTTTATTGCTCCGTCATGCAACTTACCACCCAAATGAATTTTACCTCCTTTTCTTCTCACTAATAGAGCTTTCATTTGGTGGTATTTCATTGCTGCTGACATTTTTACTTTTTTTGCTATTAATCAAAAATGACCTAAATTTTTGCAAAAAATTTTCTCTAAATTTATTGTTCTACATGTCTTTGATAAAAAAAAAATCCAATAAGTGTATATTTATTGGTTTGGGTAAAAGTTATAGCGTTTGCAAACTATGGTGCAAAAAAGTGAATTTCCGCATTTTTAAATTTTATACAAAGTTGTCAATTTACAGAGGTATTTCTCTCACCCAGCATGGGTATATGTAAAAATACACCCCAAAACACATTGCCCTACTTCTCCTGAGTACGGCGATACCACATGAGTGACACTTTTTTGCAGCCAAGATGCGCAAAGGGGCCCAAATTCCAATGAGAACCTTTTAGGAGGGCATTTTTACACATTTTTCTTCTCACGCTTTAGGGCCCCTAAAATGCCAGGGCAGTATAAATACCCCACATGTGACCCCATTTTGGAAAGAAGACACGCCAAGGTATTCCGTGAGGGGCATGGCGAGTTCATAGAAGAGTTTTTTTTTTTTTGCATAAGTGAGCCGAAATAGATTTTTTATTGTTTTGTCTCACAAAGTCTCCCTTTCCGCTAACTTGTGACAAAAAGTTCAATTTTTCATGGACTCACTATGCCCCTCAGCGAATACCTTGGGGTGTCTTCTTTCCAAAATGGGGTCATTTGTGGGGTGTTTGTACTGTTCTGGCATTTTGGGTGGGGCTAAATTGTGAGCAGCCCTGTAAAACCTAAAGGTACTCGTTGGAATTTGAGCCCTTTGCTAGCCCAGGCTGCAAAAAAGTGTCACTTATGTGGTATCGTCATACTCAAGAAGTAGGGCAATGTGTTTTGGGGTGTATTTTTACATATACCCATGTTGGGTGAGAGAAATATCTCTGTAAATTGACAATTTGGTATAAAAAAAATTAAAAAAGTTGTCGTTCACAGCGATATTTCTCACACAAAGTATGGGTATATATAAAAATGCACCCTAAAACTCATTGCCCTACTTCTCCTGAGTACGGCGATACCACATGAGTGACACTTTTTTGCAGCCAAGATGCGCAAAGGGGTCCAAATTCCAATGAGTACCTTTAGGATTTCACAGGGCATTTTTATGCATTTGGATTCTCACGCTTTAGGACCCCTAAAATGCCAAGGCAGTATAAATACCCCACATGTGACCCCATTTTGGAAAGAAGACACCCCAAGGTATTCCGTGAGGGTCATGGCGAGTTCACAGACCAAAAAAATTTTTGGCCACAAGTTAGCGGAAATTGATATATATTTTTTTTTTTTTACAAAGTCTCATATTCCACTAACTTGTGACAAAAAATAAAAATTTACATGAACTCACCATACCCCTCACGGAATACCTTGGGGTGTCTTCTTTCTAAAATGGGGTCACATGTGGGGTATTTATATTGTCCTGGCATTTTAGGGGCCCCTAAAGCGTGAGAAGAAGTCTGGAATCTAAATGCGTAAAAATGCCCTGTGAAATCCTAAAGGTACTCATTGGAATTTGCGCACCCAGGCTGCAAAAAAGTGTCACACATGTAGTATGCCGTACTCAGGAGAAGTGGCAATGTGTTTGGGGTGTATTTTACATATACCATGCTGGGTGTGAAAATATCTCTGTAAATGACAACTTTTAGAAAAAATTTATACAAAGCTGTCAGTTTACAGAGATATTTCTCTCACCCAACATGGGTATATGTAAAAATACACCCCAAAACACATTGCCCTACTTCTCCTGAGTACGGCGATACCACATGAGTGACACTTTTTTGCAGCCTGGGTGCGCAAAGGGGCCCAAATTCCAACGAGTACCTTTAGCTTTTACAAGGTTGCTCACAATTTAGCCCCGCCCAAAATTCCAGAACAGTAAACACACCCCACAAATGACCCCATTTCGGAAAGTAGACACCCCAAGGTATTCACTGAGGGGCATAGTGAGTCCGTGGGAGATTTTTTATTTTTTTTTGCCAGAAGTTAGCAGAAATGGAAACTTTATTATTTTTTTTTTCCTCAGAAAGTGTCATTTTCCGCTAACTTGTGAAAAAAAATTAAATGATACATGAACTCATCATGCCCCTCTGCGAATATTTTGGGGTGTCTTCTTTCTAAAATGGTGTCATTTGGGGGGTATTTATACTATCCTGGCATTCTAGCACCTGAAGAAACATGACAGATGCTCAGAAAGTCAGAGCTGCTTCAAAATGCCGAAATTCACTTTTTTGCACCATAGTTTGTAAACGCTATAACTTTTACCCAAACTAATAAATATACACTTATTGGATTTTTTTTTATCAAAGACATGTAGAACAATAAATTTAGAGAAAAATTTATAAAGAAATGTAGTTTTTTAAAAAAAAATTACAACAGAAAGTGAAAAATTTCATTTTTTTGCAAAAATTTCGGTCATTTTGATTAATAGCAAAAAAAGTTAAAATGTCAGCAGCAATGAAATACCACCAAATGAAAGCTCTATTAGTGAGAAGAAAAGGAGGTAAAATTCATTTGGGTGGTAAGTTGTATGAAGGAGCAATAAACGGTGAAAGTAGTGTAGTGCAGAATTGTAAAAAGTGGCCTGGTCATTAACGGTGTTTAAGCTAGGGGGGCTGAGCTGGTTAAGAGGCATTCCATTTCGATCCATCATAATAGAAGTCTATGGGCAATTGGAAACCAGACAGATCTGTTATGCTGCCCATAGATTTCTATTATGACGGAAAGCAAAACAGAATACCTTTTAAAGGCTTCCATTTTGCATTCTGTCATAACAGAAGTCTATGGGCAGCATAACGGATCCGTCCTGGTTTACGTTATGCAGGTCTGGACTCCTGTATAATGGGAACCAAGACGGATCTGTTATGCTGCCCATAGACTTGTATTATGAGGGATCAAAACGAAATGTCTCTTAACCGCTTCTACCCCGGGCCAGATTTCACCCTTCTGCACAGGCCATTTTTTGCAAATCTGACATGTGTCACTTTATGTGGTAATAGCTTTGGAACACTTTTATTTATCCAAGCCATTCTGAGAATGTTTCCTCGTGACATATTGCACTTGATGATAGTCATAAATTTAAGTCAATATATTTCACCTTTATTTATGAAAAAATCACAAATTTAACAAAAATTTTGGAAGAAAAAAAAATCGCAATTCTCAAAATTTATGTTTCTCTGCTTTTAAAACAGAAAGTGATACCTCATACAATATTTATTACTTAACATTCCCCATATGTCTGCTTTATGTTGGCATCATTTTGTAAATGTCATTTAATTTTTTTAGGACGTTAGAAGGCTTAGAATTTTAGAAGCCATTCTTACAATTTTTAAGAAAATTTCCATACATATTAGAAACCGTCCATAAATGACCCCATTGTAGAAACTACACCCCTCAAGTTACTTAAAAATGATTTTACCCTTTAGGTGTTCTACAAGAGTTAAAGGAAAATGGAGATGCAATTTCAAAATTTAACTTTTTTGGCAGATTTTCCATTTTAATCCATTTTCTTTAACACTTCGAGGGTTAACACCCAAACAAAACTCAATATTTATTACCCCGATTCTGTGGTTTACAGAAACACCCCACATGTGGTCATAAACTGCTGTATGGGTACACGGCAGGGTGCAGAAGAAAAGGAGCGCCATATGGTTTTTGGAAGGCAGATTTTGCTGGACTGGTTTTTAGATGTCATGTCCCATTTGAAGCCCCCCAGATGCACCCTTACAGTAGAAACTCCCAAAAAGTGACCCCATTTTGGAAACTAGGGGTGAGGTGCCAGTTTTATTGGTACTATTTTGGGGTACATATGTTTTTTAATTGCCCTAAATAACTTTTTTTTGTGAGGCAAGGTAACCAAAAAAATACATCTGTATTGTAATGCATTGCCTGTTAGTGTATTACACAGAGTAATACAATAACAGGTTGCCTCTGCACGGCATCGGGCTGCCTTGTCACCCTTCAGGTCCCCGCCACAGCAGGGCAGGGACTCGATGGGCTCCCTCACCCGCTGCAAACCCCTTTTATTTTGTGGTCAGCGCTGACTGCAGCATAGAAGGGGTTAATCAGGGGCTGCTGGGCCCCTGCAGTGATTGGGCACACACTGCTCCAATGCCCACCCGATCACCATAATGTACTATTACGTCAAGATGCGGGAATGCACTGACTTCCATGACGTAATAGTACGTCATGTGTCGGGAAGGGGTTAAAGGATTTTATTTTATAACAGAAAACAATAACGGAATCCATAACGGTGATGTGAACTCACACTAACAGGTCATCCTGTTTCATAGGTACAAAACTGCTGACAGATGCCCTTGCCGCTGACCGCCGCTCCCGGGGGACCTTCTTACCTTGCATAGGACTGGATGAATTATGGAATGCTGACAATGACTCAGGTGAGGCACATGGGCTGTGGCTCTCACGTGTGCTCTGAGACTCCTTGGAGGGACAGGACTCTGCTTTCTCCTATTATGCATTGCTAATGAATGTGTTAGGAAAGTGCAGACTTTCCACAGTGTCTCCTGGCTAGTAATTCATTCTGGGAAGAGACTGGGATTATATACTGGGAAGGGGCTTGGGCTCACTGGTCATGTGGTAGTTGCCAGGTTGCCAGCATGCACAGTAATGGATGTAAGTGTCAGCTCCTCTGGTCACCCTCATTTTATGTCCTTGGCAGTAGATGTGGCTTCTGTCATTTTGTTTCTGTTACTATGAATGATAAATCATTGGGGGGGGGGCGATCTGTGGATGGCACTGCTATGGGGGGGATCTGTGGATGACACTGTCATGGGGGGGATCTGTGGATGACACTGTCATGGGTGGGGGATCTGTGGATGACACTGTCATGGGGGGATCTGTGGCTGGCACTGTTATGAGGGGGGGATCTGTGGATGACACTGTCATGGGGAGGAGGATCTGTGGATAATGGATGACTGATCTTTGTAAAGTGGGCGAATTTACACTTTATATTATTATAATTAAAGATTCTCTTTAGATAATAGATGCAACATTTGGTACAGAAAGCACAAAATATTGGCCTTCGTTATTCACTTCTAAATACAGAAAGGAAGATGTGAAGCTCTAACAGGAAAGGGTGGAGTCTAAAGAGGAAGGGGTGTGGTTTACAGGGGAAGGGGTTTGGCCTTGACAGGAAGAGGTGGGTCAAAATTATATTAGGGGGGTACAGGAGTTTAGTCTCGCCTAGGGCCTTATACCCTGACAAAATACTTATTAAGGGCACCCCAGTAACTACCACGCAGAAGCCCCAACATTAGGGTGTGCCCCAAGGTAAAAATGGGGGTGCCCTTCTGTCACTGCTCTGGCCCTAGGAAGAATCTGTGCGAGGATGGCCACTGTGATTGACTATGCCAGCCACAGTGCCTCATCACTGTCAGGGACAGCCTTGCTGTCTAAGCTTATCCAGTAGCAGTAGCTGAAATCTGGAGTTACTGCTATGGATCTGAAGAGGGCATGACTACAAAGGTCCTGGAAGGGCAGAGACTGCACACATTTACTCTGCTGTGTGTACCAATGTGTGTTATATGCACACTGAACAGTCAACCTTTATAGAAATACGTGTGCAAGCTGTAACAGCTCCGTGGGCAGATAATACACCGATTATGTACACAGTGCACAGTACATGCTGTGTGCACATAACTGCCCTGCCAGGACCTCATTAATGGAGGACAGAGACTCCTGCTTCGAAAAAAGGTAGTTGGATCCAGCTTTCGATAAAACTTCACTTTTATTTCTTTGCGGTAAAATCCAGTACAGACATGGCACAGAGTACAGTTAATCCAGTCTACGCGTTTCAGACCCTTCTTCTGTTTAGTTCCTTACTTGGCATGTCATGAGTAAGGATCTAAACAGAAGGAGGGTCCGAAACGCGTAGACTGGATTAACTGTACTCTGTGCCATGTCTGTACTGGATTTAACCGCAAAGAAATAAAAGTGAAGTTTTATCGAAAGCTGGATCCAACTACCTTTTTCGCAGTCGAAGTCTTTTGTTGGTCAAGTCCAGGACCAGATCCGTGCTTCCAGCTTCATTGCCACACAGGTGAGCGCTGCAAACACTCATTTCTTTAGAGTCTCCTGCTTCTACTGCTGGCATTTGGACTGTTATATTGAGGAGAAAAAGTGCGCCTCATAGTCTGAAAAATATGGCACATAAAATATTTCCATATAAATTCTTAAAAGGAGATTAAAAATATTTATGATAGTGTCCCGTTAACCTAAATGAAAGATATATAAAGAGAAACATACTGCCTCAGTCTATTAATAATCTAGCAAATAGTAATGTGAAACAGGGGCTTAACTATAGGGGAAGCGGCTGCTTTGGGGCCCTGACCCAGAAGGGGCCCATCCAGGAGGAGAAGGACTACAAGATTTTGTCAGGGCCCCCTCAACAGTATAACACAATGAAATTATATACAGTGGCAGTATAGACAGTGTAGAAAACGGATGGAACAGCTGCTGGGCCTGGTCTGAGAGAGCGTTCTTTACTAGCCACAAGAATGGGGGCGGCATGAAAGGAAGGGGTTGTGAAAAAATTACAGGGGGGGGGGGGCTTCATTCAAAAATTTGCTGTGGGGCCCAGTCATTTCTAGCTACGCCACTGATGTTAAATTCACCGCATCATAAATAAGCATTGTCCATAATTTTTTATTTTTTAACAGCTTCTCTTGTGGCACATGGCAAGTACTTACTCCAGTCGCTTCCTTTTAAAAATGAGATCTGCCAGTAAACTACTATCACATCTTCCCATTAAAAATATATATAGAATATACCACAGTATCACTCTCAGCTTGGTTTGCCCTGAAGACAGGAAATGGTCTTCATGAAAAGTTGATATTAAATGAAATATTCATACCACATCTGTTCACTTTCATTATCTTGAGTCTATGCCCATGTCATAGAAAAAAATAATCCAGTAGTGTGTTCAGTAAAGAGACAATAACACACTGCTAAACAGGATTACCAGAATTTAATAGAAAACAGACAAAACACCAAATCTGGAAAAATGATGAAAGCATATTGTCCCCTGAGGAGTTAATACTACACCGCACAATGCACTCTTAAAACTTTGCTTTGTTTGCAATGTTCCCTTCTCAACACCAGCGCTTGCTCAAGTAGTAACCCATTGCTTATTCCTAACCAAACAGGAAGCCTGCATATTCCTTTGTGGCTGCTGGTCACCCTTTTAATCTTTTTAAAAGGCAACAAAAACCATGTTAGGGCACGGCCTGAAGCAGTTTTAGAAAGGCAAAATGAAAAGTAAATTTTAAAAATAAGAGAAGTTGTATCTATTCTTTATATTTTCTTTTCTTTTACAATGCACTCCAGATTTTGGCTTAACTGCATCCAGAAACCTGATCATGTGGTCTCACCCTTATTAACAACAATATATCACTCTGTGATAGGTGTATTATGTCAATCATCAGATTCCCAGTCGCCACATTCACCATTACCACAATCACCTACTACTTTTACTTCATTGACCATCTGCTTTGACTAGAAAGCTAACCATGGAATAGACTCTACTAAATAATAAGACCAACAATAAACACCATGTTGGAGATTTATCAAACTAGTGCAAAGGAAAACTGACTTAGTTGCCCATAGGAACCAGATTGATCCTTTCATTTTCCAAAAAAGCTCTGAAAAATGAAAGGTCGAATCTTAATGGTTGGTACGGGCAACTAAGCCAATCTTCCTTAGCACCAGTTTTGATAAATCTACTCCAATATGTGCAATCCACATAAACATCAAAACACAAACCCATTTCACTCTTTTCTTTGTCTTTTTCTTGTCCAAATTATAACAAAAATACAGTCATTTCACATGAGAGAGTGAATTAATGAACATTAGTTCCCTGATTATTGCCTGCTTGTTAGCTGCATTTACTGTACATGCAGCAATGATTGGGCTGAATGGGGCTGAACGATTCCTACTACAATCGTTTGTCTCCATACAGTCTCCTTGTTTGTTAGCAGCACATCCCTGCATCATGTGACTCATAAAAGATGCGATCACCTAATGAACAAGCTAATGAACACTCATCCCCAATAATTGTCCATGTAAAAGGGCCAATTAACTTAATAGCATGCAGTAATTTACATGGATAGGAAGCATGGGTCTATATTACCCCGGAATGTGGTCTGGAGATGCATACAGTCTTCAGACTGGTCAATTTAGAAAAATCAATTCTGCATTGATGACAGAGAAAAATGTCCCAATCTGCTTCGAATGGTAGCTTTGATGGGCATTGGAGCAGGTTGATAAAGTGCCTCAGAGGGTTTACCTATCTAAGGTTCAGATCAGCGTTCAACATTTCCATTCTTCTGCTCCATTATAGGACGGATTTGGCACATAACTGAGCCGAATGGAGACTACAGACCCCATAGGCTATAATTAGGGATGAGTGAATTGACTTCGGATGAAACATCCAAAGTCGATTTGCATAAAACTTTGTTCCAATACTGTACGAAGCAGGAGCTCCGTACAGTATTAGATTGTATTGTTCAGGAAATGTTTTTTTACAGTACAAATTAATTTAAGAAATTATTACACGAAGTCCCACGAAACTTCGCGAAGCAATAACTTTGGCTCATCGGACCTAATATATTCTAATACTGTATGGAGCTCCTGCTCCGTACAATATTGGAACAACGTTTTATGGGAATTGACTTTGGATGTTTCATCCGAAGTCGATTCGCTCATCCCTAGCTATAATGATTTTTGAAACGGAGACAAAAGTTGTGCATGAAACTTACCATTCCATTCTCCTCCTTTTGGGCAGAAGTGGGTTAGTTCACTTCCTACCAAGAGAAGGGTTGCAATAAGCTCTAGTTAGTTCTAGTCTAGCGTTGGGAGCAGATGTGTCAAGATGTAGCAGTGAGGGGAAGGGCCCCCTCCTGCAGCAGGAGTCTCCCAGGGAAGCAGCTCATAGACCACCATGACTCCTTACAGATAAAGAGACAGAGTATTGCGAGGGGTCAGCAGTCCAAGGCACCCCACTCTAAAGGTACCAGAACTGCAACAGAGTCCAGTAATCAGACAGAAGACGAGTTTAGCAAAGCAGAGAGATAAAACAGAGTATTCAAGTGTGCCTGCCAGCTTATCCCATAACCTTCTGGAACCAAAAGAAAGACTGAATATTGTCTGTATTCAAGTTTATTCAAGTACAGTGGTTGAACTTTTACTAAGTCTTTGACTAGACTTATTCTCCACCTCCTACAACTCATCCCCTTTATTGCTCCGGAGTCTAATCCTGGGGATCAACAGTATCCAGGTAGGAGCACCATGACACACATAGAAATCATTAAGGCTGCACCACTTGGCATTCCCCAGAAACCTGGAACACAATCGGGGCGGCACGTTTCAGTAACCGTATCCTTTACTTGTATCATTCAGTTTTAGGTTTAGTGTTTATTTTGACTACATTTGATGTTTCTTGTTCAGCCCGGTCCATATGCGGTGAGTGCCAGATGTGTTACACAATTGACAGATGTCCCGAATAACTGGGATGAGAGAATAATGCAGATTCTGGTCATTTAACCCCTCAAAGGCTGGACTTAATAGTGACTGTGGCATCTGAGTTGAAGGGTGGAGGCTCTCTCTGTCCCCCCAAAGAGTGGTGCCATTTCGTTATCAAGGCAATCCATGGGCGGACTGGTCATAGACCTTACAGGGAAAAATGTCTGTGGGGCCAATGCCTACCCGAGCCCTCCTTTTGGCTGCCAGACAGGTAAATAAAGATCTGATGCTCTCAGCATTAATTAATGTAGGTGCACCAGGCACTTAAAGTATAACTGCCAAATTTTTTTTTTTTTTTTTTTTTTTTATTATTGGATTTTGGTGATTAATATCACCTTGTTGGCCCTGTTTTAATTTCTGATTGTTTAATAAATAACCCCTAAAAGCCACCTAAAAGTCCCCAGTATTGGCTATTGTTACCTGAGATAAAATCAGGTTGCTATGCTCCTTCCGTCTACCAGATGAGGACGGAGCACGCTAGCTGCGTGCACTGGGAACTGATAGTGAGTCAACATTGTAAGGGAATGTATAAAAAGCCAGGTTCTTCCTGACAGAAGATAACAGTGCTGGGCTGTGTGTGTGAACTTCTCCACATGCCTGTGCTTGGCAGACACTCCCTTAGCAGTGCTGGACAATGTAGAGCCCAGGGAGATCTGCTCAGTGTATAAATGACAGCCCTATCTGATAAGAGGAGAGCTTGTAGAAGGACTTCAGGCTTCAGCCAGACCTGGGAACTTCACTGCAAGACCCCCCTATACAGAGCTGGTCTTCACTAACTTCACTGCAGGTGTCCTATGGATTAGCCTCAGGGCTGAGGGCGGCCATCTTAACAGAATAGTGAAATTGCAGTTTTATGCAGACTGGTTGCTAAGGGCTGAATAAGGGGTAAGTAAGTCTAATAGTTATTGATTCAGGAATATTATCATATTAGTAAATACATATATGAAAACTGAAATTAGGGTCTAAATGTGACAGTTATCCTTTAAGCACTTAGCCAGCGGTTGCAAGTGCCCTCCTGAATGCAACTGTATTGCCATACCCAAGATGATGATACAGTTTCATACTGTGGTAAAGGTGGCAGTATTTTGTGCTGCACTGTAGTATCTGGCTCTGCTGGGGTAGTATTGTGTACTGCACTGAGGTATTTGGGTCTTTTGTCTTCTGAGGTGGTATTATGTTCTGTATTATGGTATTGCTGGCAACGCCTACTTCTGTTGTTCCACCTTCTGTCTAGTTGGAACCGCCTACAACATGAGGCCATTTTTTTTTTTTCCAGGGCCACTTTAAGTCTTTAGTCCGCCCCTATGACAGTCTGTTGCCTAGTAGAGTCCCAGACCTGCCTTTGTAACCTACCTGTGGCAGTGCTTAATAGGAAGGCATCACAAAGTATTACAATCCATGTTATAAATGATCAAGCACCCTTTCCAAATTATGGGTAGAGTGTAATTGTAATAACCAGTACAATAAAGGTAACATCAATTTTAAATCATAGTGAATGTAATTTTTTCATTTTTACCTCACAAAGATTTTTTTTCCTTTTTTCAGTGCAATGATATAAAATGTGAATGTAAAAGCAAAAAAGTTATGGCTCTTGGAAGGCGATGAGGAAAAGCGAAGAAAAGAAGAAAAATGCCTGCAGCACCAAGGTGGTAAATGTGTAAAAGCCAAGTACAGGAAATTTTAAATAAAATCATTGTGTCGCCTTAGTCCCTGCTATCATGAGCAATAAGGAGAACCAGTACTTGTAGTTGAAGGAAATCAGAAACCAAGTAGTGAAATAAGTAAAAGCTCTTACTGACGTATACAGAATCATTGTAGTATCAAGATCGATGAAAGAGGTCATTTTTTTGGCCCAAAGTAAAATTGTGACATCTGAATCCCAATTCTGCTCTACAAAGGCAGAGGCTCCAAAGGGATGGACAATAAAATCTAATGCTACAGGGACAGACCATGGATTTTGATAGCAGCAGTACAATGTATTTTTTTCTCTGTGGTGGCACTGTTGGGCTTCTCCACAGACTCCAGCTAATTGGTGGGGATCTCCTCATAGGACATCTTGTGATCAGTGTATTGTGAGGGACCAGGCTTGTAAATTGGATCCAGATCGAGGTAAAGAGAGTATCATAATAACAGTCATGCATTTCATGATTAAAAGGCAACCTCACCATATAAATGCCTATAAATTAAGTACACAAAACGTACAAGAGCCTCTCTTGTGTGACTAAACATTTACCTTCATTTACAGCAAGGTGAGACACACACTTCACCTAAATATCATTTACAAATGCATAGCAGTACAGGCACACAAAGACCCTATTGTGTCCTGCATAGTCTTCGTACAGTACATGAATCTTTACAAGCTGCTTCGCAAAAAAAAAGTTGAAATATTTATAACTTACGAGGTCTCCTGAGGATGCCTTCAGTCAAAATTCTCTGACTTAGTCATAAAAATGATTGTGCTTTAGGGACTCATTTTTATAGTTTCTCGGAGAATTACAGTAGTGAGAGCAACTTGATGAAAGCTCAGTGAATATTATTTTAACCTCATTGGTCCGATTTAAAAGATTCAGGGTTGCCAAAGGCCGGCAGGAGAACAAATCCTTCTCTTAAAACTAGACGAGTTCATGGCTGGCATGCACAATATCATGGGTAGTTTTTCAGCCAAAGGCAGGAGGTTTAACCTGGCGAATGTCAATTCTATGACAAATCACATATAGCCAGCTGACAGAATGCAGAAAGATTAACAATCGTCTTTTATCCTCCTGACATATCAAATGGCACTGTCAGTCAAAACTAAAAGAAAAACAGTTCAACAGCTATGTACATAGACGTATTATTGATTCTTATTGTATGCCTTTAGTAATCTGGGCCCACAGACTCCATTTGGCTCTGACTTATACAAAGGCATGCAGAGGTAGCATACTGTATTGGAGAGCTATTCATCTGCTTTATTTTATGCAAGATTTCTAAAGACATATTTACATATAAACACATTTTTAAATATCTGTAAAAAGTTAAAATATCTGTAATATCTGTAAAAAAATTCAAATCACCCCCTTTCCACATAAACAATATAAAATAAAGATCATATGGACCTCTGCATCCCCAAACTCCTGAACTATTAAAATATAAATGTATTTATCTAGTAGGTGAACGCCGTAACAGAAAAAAAAAAAATGGCCGCTTTGCTGTTTTTTCAGCATTTTACCTCTCCCAAAAAAATGAAATAAAAAGTGATCAAAATACATATGCACTCCAAAGTGGTATCCCTGAAAGCTACAGATAACCTGGCAAAAAAATGACTCACCATATCGCTTTGTAGACATAAATATAAAAAGGTAAGGGGTTAGAATATGGCGATGCAAAGCAAAAATCTATTTTTTTCAAAGTTTTTTATGTATTAAAACACAAGAAAACTATGTAAATGTAATATAGCTGTAATCGTACTGACCCGGAGAATGAAGAGAACAGGTCAGTTTTATCACATAGGGAACGCCGTAAAAAAGAAGTTACTTTTTCTTTTTTTCCAATTTCACCCCCCAAATTTTTTTTTCAACTTTCCACTACATCATATGCAATATTAAATGATGACATCAGAAAGTGGTACTTTTTCCACAAAAAACAAGCCCTCGTACATCTATGGGAATGGAAAAATAAAGTTATGTCTTTAGGAAGGCAGGAAGTAAAAAATGAAAAAGACAAAAAGTGAAAAATCCCACGGCCTTGAAAGGGTTTAAACGGTATTTACTTTATCTATGGATTCCCTTGTACTAGGGCAAATCACTTGAATTTAGTGATACGCTATGAGTTTACAGGCATTACATAATAATCGACCAACAGCTATTTTATGATGAGGGTCTAATGGTTAATCTTCCACCACGCATAAGAGACAGACTTTTGGATTTCTCTGGAGAGCAACTGAATATAATACATTAATGATCTTGTCCCAAAAAGTAGAGAGATGATCACAGCTCCAAACCATGTGGAGAAGATCTGACGGTTCTATGTCACATTTAGGACACTTAGGGGCACATTTATTAAGACTGGTGTTTTAGACGCCGGTCTTAACATCCCCTATAGCTCAAGGTGGATCCGCCGGAGTTATGTAGAGACGCCGGCCTCTACATAACTTCAGCGCATCCAGACAGCTTCTGAGCTGTCTTACATTCAGACCATTTTCTAAAGCAGACAAGCCCCCATATTTTAGACCTGGTGTATGCAGGGAACAGTCACAGATTGTGGCGTATTTGTTTAATAAATGACCCCCTTAGTGCCCTGCCTACATCTGATGTAGATTTATATACCTTATGAAGTATGGTATATATAATTGCACAACTCTATGTCTCCCACCTAAAGATAAAGTGGGAACCAAATCTAGTAAACTGGACCACTGATCTTCCGAAATATTCCCTAGGTCCTTCTCCCATTTATGCATCTGCAGTAAAGAATGTTCTGCGAGCTCTTGAGGAGCCAGAACGGAGGATGTAAGTGGTAGTGGCTCTAACTATAGGATGCGTCACAGTGGTTTCCCTCAGGCCGTCGCTCCCTAGTGCCGGTACAGTGTAGGGAGGGTGCACCCTTTCTTCCCTCGGTACACTCCCTGTTGGGGCTCCTGCCTGATGGTAGTTAGGGATGCCCTTGATGATGGTGGTTGTATGGGTGCCTGACAGGAGGTGTAGTAGTGCAATGGCACGGAGTATGGTGATGTAGGAGTCAGGAAACCAGTCCAGAGGCGGAATAATAGATGGCTGTTTTCACTTGAGTGCAAACTGGGAGTTGTAGTACATCCAACAGTAATCTGTACACAGTGCGGCCTGTTCTCCAGATGGCAATGCATAGGTTTGGCAAAGCTTACAGTAATGCATTCTCTTGCTAGAAGATAGAATCTCTGGTTGGCAACTGTATTCTGTCAATAACACCTGCAATTGGTGGTGTGCATGTTCAATGATACAACGTCCCAAGTGTATGGCTGTTATGTCTTGTGTATATATTACTCACATGTTCCTGGGGTGAATTGCCAGCATTCTGTACGGTCTGTGTGTGTGTGTTAATGTTACTGGGGTGATATGCCAGTTTATAATAAAAAAAAAAGGGTGCACCCATCGTGAACGTGACTGGTGAGGTTAACCGGTGTGAATCCATTCAATTTCTTGGGTGTGCATGTCCCTGGTGTAGTCAATCATCACTTTTGGTGCCACGATGACATCGCATAGGGAGCGTACACTTTGTCAAAATATACAAAAACAAGTCAAAACTATGTCTGTGAAGGTTCTCATTTATCCAGGCTATGGTATATCTGTAAAGAATAAATCAAGGCAACTTCCAACGAGCTTTCTCAATTCTGAGTGACTTGTACAAGAATTCTCTGGGAATAAATATTTAACTGAATCAACATCTGGTAATTAAATCAACATTTGACCCCATGCTGGGTATAATGACCTAATTACCAGATGTTGATTCAGTTACATATTTATTCCCAGAGAATTCTTGTACAAGTCACTCAGAATTGAGAAAGCTCGTTGGAAGAACGAGTGAAACGTTTTCAAGAAATCTACAGCAAGTCCAGTTGCCTTGATTTATTCTTTACAGATAAGTCAAAACTATATTACAAATATTACAAATGTTGCTGGGGTGATTCGCCAGCTTATTTGTTTTCTACCTTTGAGTGAATACATTACAAAAATTGCTAAGTTGACATACTACTGTACTCTTTTTGAGCACTAATGCATGTTAATAAAAGATACATTTTAAGATTAAGTGGATACACACCCCCTCTGTCCAGAGAGATGGCCAGGCTGAAAGAGTTGAAGGGGTTATTCCCATGACTAATGTAAAAAATAAAAATCAGAAATATCAAAATCATATAGTACATCACAATCTCTTTCTAACAAAGCTAGAGTCAGCCCCGTAGCTGACATGTGCAGCGTCCCATATATGTGTGTAAAAAGGACACTTTAGACATCTGCCTATTTAAATATTTATTTTCATTGCATTGTATGGCATTTCCTATTTATCAGGCTGGCAATGTAATTTCACGCATTCACCCCTAGGTGGTGCTGGCGCCCCTCCTTTATATAGATTGGGTTATGTGTGTTAGGAGAGTGTACAGTGTAGAGTAGAAGGATAAAGCAGGAAGTGTGTGTCAGCGGAGAGTTTATGGAGGAGAGAAACGGGCATCGTCCACCATGTAGTCTGCAATTTCTGCCCCTTGGTCATGGCCAGGCTAAGGGAGTACCATGAACATTCATCTTTAGCAGCAAAGCACTAGACAGTGAGTCTATAACTAAATATAGAGCAAGCCTAGTGACGATTAAGGCTGAACCATAGAAACATAGAAACATAGAATGTGTCGGCAGATAAGAACCATTTGGCCCATCTAGTCTGCCCAATATACTGAATACTATGAATAGCCCCAGGCCCTATCTTATATGAAGGATGGCCTTATGCCTATCCCATGCATGCTTAAACTCCTTCACTGTATTTGCAGCTACCACTTCTGCAGGAAGGCTATTCCATGCGTCCACTACTCTCTCAGTAAAGTAATTCTTCCTGATATTACTTTTAAACCTTTGCCCCTCTAATTTAAAACTATGTCCTCTTGTAGCAGTTTTTCTTCTTTTAAATATTCTCTCCTCTTTTACCGTGATGATTCCCTTTATGTATTTAAAAGTTTCTATCATATCCCCTCTGTCTCTTCTTACTTCCAAGCTATACATGTTAAGGTCCTTTAACCTTTCCTGGTAAGTTTTATCCTGCAATCCATGTACTAGTTTAGTAGCTCTTCTCTGAACTCTCTCCAAAGTTTCAATATCCTTCTGCAGATATGGTCTCCAGTACTGCACACAATACTCCAAATGAGGTCTCCCTAATGCTCTGTAGAGCGGCACGAGCACCTCCCTCTTTCTACTGTAATACCTCTCCCTATACACCCAAGCATTCTGCTGGCATTAACTGCTGCTCTATGACATTGTCTGCCCACCTTTAGGTCGTCAGATAAATCAACCCAGCCTATGGACTCCACAAGTACAATTGCCTGAGAGCAACTTTAGGAGTGCCAGGACACAAATGGATAATTGATGCACAGAATTGTCCTTTTTCCCACTACAAAGCCTTTCGGGATATAGTGAAAACTGGAATACTTCAGGAGAACATCCTGCAAATAATGACGCAGAGAGTTTGCCTGCCACGATGGAGAAACGCCCTTATTGGATAGCTCAAGAAAAGTAGAAAACAGTAATATTTAGTACCAGAGTGCTAAGTTAGTGGAATATGAGACTTTGTAAAAAAAAAATATATATATCAATTTCCGCTAACTTGTGCCAAAAATTTTTTTCTGTGAACTCGCCATGCCCCTCACAGAATACCTTGGGGTGTCTTCTTTCCAAAATGGGGTCACTTGTGGGGTATTTATACTGCCCTGGCATTTTAGGGGTCCTAGAGCGTGAGAATCCAAATGCGTAAAAATGCCCTGTGAAATCCTAAAGGTACTCATGGGAATTTGGGCCCCTTTGCGCATCTTGGCTGCAAAAAAGTGGCACACATGTGGTATCGCTGTACTCAGGAGAAGTAGGGCAATGAGTTTGGGGTGTATTTTTATATATACCCATACTTTATGTGAGAAATATCGCTGTAAACGACAACTTTTTAAATTTTTTTATACAAAGTTGTCAATTTACAGAGATATTTCTCTCACCCAACATGGGTATATGTAAAAATACACTCCAAAACACATTGCCCTACTTCTCCTGAGTACGGCAATACCACATAAGTAACACTTTTTTGCAGCCAAGATGCGCAAAGGGGCCCAAATTCCAATGAGTACCTTTAGGTTTTACATGGCTGCTCACAATTTAGCCCCGCCCAAAATGCCAGAACAGTAAACACACCCCACAAATGCCCCTATTTCGGAAAGTGGACACCCCAAGGTATTCACTGAGGGGCATAGTGAGTTCGTCTGAGATTTTTTATTTATTTTTTGCCAGAAGTTAGCAGAAATGGAAACTTTATTATTAATATTTTTTTCCTCAGAAAGTGTCATTTTCCGCTAACTTGTGAAAAAAAATGAAATTATACATGAACTCACCATGCCCCTCCGCGAATACTTTGGGGTGTCTTCTTTCTAAAATGGTGTCATTTGGGGGTATTTATACTATCCTGGCATTCTAGCACCTGAAGAAACATGACAGGCGCTCAGAAAGTCAGAGCTGCTTCAAAATGCCGAAATTCACTTTTTTGCACCATAGTTTGTAAACGCTATAACTTTTACCCAAACCAATAAATATACACTTATTGGATTTTTTTTTATCAAAAAAATGTAGAACAATAAATTTAGAGAAAAATTTATATAGAAATGTAGTTTAAAAAAAAAAAATTACAACAGAAAGTGAAAAATGTCACTTTTTTTTCAAAAATTTCGTTAAATTTTAATTAATAGCAAAAAAAGTAAAAATGTCAGCAACAATGAAATACAACCAAATGAAAGCTCTATTAGTGAGAAGAAAAGGAGGTAAAATTCATTTGGGTGGTAAGTTGTATGACGGAGAAATAAACGGTGAAAGTAGTGTAGTGCAGAATTGTAAAAAGTGGCCCAGTTATCAAGGGTGTTTAAGCTAGGGGGGCTGAGGTGGTTAAGGAGACAGTATGCCAGAAAGTGCAAAACGTATTCATGTGAAATGTTTATTGTTTATATGTAGATTATATGAAATATGTTTTATATGGTGTTTGAATCCCTATTAGCTGCTCTGATAAAACTATATTTGGATGAGTATTAGGAATGAAGTCAGGACCAAATTTATTAAGTGTTTCAGACACTTTTTTCAGCTCGTCCGAAAAGGGAGTGTGGCTTAGGCCTCTTTCACACTTGCGTTGTGTGGATCCGGTGTGCACTTCCGTCGCCGGAAATGCCCGCCGGAACCGTAACAACGCAAGTGACCTGAAAGCATTTGAAGACTGATCAGTCTTCAAAATGCTTTCAGTGTTACTATGGCAGCCAGGACGCTATTAAAGTCCTGGTTGCCATAGTAGTAGTGGGGAGCGGGTGAGCAGTATATTTACAGTCCGTGCGGCTCCCGGGGCGCTCCAGAATGATGTCAGAGCGCCCCATGCGCATGGATCACGTGATCCATGCTATCACGTGATCCATGCGTATGGGGCGCCCTGGCGTCACTCTGGAGCGCCCCGGGAGCCATGTGGACTGTAAGTATACTGCTCCCCCGCTCCCCACTACACTTTACTGAAGGGTTCTATTACTGATCAATTTTATATGGGCCTTTTGAGTTACATCTATACATTGTTTGCTTGGAGCTTGTGTGGAGTGGACTTTGGACTGTAATGTAGCTGTAAAATGCTTACATGGCAGTCCAAGGTCTATATACATTAATATATCAGGAACATAGAGGTGAGAGAGTTCTCCAGAAACTATTTTGATGACACATAACTTTGACTCTTCAGATAAGATAACAAATGTGTAGCTAAGACTCGTGTCTCTCTATCATTGGATAAGCTCAAAGATCATGTCATTGGATTACGACTATATATGTTTCATATACCCAATAAACATCAGAGTGGCATTGTATACCAGAATCGTATCATGTGTCAATGCTGCTCTCCTAGCGCTAGAAAAGAATCAAATCAAGCTGAATACCGAAGTCTAGTACCAGGGTACCAACTACCAATAAGAGGGAAGAAATGAATATTCCTAACAATCTGGGGGCTCTGTCCGGGATCGAGAAGGTCATCCTCGGGTCTGGTGAGAAGAGACACCAATTTTGTCCTCTGGCCGATCCGAGGGCACTGGCCACGTCTCGGAGTAAGTACAGAGTTTTTGTTGTTTTTTTTTGTATCCGGGATACATAGATAGGTACTCAGGGAGTACCCAGTATTGTGTCAGGGACACATACGATACAACTCAGGGAGTTGTATACAGTTCAGGGAACTGTCATAGGTACTCAGGAGTACCCAGTATTGTGTCAGGGACACATACGATACAACTCAGGGAGTTGTATACAGTTCAGGGAACTGTCAGATTAGGTACTCAGGGAGTACCCAGTATTGTGTCAGGGACACATACGATACAACTCAGGGAGTTGTATACAGTTCAGGGAACTGTCATAGGTACTCAGGGAGTACCCAGTATTGTGTCAGGGACACATACGATACAACTCAGGGAGTTGTATACAGTTCAGGGAACTGTCAGATTAGGTACTCAGGGAGTACCCAGTATTGTGTCAGGGACACATACGATACAACTCAGGGAGTTGTATACAGTTCAGGGAACTGTCAGATAGGTACTCAGGGAGTACCCAGTATTGTGTCAGGGACACATACGATACAACTCAGGGAGTTGCATACAGTTCAGGGAACTGTCAAGTTAGGAATTTAGGGAAGTCCAGTAACAAGGAAAGTGTACTTCAGAGGGCTTGACTTCACAGAAGGTTTCACAGCTTGATTTGATTCTTAATAAGATAATTATAGAAGTTTTGAATGATAAGTTGTTTGATAATTGTAGAAGTTTTGCATGATAAGTTGTTTTGTGTAACATACTTATATAAGGGGAAGTGACAGGCTGGGTGGTAAGTGTACAGCTGTCGTCCCAAGACTAACATTCTGCTTTGCTATTGCTGTTTTGAATTCTGTTTGTAAGAAAATAAGTTTTGATAATAAGTAGTCAAAAATCTAAGACAGAATACCCTAAACCAGAACCAGGAGAATCATGTAAATAAAATGTTGCCCGAGTCAGTCCTACAAATTATTACCTTGTTAACCCATGGGTAGATAATTTGGCAGGGTGGACAGAGGCAATGGAAGTGGTAGACCCCTTTCCCAGGGAAGGAGATAATAGCATATATCACATGGACATGGTCAAGGGTCTATGCTTAGGCGACACTGCCGCCTGGCCGTATTTTGAACCTGACCCTTCATGGGATATGTATTATATGCAGAAAGGAGGAGAACAATGGCTAGAGATAGCTCCTCACTGGTATGACCCCAACATGTGCAAAAGGTTTAAAAAGATCAAAAGACGATAGAAAACTACATGAGATACAGACTAAGAATGAAAATGATAAAAACATCAGATGTATCCCCCACCTTCATATGTACATAAAATTAACTGTTTAGCGCTCAGGATTTAATAGCAGCCAGTCACATAATAGCAGGACACGCAGTTAATAAACAACCCCACCCCAATTGTATTGAGATATAATTTAAGGAACAAGGGAAAAGTGGAAAAGGATAGTGAGATAAGGGGACCTGAGACATCCATGCCTTTTTGACAGTTGGTAATCAACTGATGAAAAAGGCTTTGGACATAGATGACCTTAATAAAATTATTAAACACTGCCCCAAGCCTACTGTGGCTCCGTCTGGCACAGTGGCTTATTTAAAGAAAGCCTGTAAAGGGAGAAATGTGCGACAGACAGCAGGAATAACTGCTGTTATAACTGTGGACAGGAGGGACATTGGGCTAGAAAGTGCACAACACCCAGTAGAGACACGCAGAATAGGGGAGCACACAGCAAACAACAGCCCATGACACAAAGGGGACAGAATACAGATAGACAGGGTACACAGACTCAGCCCAGGTTCCCCATTGATTGGAATCATCAACAATCCTACTGACGGGGCCCGGAGGGAGTCACCCAAGCTTTCACACAGGTCACCACCCACTGGAAAGATACACCGATTATTTTGCTTAAAGTTGCAGTAAGGAAGGTAGGATTCATGGTAGACAGCGGCGCCACCTCCAGTGTGTTTCACAAAGACATGTACAAGGGACCTGTTTGTGAAGTTGGACTTAGAAGTGACAGTAAAAAATGACGGACTAAGTATTCACTCAGTAACCATGCCCATAGTGACCCCGGCTATATGGACTGTTGTTAGTTTACAGGACCACCCTGAGCTAGGAGACATAAACCCTTCACTATGGTCACAGGGCGACTATGACACGGGCTAGATTGATTGCACACCTTATCAAGCCAATCTTAAACCCGGTGCCACACCAGTGTATCAAAAGCAATACCCACTGTCCAAGGAAAAGATTGAGGGTCTACGGCCAATGATAGAAGAATTTCTGAGAAGAAATCCTTGAGGAGGTGATTTCACCTTACTCTACCCCTATCAATCCTGTGACAAAGGCAGATGGTACTACCCGCTTTGTCCAGGATTTGAGGGCAATCAACAATCTCATTGTGCCCATAGCCTCAGTGGTTCCTGATGTCACAACTCTCCTTTCCTCCATCCCCGCGGAAGCCGTTTGTTTAATAAGAGTACTATTTTGATTTTTCCTTTGAGGGACGTCAACTGACCTGGGGTAGAATGCCACAGGGGTATGCTGATTCACCAGTTGTGTACAGCATTGTCCTCCAAGCCACTTTGAAACCCTGGCACTCCCCAAGGTTCCATCCTGATGCAGTATGTTGATAATCTACTGTTGTGCAGCATGTCAGTGGAGGCAAGTGTAAATGATTGTTGAAATGGTTGTTAGAATGTGGTCATAAAGTGTCGTTAAAGAAACTGCAGTGGTGCAAAAAGCAGGTTGAATACTTGGGCTTTGTCCTCACACAGGGGGAAAGAAGAATCAGTCCCGGGAGAATCCAGTCTATTGTGGGTCTGGTCACCCCACACCAAAAAGGAAATGCTGTCCTTTCTTGGTATGATAAACTACTGTAGACAATGGATCCCCGACTGTTCTTAATATGACAATATTTTGAGGCAAGCCACTCTGGAAGAATCCCCAGAGCTAATAAGATGGTCAAAAGGAATGTTGAATGCTTTCGATACTCTGAAATGTTCATTGATGTGTAGCCCAGGATTGGGCCTCCCTGATTATAACCTACCATTCCACATGTCTGCACAACAAAACTGTAAAACCATGGCGGGGGTACGCACTCAAGAACACGGGGGAAAAGTTGCATCCTTGTGCCTTTTTCTCAAAGGTAATGCCTGTCCCTGTACAAGGGATGCTGGCATGTCTATGTACTCTTGCGGCCTGTGCGATGATGGTGGAATTGGCCACACCCTTTACACTGGGACACTACACTGTCTTGCATACTATTCATTATGTAGTGGGACTACTCAGAGGTATTCATACGCAGCACATGTCAGCACAAAGATTGTCAGGTTATGAAGTCCTTTTACTCAGTGATCCATCATTACAGATTAAATATGCCTCACATACGGCAGGACCAGCACCTATACTGAATGCATTACTAGGACTAAAAGGGACAGAAGACTTTTTACCAGACAAACATGACTGTCTCAAGGTACTCGAATACGAAACCTCCCCAGACTAGACTTGTCAGCCACCCCCATACCGGACGCACCAGAAGTGTTTGTAGACGGTTCATGTTCACGTCCACTCGATACCGTCTACTGTGCAGCATATGCAGTAGTGATGCTGCCAGATATTATCCTTGAGTCACGACCCGTTCATGTGCAATCAGCCCAAGCTGCAGAATTAATAGCACTTACAAGGGCATGTCAAATACACAAAAACAAACCTGTCACAATATACACAGACAGCAGATATGCACACGGGGTTGTGTGGGACCATGGGGTAATCTAGCAACGCAGGGGTTTCACCACAGCTGACGGTAAGAAAATATCTCATTCCCAGCTTATAGATGGTCTGTTGGCCACCCTTCAGCTTCCCTCACAAATAGCTGTTATACATTGCAAAGCACATACTCGAGGAAAAGACTGGGTTTATCCTGTTTTGCAGAAAAATCCACACACTGGATTGGTCTGCAAAGAGGGGAAACCATGTATACCCCAGCACAGCGCTGCACTTTTCATAGCACATTTTTACGGAGTAGAGCACAACAGCATCAAAAATTTTCTTGTAGAATGCATGAATCGAACAGTTAAAGACAAACTTAGGAAAGTACTTTTGAGAAATGGAAACAAACCCTACCTATTATATTGGCAGAAATAAGAATGACTCCTAATAAGAGGTTAGGACTGTCACCCGTTGAAATCCTCATAGGTAGGCCCTTTCCAACTCCTTGGGCAAATCACCCCTAGTGGTAGAGGAAGGCGACATAGACCAGAATAGGGAAGAATATGTCACAAAACTGAAGAAAAAGTTGCTTGTAAGTTTCCTCTCTTCCACAGGAACCAACGCACTCGTTCCGAGCTGGAGACACGGTGGTGGTCAGGGTACTACGTAAAGGAAAAGATCCAAAGGAGCTGGCATTCGGACCCCCTACCACGGTGGTAGCAATCACTAGAACGGCGATTCTCACAGAGGAGGCTCCGGTCTGGATTCATGCTAGCAGAGTGAAAAGGATCCCTGAGGTTTCTTCTCCGGTGTCCAACGAAGACAAAGAGCGGAGCTCAGAAGAAGCCTTGCCACAGGCTGAAGATGAAGACCCCACAATATTCTGGGAGATTTGTGTCTGCTGCTGATTATTAATCTTTGTATTTTCTTGCCAATCGGACTCATTACCACTTGTATTTATCATCCAGAGGAGATGAGTTTATTATGTGGTGCACCAAATAATCACACAGTCTCTAAAGGAGCACAGGAGCAAGATCCAGTTGTTCTTGGCCCCTCTTATTCTGAACAGAATAGTATAATCAGGATAGTGAAGGCCCTAAATGTTAGCTCATCGTGCCTTACAGATTTACAGAGTCCACGAGACCTTATACAAACATGTGTTGTTACTGTATACAATGTATACCCTCATTAATTAATACATTTATGAGATGTAGGCGAGTCTCAGATACACCACAAGTTGCATACATTCAGGTACCTCAAGAAACCCTGGGTCTCCAGAGGATTACCAACAATACTTACAGAAATATTTTGAAAGGAACAAACTGAAAAAACCAAAAATGAAATATGTAGATGGTTTTTAAGAGGGGATTGAAGGGTTCTATTACTGATCAATTTTATATGGGCCTTTTGAGTTACATCTATACATTGTTTGCTTGGAGCTTGTGTGGAGTGGACTTTGGACTGTAATGTAGCTGTAAAATGCTTACATGGCAGTCCAAGGTCTATATACATTAATATATCAGGAACATAGAGGTGAGAGAGTTCTCCAGAAACTATTTTGATGACACATAACTTTGACTCTTCAGATAAGATAACAAATGTGTAGCTAAGACTCGTGTCTCTCTATCATTGGATAAGCTCAAAGATCATGTCATTGGATTACGACTATATATGTTTCATATACCCAATAAACATCAGAGTGGCATTGTATACCAGAATCGTATCGTGTGTCAATGCTGCTCTCCTAGCGCTAGAAAAGAATCAAATCAAGCTGAATACCGAAGTCTAGTACCAGGGGTACCAACTACCAATAAGAGGGGAAGAAATGAATATTCCTAACATTTACTATGGCAGCCGGGACTTTAGCTTCCTGGCTGCTATGGTAACCATTCAGAAAAAGCTAAACGCCGGATCCGGCGATGCGCCGAAACGACGTTTAGCTTAAGGCCGGATCCGGATTAATGCCTTTCAATGGGCATTTATTCCGGATCCGGCCTTGCGGCAAGTGTTCAGGATTTTTGGCCGGAGCAAAAAGCGCAGCATGCTGCGGTATTTTCTCCGGCCAAAAAACGTTCCGGTCCTGAACGTTCTGGTCCTGGATTTCTCTCCATTCAGAATGCATGAGGATAAAACGGATCAGGATTTTTCCAGCATAGAGCCCTCCAACGACGGAACTCTATGCCGGAAAACAAAAACGCAAGTGTGAAAGAGCCCTTAGCAGGAAAGGGGTATGATTTTATGGAAAAGGGCATAGTTTAAAATGCCAAATTTTTGAGCAAAATTCCAGGGCAAAGTAAGGCCCCTTTACACTGCTCAATCGAGCAGACGATTTTTAGGGAAGTAAGCGTTCCTTTCTAACAATCACCTGCTCGTCAGTGGAAGATACCGCTGCATTTACATGCAGTTTAGACAGCAGGATCTGCTGCCTGCAAACAATGATTTAGGTGACGGCACAAACAATTCTATTTCCCTGATGAACACCTGTAAATTATTGCTAACAAGCAAATTAAGGCTTTTTAGAGATAATATGTCTGAACATCGGGCAATGAAAAGAGGCCTTAAGTTTACACTGTCGAAATATTAGATAGAACAGCATAGATTCTGTCAGAGTCCTGCATATCTCATTCAGCTATGGCCAAAATAAGGGAGATGTATAGGCACATACAAATAAAGGGCTCACTTATATGACATATATGTGGTTTGGGGTGAGAATAATAACTTTTCCAAAATGTGGGCAGGGCAAGGGAGGTTGGTTGCTTGCAGGGCCTCCTTGATCTGACTAATTTAACATGTGCGCTAGAAAGAGACCTTAGGCCTATTTCACATAATTGTTTCAGTGATGACATGACAGTTACCCTGGGTTCACACCTGAGCGTTTTACAGCGCGTTCAAACGCGCTGTAAAACGCTCAACAGATTAAAACCAATGCATCCCTATGGGAGTGGTTCACACTTGAGCGTTTTACAGCGCGTTTGAGCGCTGTAAAACGCCCAACGCATAAACAAGTACTTGAGCTTCTTTTGGGGGCGTTTGAGCGCGTTTTGTGATTGACACCACAGTAGTCAATCACAAGAACGCGCGTTTACGTGCGTTTCCTATTTGCAAAAACGCGCTGAAATACGCGCGACAAAAACGCGCGTAAAACGCGCGTTTTTAGAACGCTCAGGTCTGAACCCAGGGTTAGTGTTTTATCTGTGAAGATATCAGTGAAGGATCTGTGGATGGTCTGCGTGTTATCCGTATTCCTTGTGTCCTGCTAGCCTGAAAAACTGTTTTTCAGAGCATCTTTTACCATTGGTCAGTGAAAACTATTGACAGGACACAGAAGCCATCCAAGTTCTGTCAGTAGTTTTTACGGACCCGTAGATTTCAATGGGAATGTTTAGTCCACATTACAGACCAAAGTAGAGCGTGCTTCCTTTTTTTTCCAAGGACTTACGGCCAGTGGAAACCAGTGATGTGTGAATAAGCGCAATTCAAGTCAATAGATACTTGTTGGGCCAGATTTATCATTAGCCTAAGTCACTTTTCTGGAGTTGAAAAGTCGCAAAAAATTGCGCAAAAAGCCAAATTGCGCAATTTTTGCGACTTTTTGGAGACTTACGCCACTCACTCCAAAACCAAGTTTATGGGCGTTTTGTCGTATGTAAATCACTTGCAAGACAGATTTATTATTGCGACTTTTTAAATAGTCGCAAAAAAGTCGCAAAAAATTGCGCAAACTCACTCCACTCATGACCATGCTTATGTTTGACAAAATCACTTTTTTAAAATTGCGACTTTTCCAAAGACAAAGCCAAAATACAACTAGGAACCAGAAATACACCAGATTTATCAACCTCTGAAAGAGCCCATGATAAATTTGACTTGACTCAAATACACATACGCCTTCTTTGAAAGTGGAGTGAACTGCAAGAGTAATGATAAATCTGGCCCGTTATGTCTATGCAGAACATGGACTCTATGGGCCAGATTTATCATTACACTTTCATCTTACTCCAATTTCAAATAAGTCCAAAGTCACTTTTTGCTCAGTCAGATTTATTAATGGTCCTTTAATACTGTGATAAATGTGGATTGACGGTAGCAGTTTATCCTTCAGTAAGCGGCTTTACAAAAGTCGCACGTCTTTACAAAAAAGTCGCATGTTCTATTAAAAAGTCGCATAAGATAAGCATGGTCCCCCCTGGAGTGAAATTGCGCAATTTTTTGCGACTTTTTTGCGACTTTTTTGCGACTTTTTAAATGGTTGCAATAGTAAATCTGTCTAGAGATTCATTTACATAAGACAACACGCCCACTTTCACAAAACTGGAGAGCTTAGTGCAGAGCTTGAAAAAGTCGCAAAAAAATGCGCAATTTTACCGATTGCGCATTTTTTTGCGACTTTTTCACTCCATTAAAGTGACTTTAGCTAATGATAAATCTGGCCCTATGTGCAGCATACTAATTCCAAATATATTACTCCGCTAGAACTAAAAGAGGACCAACCACCTCCCTTAACATGTTTCTTTCAGTCACTACTTGCATTCCCCATGTGATAACAGTTCTCGAGCATTTATTATTATAACTTTATGTTGTGCCATTCCTCTATTGTTCCTGCTAAAATTTGAGTAATGAATTGCAGTCTGCAAGAAAGGTCCATCTGGGCTTTACCAGTTGGGGGGGTCTGCCATTGACAACATTGACTGGATAGTCTCAGACTATGCAATAACAATCACCCCCCCCCCCCCTTGTCCAACTGGTAACACCCAGATGGACCTTTATTCCAGAGGGCTGGCAATTCATGTATAAACCTGTAGTAGAAATATCAGAATCAGAGGAATGGCACAACAGTTATGTGAAAAGATGCTCTAGAATTGGTAAAGGGGGTTAGTTACTGAAGATAAGGAAAAGACAGGGTTACTTAATGTTTTCTTTAGCTCTGTATATACAAAAGAAAAGAAAGGAGCTGATATCTGTGGTGCTGGGGCTGTTAGTACATCCAGTAGTATACTCAATTGGCTAACTTTAGATATGCTAAGTTAAATAAGGTGAATGTGAATAAGGCTTCGGGTCCAGATGGATTAAACCCAAGAGTGCTTAAAGAGCTCAGTTCAATCATTGATGTGCCCCTGTTTATAACTTTTTAAGATTCTCTCGGAACTGGTACAGTGCCAAGTGATTGGCGCAAGGCAAATGTAGTGCCCATATTCAAAAAAGGATCTAGGTCATCCACAGGCAATTATAGACCAGTTAGTTTAACTTCTGTTGTGGGAAAAATGTTTGAAGGACTCTTAAGAGATTATATACAGGAGTATGTGACTGTAAGTAATATTATAAGTGATAACCAACATGGGTTTACCGAGGACAGAAGTTGTCAGACTAACCTGATTTGTTTTTATGAGGAGGTGAGTAGAAGCCTGGACAGAGGGAGGCTGTGGATGTAGTGTTTCTGGATTTTGCAAAGGCTTTTATACTGTGCTGTGCGCCGCTGTTCCCCTGCTTACCACCGTGGTCCCGAGCGCCGTGTTCAGCAGTGATCTGCTGCCAGTGTTTCCTTTCAGCCCTGGCCACAGCATGCTTGCTGCTTGTTTCCTACAGCATTTTCTTAAGGGCCAGCACGCTTCACTTCCTGTGTTTTATGGGTTGGATCATGTGACCTCGCCCTCCTGCACATATATAAGTGGCTCAGCCCCCTTCCCAGATGCCTCAGTGTCAAGGTCCTTGTGTCCCGCTAAGGTTCCTGATATCCACTTGTGTTCCTGTGTTTCTGACTCGTACTTGTGTTCCTGGACTCTGCTACCTGTTTGATCCCTGCCTGCTTGCCTTGACTCTCCTGTTGCCGATCCGGATTGCCTGACCTGTACCTGTCCCGCCTGCCCTGACCTATTGCTTGTCTGACTTCGCCTCTGCCTCATCCTTCGGTCCTGCACTGTTGCTACTGGTAACGACTCAGCCTGTTGACATGCCTGTACCTCTAGTACCTTTCTCAGGCACCTCCTGGTCTACCTGGACCAGCTGCCACGTGTGCCTATCTTCCTCAAGAGGTAGCGACCTGGTGTTCCCCTCGGGAAAGTCTATCCTCCCATCAGAGGCACTGTGAAGATCGAGGGATTCACTTAGACAATGTCCTTAGAGGAGGTAGGAGACGTGGCACAGTGGGTTTACACCCGCTGGTTCGTGACTTCGTGACAGTACACTGAGGCCATGGACCCTGCTGGTCACCCCAAACCTGTAGTTCAGGAATTGTTATGTGAAGTGAGGTGTCAGAGTGAACGTCAGGATGTCATGATGCAGTTCTGGATGCCATCTCTTCTCCAGCGACTGCAGGGTCGCCAGTCGCTGCTACTCCTGCAATTCCCACACCAGTGAATCTGGATTTGTGTGCCGCTGGTGTGCAACTCCCTCTGCCATCACGCTATGGTGGAGATCCAAAAACCTGTCATGGATTCCTGAATCAGTGTCTGATCCACTTTGAGTTGCATGGGCGCCTCCTCCCAGGGTCCTCTATCGCATCCCAGGTTTGGTAGGAATGCCGAGTGGTATAGTTCAGCCTATCTGTTTCTTTATGTGTCATGGTGCTCCTACCTGGATACTGCTGGACCCCAGGCTTTGGCTCCGAAGCAAATAAAAGTGGGAATAATTGAGGGATAAAAGAATAACTGGAGTCCAGACCTTGAGATGAAGTTCAATAGCAGATTAACTTTAAATATTCGTTCTCCAAAACAGTTTACAGGCTTTGTCTTAGTTCCAGCAGGCTTTAGCATGAAACTGGCAGGCAAACTCAACTCTGCTATATGTCTTTCTCTCTGCTGTGCTGAACTGACAGACTGGCAATATAACTCAGCATCTTATATATGCTGCACTTCTTGTCTGTAGTCTGACTCTAGGTTATGCCAGGGAACTTTTCTCCTGGCTCCTGAGGCTTCATGCTTTGGCCTCCATGGCCAGCAGAGCTTAGGGTGCTCTGGCTGGCGTGGGCACGTCCAGCAGAGACATGGCCCTGCACACCCTTCCTCTGTCTAGGGAAGACCTAAACTAACTAAAACCGGTCACCACCATTCCTGCAGAAAGTAGGACTAGCCAACTTCTCTACAGAGGGGGGTAGAATGTAATGGTAAGTTCCACTCTATCTAAGTACAGCTCTGCCGTCTTTGCTCCCATCTGCTGGTAAACCAGGCACATTACATGAACAGTTACATACCATTATTATAAATGCACAGTGTTGAGGGACCTGGAAATAAATATACACATGGCATTGGGGTTAGCCCAATAAAGACAGTAGCAGGGTGCAGAAGTGGTAACACCACTCTGGGGTGTTACACTTGCTTGGACAAATCCTATTTGGGAACATGGAGGTCCAGAGACCACTAATCTGCAGTCTTTCCTGGCTACCATTTCGGCTGGTCTTTGAAGAGCCCGGCCACACATCATCCGCTGCATCAGCTTTGCTGTGTCTACGACAGGGTTCCTCGTTTGTGGGTCAGTACACCATCCAGTTTCATACCCTGGCTGCTGAACTTGCATGGAACAATGAGGCTCAACTGGCGGTGTTCTAGGAGGTATTTTCTGACTGGATTAAGGATGAATTAGCTGGTCGGCGGTCGCGACTGTCCTTCTACTCTGAATGACCTGATCACCTTGGCCACAAGGATAGATATGCATTTCAGGGAACATTCTACGGAGGTCGCAGGCACCAGAAGACCACCTCGTTTGGCTTCATCCTTCCAGAGGCCGGTTCTTCCTCTAGTGTCCATCCCATCTGAAGAGCCCATGCAAATAGAGCTCCTCCGATTGTCTGACCAGGAACGTTTAAGCTTCAAAGCAGAGAACCTGTGTCTGTATTGTGGAGGCAAGGCCCACTTTGTGTGTAATTGTCCACAGAAGCCGGGAAACACCAATGTCTAGGTCAGTTGGAGAGGTGGTCCTAGTCAAGGAGAAGTCCTCTCCAAAACTTTCAGTTCCAATGACTCTTACAAGGGAGTCACACTGTCTGTCCCTGCATTCTTGGACTCTGGGTTAGCCGGTAACTTAATTCAGCAAGCTCTGGTTCATCAGTACCGGCTTCCTACCATCCGTCTAGAAAGTCCTCTGTCAGTGGCTTCCCTAAATGGACTGCCACTTCCCGAACCTGTGCTTTCTGTTACTATGCCCCTTAAGTTGCAAATAGGGGTCCTGCATTCAGAGATGATCTCCTTCTATGTGCTGCCAGCGTCCGTGAATCCGATCATCCTTGGTCTTCCTTGGCTGCGTCAGAACACTTTAGTTCTGGATTGGAACTCCGGTCAGATTCTGCGTTGGGGATCATCCAGTCAGTCCACCTGCATATCTCTGAGGTCTAACCTGCTTCCTCGCCTACTGTACCTGTAGACCTGCCTGGACTTCCGCAGCAGTATGCCAGTTTTGCGGATGTCTTCAGTAAGAAAGAGGCCGAGACCCTCCTCATCTTCCTTATAATTGTCCGATTGACCTACTGCCTGGTGCCACTCCTCCTCGTGGTCAAGTCTACCCACTCTCACTTCCTGAGAACCTAGCAATGTCTGACTACATCAAGCAGAATCTTGAGCGGGGGTTATCCGAAATTCTACTTCGCAAAGCCGGTGCCGGGTTCTTCATTGTGCAGAAAAAAGATGGATCCTTAAGACCCTGTATCGACTATCTCCAAAGTCTTTGACAAGATCCGGGGAGCTAAGGTCTTGACAAAATTTGACCTGCGCGGCACATACAACCTTATCCGCTTTCAAAAGGGCGATAAGTGCAAGACTTTCAACACTCTTGATGACACTACGAGTATCTTGTCATGCCCTTCGGTCTGTGCAATGCTCCCGCTGTATTCCAGGAATTGGTAAACAATATCTTCTGGGAGCTGCTCTATGTCTGCGTACGATATACTGATCTATTGTCCAGATATGACCACTCCCCGGAAGCATGTACTTTTGGTTTTACAGCAGTTGAGAGAGAATCGACTTTATGCCAAACTCGAGAAATGCATTTTAAAAAATCTACCATACCGTTCCTCGGTTACATAATCTCAGATGCCAGGTTGCAGATGGATCCTGAAAAATTGAATGCAGTAATGGACTGGCCCCACCCACAGGATCTTCGTGCTATACAGTGCTTCCTTGTATTTGCTAATTTCTATTGTCAGTTCATCCCGAATTTTCATCTCTTACATCTCCGATCTCCGCTTTTACTAAGAAAGGGGTGAATGCCAGAGTCTGGACTCCTGAGGTGGAGGCCGTCTTCGTCTAATTAAAAAGGTCCTTTGCATCTGCACCTGTTCTGCGTCATCCCGATGTTTCCTGACAATTCTTTTTAGAAGTGGCCGCCTCCTTCATAGGAGCCAGTGCTGTTTTACTACAGAAAGGTTCCAAGGGCAAGATGCTTACATGTGGATTTTTCTCCAAGCTCTTCTCCCCTGCTGAGAGGAATTACTGTATAGGAGACAGAGAGCTTCTGGCCATAAAACTTGCCTTGGAGAAGTGCCGTTATCTATTGGAGGGGGCCCAGCATCCAGGGATAATCTTCACCGACCACAAGAACTTTACATATCTGCAGATGGCCCAGCGTCTTGACCATTTGACTTCTCTGACCAGCAGGAGGAGCCGCACTACATTGTAGATCCTGTTCGCTTGATCACAGTGGTTCCTGTCCTATTAAAAGACATCCCTCCCGGGAAGACTTCGTGCCATCTGCCAAAAGAAAACATATTCTAGCTTGGGGGCACAACTCCAGACTGGCTGGTCACCCAGGGATCCGCAAGACCACAAAACTTTTGTCTTGCCACTACTGGTGGCCCACACTGTCTAAGGATGTGCGTGATCATGTGTCTGCCTGCACCGTCTGTACCTCAGAGTAAAGTCTCCAGGACCAAACCACTTGGGCTGTTACCTCTTCCTGTTCCTAATGCCCCATGGCAACAAATTGCTGCAGTGTTGCTCCTGGTAACGACTCAGCCTGCTGACAACGCCTGTACCTCTGGTACCCTTCTCAGGTACCTCCTGGTCTGCCTGGACCAGCTGCCTCGTGTGCCCATCCTCCTCAAGAGGTAGCGACCTGGTGTTCCCCTCGGGAAAGTCTATCCCCAACATAGGGGGTAAGGTGAAGATCGAGGGGTTCACTTAGACAACGCAGTTAGAGGAGGTAGGAAACGTGGCACAGTGGGTTCACACCCGCTGGTTCGTGACATCTCTCTTAGACGTTTTAAATTAGGTAAAATAAGGTCTATAGGCTTGGAAAGTATAGTTTCTAATTGGATTAAAAACTGGCTGAAGGGGGTTGGCCTAGGCTGAGGACAGAGGCAGACGCACAGCAGCACAGCTCCCAGAAAAAAGCCGAATCCGCTGGCATCCTCCCTCTTCGGCACAGCAGGCAGCAGCAATATCTCACCCCTTGACACTACCGGCAGCAGGGGAACCGACAAGGGGCTAAATTTCAAGAGTCGGCAAACTCCGGAGGTTGCGGCCTACTGAAAGAGACAAGCACCGGCATTTCCTGCTGAGAGTGGCTGACCGCAAGTGAGACAAGAGCGCGACAGCTCTGACCAGAGCCAGCGCAGAAAAGACGCAGCAAGCGCGTCAGTCCAACTCTCCGGTGCCCTTACAACCATCAAGGGAGTGCCTGTCTGTCCTGCGGATCCTGTAGCCTGTTCGGCGATACAGCGGTGAGTCACTTCTGCTGCTTCCTCCTGACATCGGGTGGCGCCAAACCCTGTATAGTGACATCCACGGCGGCCAGCAGCACGACAGCTGCTAAAACGTAACAGTCCCACCAGGGCCAATACCCCACAAAGCAGGAACACCCGACACCATACCTCAGTTTCAAGCTGAGGGGAGATATTTGCTCTCCAATTTTTCCGGAGTAGACTTGAGTCTGCTCTGTTCCGTGATACCTGCCAAGTACGAGCAACAGAGCCGTGACAAGCGGACCTAACTTATCTTTTATCCACTCCTCACCACAGCGGAGTCTCATGTAACCTCTTAAGTGACCAAGAGTGCAAAGTACCCCCACTTTCTGAATACGTATTTGGGGCATTATTTCACAGAATGGTTAAAGTGGGAAGATTTGAAGCTACCCCAGCTCCCACACTGAAGAAGACGCATAACGAAATGGATAAATTCCTTCACAAGGGTACCCCAAACCCTAAGTACAAACAACCTGTGGTGACAGCCACTTCCACTGAACAAGGAGAATCTTCAGATATAGATAGACCTAGTGGAGAAAAATCTACAACTAAGGAACAACAGTTGGTAACTACAAAAAAGGCGCTGCAGAATATCATAGAAACAGCCTTGCGGCCGGTCCTATCTGGGACATTGGGGAGAGAGTAAACTCCATAAGAGAGACGCAATCTGCCCTCTTAACCTTCGGAAGCGCTACAAGCGAGGCATTTCATGTCTGTCAAGCTAGAATGAACAATCTGCTGTCATATCAGGATAACAGACGGAGAAGGAATAACTTGAGGATTAAGGGGGTACCGGAAACTGCTTCTGACTCCTCTGTAATGGAAACAACATACTCCATCCTCCGGCCTTGCTTGACCCAGAAATGGCGAAGGACTTGGTGCTGGAGAGAGCCCACAGAGCACTTAGGCCAAAGCCCAGGGAAAGAGACCTGCCAAGGGACATCATCTGTAAAGTCTTAAATTCCCAACACAGAGATGCAGTTTTAAAGGCATCCAGAGATGCAAGGGAGATCGCACATGAAGGCTCGCGGATTGCATTCTTCCAGGACCTCTCCCCAGTTACACTGGACAAGCGCAGACAAATGAAACCTGTAACTGATGCATTGAAAGCAAAGAAAATACCTTACAGGTGGCTGTTTCCCTTTGGGATTGCATTTTCCGTCCAAGGGACCACCAGATTTATCAGAAGACCGGAGGATCTAGTGCCACTGTGCGACGACATTGGACTCCCGCCCTCAGCGATACCATCGTGGTTGCAAATTGCAGAACTGACTGACCTACCAGAACTTCCTGAGACAGCGTCATGGATAGTCAAAAGCCGCAGGCGCAACAAATGTCCTCAGGATGTTGGGGAACAATAGATCTCTAATTGCTAACCCAACTGTAGAGGCATACCGCAAACAGGTTCTGTTCTTGCCATGAACATGATCCATTGCCTGCCTTGTCTACTTGCTGTTATATAAGAAGGCAGGGGAGAAGGAGTAGGTAGTTGCTATAATTGGAGATTACTATTTTGTTTAGTCCACATGTTTTATCTAATATAGTGGAAACTGTTCGCATTAGGGGGGGAAATCGCCTCTTGTCGCATTAGACTAATTGACAGCGACAACACCATTGATAATAACTGTCATTGTTATAACTCACTGTGTTTGACATACTCGTGTTTAATATTCTTGTGTTTTATTTAATTAACCATAGTTCAATATGACCAATATTGCTGTCTCTACCTGGAACACACAAGGAATTAACTCTCTCTAAAAAGGGTAGCGTATTCTCCAGCATCTGCGCACGCTAGGTACTGATGTAGCCATCTTTCAAGAAACTCACTTCAATAGTGGTAAGACTCCTTCACTATTCCCCCAAACATTTTTCACAATGGTACCACTCCTGCTATGGTGTGTCCAGATCCAGGGGTGTCACCATTGCTATTAAGAGAGATATACCATTTAAATTACAGGCCAGTGTAGTGGACCCTAAAGGTAGATTTCTCTTCCTGAAAGATCACATATCGCACACGGCACTCACTATTGTGGGACTCTATGCCCCTAACAAAAACCAAGTTACTTGGCGTGCAGACACCTTACGGAAACTACACTCATTTAGTGAAGGCATTTGCATCATGGGTGGAGACTTGAATCTGGTGATGGAACCATCAATAGATTCCACTTCGGGTAAATCTCACTTGTCACAAAAGAAAATACGATATCTGAGACATCCTCTTAGCCACCTTAAATTATGTGATGTTTGGAGAATGATGTACCCGAACGAAAGAGACTACTCCTTTTATTCTGAGGTACATGACTCGTACCAAAGGATAGATTCCATTTTTCTATCTAACACCAATTTACAGATGGCAGTAGCATCCAAAATTGAAAACATAGGAATTTCAGACCATGCCCCGGTAACATTGGTAATATCAATCTCTTCCCTTCCTAAAAAGGCGTTCTGTTGGCGGTTGAATGAGTCGCTACTCAAATCAGACGCCAATAAAACTAAGATTGCTGACACTATTCGCAATTATTTTGACAAAAACGATACCGAACAAATATCGCCCACAGTGATTTGGGAGGCGCACAAAACGATAGTCAGGGGGGAATTGATTGCGTTGGGAACGTATGAGAAAAAACGCAGGCAGAAAGAGATAGACGACACAATGTCAATGATCTCGCGTTTAGAGCGCAAACATAAACTCTCCTCTGCCCAACAGGTGCTAACCGAGCTCACGTCACATAGAGAACGTCTAAACCAACTACTAAATCATAGGGCTACCAAAGCGTACATGTATGCGAAACATAAGATATATTTACATGGTAATAAGGGTTCCAGATTAATGGCTCTAATGGCTAAACGCAGGCAGGAACAAACATATATACAGGAAATTAGTCACAGGCCAAATGAGACGGTAAAAACTACCAAAGACATAGCGCAGCAGTTTGAACTGTATTATTCCGCACTATATAACTTAAGAGCAAGTGAGACGTCCCAAGATAACGTGATTAGACAGAATAAAATAGACCTCTTTCTACAATCCCTTCACTTACCAGAAGTGACTGCAGCGCAGACAGAACAGCTGTTGACTCCCTTCACATTGAAGGAACTTCAGTAGGCACTTAAAGAGACCCCAGGTGGGAAAAGCCCGGGACCGGATGGCCTGACGATTGCCTACTATAAAACGTTCCCTGACATCCTTCTACCTCAGTTATTAAGGACAGTTACTTCAGCCGCCAGGGGTATTGATTTGCCCCCACAATTGTTAGAGGCACATATCTCTGTTCTGCATAAAGAGGGGAAGGATCCAAAACAGTGCAGTAGTTATAGACCAATTTCCTTGCCTAATGCCTATATTAAGTTATATGCCAAAATGTTTGTAAATAGACTTAAACTGATCCTTCTCTCCCTGATCAATCAGGAGCAAGTGGGATTTGTCAAAGGCAGAGAGGGGAAGGATAACACACTCAGGATATTACATCTAGTCCAATATGCCCATAATAAAATAATTCCTCTAGTATTGCTCTCAACTGATGCCGAAAAGGCGTTTGACAGGATTGACTGGGTGTTTATGAGAAAGGCTCTAGAGAAATTTGGGATCCCTGAAACGTTCATCACAGCTGTATTTGCATTATACAGCCAACCCTCAGCTTTGCTCAAAATAAACGGTACACTGTCACAAAGATTCCAGATCAGTAATGGCACTAGGCAGGGTTGCCCCCTCTCCCCCTTGTTGTTCGTGCTGACCATGGAGACCCTTATGCAGAATATTAGGCAGAATCCGTGTGTTGTCTGGCATGTTTGAGGAATTCCATGGCCTCTAGAACTTCAAAATAAATGCAGCAAAATGAATGGCAATGAATGTTTCCTGCTCTACTAGAACAATAAGCAAAGCCAAAAGACTATCTAACTTCCAATGGACCTCCCAAAACATTACATATTTAGGTATACAAATATCTCCAGACCCAAAAAAACTGGTTCCAACTGAACTACGTGCCGTTAGTCAAGCAGATAGAACAACTAATTAGTAAATGGAAGATTCCGTACATCTCGTGGGTTGGGAGGCTAAATCTGTTGAAGATGATGATCATCCCCAAGATCCTGTATGTTTTACAGACTTTGCCGATCTACCTTCCAAACTCCTTTTTTGCGCAAATTAAGAAAATATTTCCAAATTACATATGGGCGAAAGGGATGTGTAGAGTGGCGTTATCTACTCTGAGCAAACCAAGACAGTTGGGGGGATTAGGATTCCCAGACATATCTAACTTATACAAAGCTGTACAACTAACAAGGATAATAGATTGGTACAAGGCCCCACAACCCAAGTTATATGTACGTATTGAGCACGAAACAGTAGGATATTCCCTCACGCAGGCACATATTTGGATGTTGCAAGGAAACGTCCCCCAAGGGATATGAATATCCTGACGAAATACCCTCTATGGATATGGATAGGGACACAGTTACCTCCGCACATTTGGAAGCATCCTTCAACGCTCTTCAGTTTGGGAGATCTATTGGGTCTAAATAACCCCTTTAAGGCTAATTTTATGGGCAACCAAAAGATACTAAACACTTATAGGTTGGGAGATCTATTAATAGATGGAACTTTCCCAGATATGAGAACACTTTAATCGAAAATCACGCAAATGGAGATAGTCCCACTGACATATTCACAGCTCCTGTTTAACTTCAAGTGCCTACCAGTGAAGGAAATAGCGGATATGCTAGAGAGGGAACATTGCGATCTTGAAAAGATTGCTGCACAGACTATAGCAATGCCAAAACAGATTTCAAACATATGCAAGATACTTGTTAAACACACTGAAGCTATGCCCCCCGCGTATATAAAAGCTTGGGAAAAAGAGTTAAGCATTGATATCTCCAAAGAAGAAAGGATTGCAATCTACAAAAATTCCTGTGGGCCATCCAAATGTATAACCATGCAAGAAATCTCATACAAGGTAGTGAGCAGATGGTACAAAACCCCAGTAGTTTTGCATACCATGAACCCACTTCTACCAGCCACCTGCTGGAGATGTCAAAAGGAAGTGGGCACGTATTTGCATCTTTGGTGGGAATGTTGTTTGATCAAACCATTCTGGACAGAGGTAACTAAAGTTGTGACAAAAATTTGTCCGGGTGCTCCAGCTTTGGACCCACGACTGATATTCTTAAATCTCCTCCCGGAAGGTAGGCCTTTATTCAATGTCATCCTCTGGAGGCAGTTAGTATTGGTAGCTAAGGGCATGATACCCTTATGTTGGAGGCAGACTCAACCACCTCCCATGCCAAACTGGATACAAAAGGTGGGGCAAGTGGCGAGATTGGAGGAGATAGGAGCTGGCATTGAAGAAGGTATGACTCAGTTCTATAGGATCTGGGATCCGTGGCTGGACTTCACTAGACAACCAGATATATAGAGAATGGCGCAGTAGGGGTTGGAGGTGGACCCTCATGTGCTCCAGGCGATGATGTTAGGTCTCCTTTGTCTCAATACATTTCAGACCTTTAGTTATGTAAAACCGTTAATTCAAGATGTGATTCTATAAAACATGCTTATTCTTCTTTTATTGTTGACATTATCACTGGATAATCAGACATCAAGGTGAATTGTGCGGAATGTGATGTCTCCTTTGTCTCGTTACACTTCAGACCTTTAGGCTGGGTTCACACTTGAGCGTATTTGATACGCGTGTTTTAGTCGCGCGTATTAAAGCTTGTTTTTGGAAATCGGAAACGCGTGTACGCGCGTTCGTGTGATTGACCACTCTGGTGTCAATCACAATACGCGCGACAAAACGCCCCAAAGAAGCTCCTGTACTTCTTTGGGCGTAGGGTGTTTTACAGCGCGTTCGTACGCACTGTAAAACACTCAGGTGAGAATCATGCCCATAGGGAAACATGGGTTTTCGCCTGTTGAGCGTTTTACAGCGCGTAGGAACGCGCTGTAAAACGCTTAAGTGTGAACCCAGCCTTAATTCTGTGAAATTCTTGGTTCACAATGTAATTGTATGAAACATGTTTATTCTTTCATGGATGAAAAAATCACTAAATAAAGAATAGTAATAATAATAAAAATAAAAAAACTGGCTGAAGGACCATGTCCAGAGAGTTGTGGTCAATGATTTCTATTAAGAATGGTCCAGGGTTATAAGTGGTGTACCCCAAGGTTCAGTGCTGGGTCCTCTATTATTTTATTTATTAATGATATTGAGGATGGGATTAATAGCACCATTACTATTTTTGCAGATGACACTAAGCTGTGTAGTACTGTACAGTCTATGGAAGATGTCCATAAAATACAAGCTGATTGGACACTGAGTGATTGGGCATCAACTTGGCAAATGATGTTCAATGTTCTTTACTGTAAGAACTGGTAATCTGTGGAATAGACTTCCTCAGGACATCATCTCAGCAGGAAAAGTGGACAGTTTTAAAAAGAGTTTAGATGAATTCTTAAAAGTAAATAACATTAATGCTTATGAAAATGTGTAGAAATTGGAGTCTCACTTCTTTCTGGGAGTCGCGTCCCCACCTTTCCCTTGGTTGAACTTGATGGACTTATGTATTTTTCAACCGTATTAACTGTATAATAATGTAACTATGTAATTGTTATTACACAGGGAATGCAAGTAGTTAATAAAACAGACATGTCAGGTGTCCTACATAGGGAGTTTTTATTTTATTGCAAATAAAAGAAAAACTTCTTCTGCTTCTCCTACCTGCTTGATCTGCCTCTGGCTGTGGCTTAAATAGTGCATAAGAACTTGCCACAAAAAAACTGAGTGTGACTCCACCCTAATAAATCACTTTAGTTAGTAGATTCATAACAGCTTGCATGTAACAGTTGGCCAAATGAAATCATTGTTACATGGTCTTGTTATTTACTGTTTTTGTGAACAGAACATTATATTTATGCATTGCATTTACATCATATGTTTTAATGTGCTTTTAATTAGCTATGGTTACTGTCCACCAGCTTCAAATCATCTTTGTTATCTGTGCCACTCTAGTTCTTCAAAGTACTGTATACCATCAACAACAGCAACAGTTTCCTCTCCAACACAAAACCAGTAGAAGGAGGAGTATGACAATCCTAAACCATTTGTTTCCCTCTCTGTGCCCTTTGCGTGTGATCAGTAACTGGTTTCACATATGGCATTGCCCTCCAAGATATTCATGGTCTACTGTATACACTTGTGAAATAATGTAGCAAAAGTGAGCAGGTCACTTAGAAAGGTACCATCTTAATGGCATTCTGTTCCAGAAAGCATTGAATTCAAGTTATGGGTT